>CM060666.1:31499913-31887413 GCA_030686955.1 Odontamblyopus rebecca
ACCTACCCACCTACCTACCTACACACCTACCTACCCACCTACCTACCCACCTACTTACCTACCTACCTACCTACCGTTCCTTGCAGACACATTAAGCCTAAAAGTACGTGATTTTTATTTGAGCAAGTTTAACAAGTATTTGTCCCATTACAGATGCGAAGCTGCTGAGGTCAAAATAAGTTTGCTGTGCACTGTCTGCCTCAAATTATAAAGCGCTTTATTGTCCAATAATCAGGAAGTGCTCTGTTAGTTATTATCAGCTTTACCTTAGCAGCCAAACGCCACTCTGGTCTCTGAAAGTTGTGGTAAGCACTTTTAAACTCATCGTGGTGAATAATTAGGATGCTCAGAATGCATAAGGGTAAGTGAGGAAGAACTTCAGACTGCTGCAAACCGTCTCAAATGAACTACTTCTGTTTTTCGCATTTTTAAGACTGTAAAAAGCAGCTACGATATTTTCTGCGTGATTTCCGTCCAGCGAGGAAGGACACACAACGAACGGCTGATCTACGCCGTGACCGCTGTACAAACAAAGCTCGTGTTCCGTGACTAAAAACTCATATTTACGTCCCTTAACTCTCCCTCATTTACACTGGAAACACATTAACGGTAAATGCAGCGTGACGTTAAGTACGCGGTGAGTTTTATGGTCATCTGGGGACGAATAGCCTCACACGCTCGTTCTGACCACAGCATCCCTATGAGGACTCAGCTCTGGAACATCTGGATCTCCCTCGGACCGGCTCCCACGGCTCTCCACGTGCAGGGCAGGCGTTAATGAAAGATTCAGACCGGTACGGTACAAGTCTGGAGATGGCAGGGACATTTGAAAGAACATGCACTCATGAATAAAACAACCAGAGGAGGTTTTAGAAGTTCAGAGTTTATCTGGGCTCAGAAGGGTGGAGATACAGTTGCTTAGACCTGGTTTAGTCCTGTTCAGGTCCTGGTTTAATCCTAGTTTAGGCCTGGTTTAGTGTAGTTCAAGTGCAGCCCTTGTTTGGTCCTGGTTTAGTTCCAGATTAATCTGAAAAGGTATGAAAAAAGTTTTAAAATTTGCTTTTGTACAGAGTTTAACTGGGTTTGGATGGGCGGAGATACAGTTGCTTAGACCTGGTTTAGTCCTGTTCAGGTCCTGGTTTAATCCTAGTTTAGGCCTGGTTTAGTCCTGGTTTGGTGTAGTCTGAGAGCGGTCCTTGTTTGGTCCTGGTTTAGTGCCATATTAGTCTGAAAAGGCATGAAAAAGGTTTTAAAATTTGCCAGGTTGTACAGAGTTTATCTGGACTTGGAAGGGTGGAGATTGTATTGCTTGATTCTTGTTTAATCCTAATTAGGTCCTGGTTTAGTCCTGGTTTAGTCCCAGTTTTGTGTAGTCCAAGAGCAGTCCTTGTTTGGTCCTGGTTTAGTGCCATATTAGTCTGAAAAGGTATGAAAAATGCTTTAAAATTTGCGTTGTCAGGTTGTACAGACAGTATCTGGGCTTGGAAGAGTGGAGATTTTATTGCTTAGTCCTTGTTTAGTCCTTAGGTCCTGGTTTAGTCCTGGTTTTGTGTAGTCCAAGAGCAGTCCTTGTTTGGTCCTGGTTTAGTGCCAGATTAGTCTGAAAAGGTATGAAAAAGGTTTTAAAATTTGCGTTGCCAGGTTGTACAGAGTTTATCTGGGCTTGAAAAGGTGAAGATTTTATTGTTTAGTCCTTGTTTAGTCCTGATTAGGTCCTGGTTTAGTCATAGTTTAGACTTGGTTTAGTCCTGGTTTTGTGCAGTCTGACAGCGGTCCTTGTTTGGTCCTGGTTTAGTGCCAGATCATTTAAAAAAGGTATGAAAAGGTTATAAAATTTGCGTTGCCAGGTTGTACAGAGTTTATCTGGACTTGAAAGGGCAGAGATTTTATCGTTTAGTCCTGGTTTAGTCCTGGATCATTGTAGTCCTAGTTTAGTCCTGATGAAATCCTGGTTTAGTTCAGGTTTAGTCCTGTTTTTTGTGGTTCCGGGTTTAAGCTTCATACAACTTCACTAGAATAATTTGGATAAATTCAGACCTGGAATTGCCAATCTGTACTGAACTAAAGGTAAAAGGAGATGGCAACTACCACTCCATGACATCACAAGGTGGCACAGAGCATCTTAAGCTTTGGAGACGTAGACAAACTAATAATACAGGGTGTGTGAATTATTATAACATGTCTCAAAGCTCACAAAAATCCATTCTGTGTTCACGTGGAGCGGCCCACACATTTTCAGAAGAGTCATAATCTTCCTTCAGTCCATAATCCAGTTCCTGTCAGACACAAGAGAGGATTTAGACACGAGTCTGAAAGTATTTAAAGTATTAAAAGTGTTATATACTTCTTGAACACTGAAATTGTTCAAATGGATTTTTTTTTTTTTGCTCAAATTCTTCTGCTTATGTAGTTTACGTAAAGAAACTGGACAGGGCTGTCAAAAGTATGGAAAATGAGATGCTGAAACTAAAAACTATTGGAGCAGGTATCAATACTGAAACAGACCCATTCACAGGACATGGCCGTTCCTGAACAGCTTTACATTGATCTGAGCTGTATCATTATTTTTTTGCACATTAATAACTTGCACTATCACTGACTACTGCACATTTTTCTGTTTCTGTTGACTGTTGTGTGTTTACTTGTGTGCGTCCGGTGTGGGCAGCAAAGTAAGAATTTCATTGTACAGGGAAACGTGGTTCTTTACTGTACATAAGACAATAAAGCTTTGAATCTTGAATCTGTGTGATCCCTCACTTGTCCAGGTATGATCCATGGCAAAAGAAAGATTCTGTAACTGGACAAAAAGTGTTTAGACTGAAGACTTTTCTCCTTCTTCAGTTCTGGTCAGATGTCGGTGGACACTGCCTTATATCTGCCTGAAGGGAGGAGCTAACTACACTGAAACTCCTCTGAAACTAACACACACTTGTTTACAGTTTTTGTTTGTTAGCTCGGTCTATTAAACAGCACTAAGGGGAGACTGTGCCTGAGTCCGAATCATTAAAGCCCCTCATAGGTTATCACTAGATTAGACTTTTTTTTTTTAACACTATTGTTTCTATTGTTTTCCTTGTTCCATGTCCTCAGACCTACATCAGAACAGGGAAAACAACAGTGAAGTGAAGAAGCTGCTTGGTCTTTTCCTTAATATTGAAATTAAGTTTGAAATGTTAGTGTCGTGACAACACTAAACTGTACTTTTTATGCATTATTTATACTGTCATTGGCCTTTGCACATGTTCTTGAGGACTTTTGCTTTGGCGCTTCCTGCTCTAGAACTTCTAATAATGTCTATTAATATGAAAAAAATATTAGTTTCTATTGAACTTTTTTCAAGTATTTACAGTGTCAGGTGCATAAATCTATGTTTAACATTTATATTCAGCATTTTTACTGTTTTATGAACATGAATTGGCGACGATCTTAAAAAATTGTCAAGTGGTGCGACCGAGAATAACCTCAAAATGGTTTTATTTTCTGAAAAACATGGTTGGGATATTAATCTGAGTTCTGAGTAATATGAAGTGGGTAGAAACAAACTGTTGCATTTCTTTAGATTTTTAATGCATATTGATATTTTCTTTTACTGTTCAATATGACAGTCGCCTGCTTGTGTTTAATGAACAAACTACTGCCCTGGAAAATGCATCAAATGAAGAAAAATGCCTAAAGAACCATTCACCCAAGTCGACTTTGTCTGTTATTAAACTCCAGCCATAGAATTCCTGCTGTTATTAGTCGCACCACATGATGCACGGTCGCACCACATGACATTTTAACACTTTAAGCACAAAAAACCTGCAGAATAACTCATGATTTCTGAAAAAAAATGATTTGGTTCCATGGAGGTCAGAGGTGCTACAGAAATGTGGTGAATTATGATGAAATTTGATCCTTTTTAACTGAGGAAATTGCAACTGGACAGAAAATGTAGGCGTCACGTCATTGACCCATGTATATGTAAAAAAAAAAAACATGTCTGTCTTTTTCTGGTAATTTTTCTTTCACCCACAGAATGTTTAAAAATGAGCATACTTTAAAACATGAAATAAAAAACAGTGAAATCGATTAAATTCCATATTAAAGGATGTATCTTGGCTGCTGTGGGCTTTACATCATGTTATAAAGCCGTTTTCTCCTCAAAAACAAACCCGGAGCTGTGTTTTGTTTCATTCGCACACGTTTCAGTAATTATTTATTATCATACTGTCTACATCTCCAAAACGCTCTGTTCCTTCATCACAAGAAGGAACAAAGTGTGTTCTGTTTGAGAGAAAAAGTCTGTCTAAAACCAAACACAACTCCAGGTCTGTTTGTGACGAGGAAACTACTTTGTAACACAGATAAAATAGTGGAATACGGCCCTTTAAACAGTTCTTATTTCAACTTCTGTAAGCAGATGTACAGAGTGTGTGAGCCCGGTGCATTCCTTTCTTCTAATGATTTGGCATCTGCAGGGACACGCGCTACATCTGCTTCTGAGGACGAAACAACCTGCAGAAAACCTCACAGGGCGCAGGCTTTAAACAGTGAAAAACAGAGACAGTTTGCAGAGGTCCAAACTTATTCCTCGCTTACCTCATGCATCCAGTTTATTTACAGCGACGAGTTTATGAGAGCTTTAACAAACTCTAATCAAGATGACAGCAACTAGCAGGCTAATACGCACCTCCTGATACAATGTACCTGTGCTGGGGTAGGACGCGCTTTGCTCAGACACATGGGAAAGGTGCTGGATCTTTAAGTTAAAGATTTATCGAGTTTATCATTTCACACTTGAGCGCACCACATCGACACTGGGACTGAGCCTGAAACAAACCAGGACTAGACCAGGACTAAAGCAGAACTAAACCAGGACTAGACCAGGACTAAAGCAGGACTAAACCAGGACTAGACCAGGACTAAAGCAGGACTAAACCGGGACTAGACCAAGACTAAACCAGGACTAAAACAGAGCTAAACCAGGACTAGACCAAGACTAAACCAGGACTAAAACAGAGCTAAACCAGGACTAGACCAGGACTGAAACAGGACTGAAACAGGACTAAACCGGGACTAGACCAAGACTAAACCAGGACTAAAACAGAGCTAAACCAGGACTAGACCAAGACTAAACCAGGACTAAAACAGAGCTAAACCAGGACTAGACCAGGACTGAAACAGGACTGAAACAGGACTAAACCAGAACTAGACCAGGACTAAACCAGAACTAGACCAGGACTAAACCAGGACTAAAACAGAGCTAAACCCGGACTAGACCAAGACTGAAACAGGACTGAAACAGGACTAAACCAGGACTAGACCAGGACTGAAACAGGACTGAAACAGGACTAAACCAGAACTAGACCAGGACTAAACCAGGACTAAAACAGAGCTAAACCCGGACTAGACCAAGACTAATCCAGGACTAAAGCAGAACTAAACCAGGACTAGACCAGGACTAAAGCAGGACTAAACCAGGACTAATCCAGGACTAAAACAGGACTAAACCAGGACTAGACCAGGACTGAAACAGGACTGAAACAGGACTAAACCAGGACTAGACCAGGACTAGACCAGGACTAAAACAGAGCTAAACCCGGACTAGACCAAGACTGAAACAGGACTGAAACAGGACTAAACCAGGACTGAACAGGACTAAACCAGGACTAAACCAGGACTAAAACAGAGCTAAACCAGGACTAGACCAGGACTGAAACAGGACTAAACCAGGACTAAACCAGGACTAGACCAGGACTGAAACAGGACTAAACCAGGACTAGACCAAGACTAAACCAGGACTAAAACAGAGCTAAACCAGGACTAGACCAAGACTAAACCAGGACTAAAACAGGGCTAAACCAGGACTAGACCAGGACTAAAACAGGACTGAAACAGGATTAACCAGACCAAGAATAAAATAATCTCAGGTGAGGTAGTGATGGAGTGAAGTGGTGAAGGAGTGAAGTAGGGAAGGAGTGAGGCAGTGATGGAGGGAGGTAATGAAGGAGTGAAGTAGTGAAGAATGAGATAGTGGAGAAGTGAGGTGGTGGAAGAGTGAGGTGATATAGGAGGGAGGTAGTGAACGATTGAGTTATTGATGGAGTGAGGTGGTGAAAGAGTGAAGTAAGGAAGGATTGAAGTAGTGAAGCATTGTGGGAGTGAAGCAGTGAGGCAGTGATGGAGTGAGGTGGTGAATGAGTGAGGAAGTGAAGGAGTGAGGTAGTGATGTGAGGCTGACTCAGCTCTCTGCTGCTGTAAACAGGAGCTCTGCTATAGGGATGTGATTTTTTGGCAAAAACCCTATTTGAAAATCGTTGACAACTGTTCTACAATGATTGGAAAATGGACCCCTCACTCGCACATGCAAACATGACGAGAGATCAGGTGAAACAGGTCCAACAGGGCAGCGATCGAATCTGACCCGAGCCTGATGAGGCATCAAGATATTTGTGTGCAAACCCAAATTAACATCATCCTGTTTTCATAGACGTACTAATGACACATGTAGGATATTGATTGTGTGGCCTCAAAATACAAACTCGAGGTTTAGCAAAAATATTGATTTAAATATATTTCTCACTTCTGTAGTAAATTTAGAGTGCAGCATCTCAGTCGTATTCTCCATATGCTCCACAAAATGTGCTATTAATCCAGTTTGCAGTGTTCTTTGAAAATAAAAAGGTGAAAGTAGACCCCAGTGAAAGTAGATCCCCCACACATGTCTGTTTACAAGAGGAGACTGGACAAAGTCATCAGGAAGTCCAGCTCTGTCCTGGGCTGTGCCTTGGATTCGGTGCAGGAGGTGGGGGACAGAAGGGTCCTGGCCAGATTCACTTCTATGCTGGACCTGGAGTCTCCCCCTCTTCAGGGCCCTGTCTGCTCTGCAGAGCAGCTTCAGTGACAGACTGATCCACCCTCGCTGTGTGAAGGAGAGGTTCCGCAGGTCTTTCCTTCCTGCTGCTGTCAGACTTTACAATGAACACTGCTAACTCTGCTGCCTGTGCAATACTGGGACCCTGTGCAATAATGTAAGATAGTAATTTATTGTAAATATAGTTTTAAGATAGCAATTTATATTATACATAGTTTTATAATCCTTATCATTTTAGATCTTTATAGTGTTTGTCTATTTTTAACTTTACTGTACTTCTATTGCTGCTACTGTTTCTTGCTGTTCTCTTTACTGTGCGTTGCAACACTGAAATTTCCCCATTGTGGGACAAATAAAGGATATCTTATCTTATCTTATCTTATATGCGTACCGCATGGACTGAAGTGAAGCTGCAGATTTGCGACAATGACTCTACTTCCTGTGGACTTTACTGCCAATGTTTTATGCTTTAAAAATCAAGTATCAGAACTATTGCTCTACATTTGACAAATAATAACAACACAGTTTTGAGTTGTATCTAAACTAAAAGTGCAGAACTCTGATCTTTGAACACATCTCAAAGCGAGTGGTTTTTCTGTAGACAGGAAACAACTGATGCAGTGAGGGGCCCGAGTCCGACCTGAGCCCGAACATAAGCTCTAAATACTTGACCGAACCCGTCTGGTACCGATGGATCCCGTAGGACTTTGCTCGGGTTTCCATGCTCTAGTCCACATGTTCGGGTGGAGACAAGTCCGCAGTTTATTGACAGTGAATCCAGCTGCAGAGACACTCGCTCCGATGGCACAGACGTCACAGGCACATTCAAGTAAGCGCTCGCTAACTTTGCCAGGCGGAGTATTTCTGTTGGTTCGTTTTTCATCATGTCATGGGGTCAGTGTGGCATATATCCTGGCAGTTCTTAGTCAGTTCGGTTGTGCATGTTCCCCTCTCTTTGCTGTAATCCTCGCCGAATACGACCGCGAGTCCCTTAAGTGAGATGTGGCTGAAGAGCAAACTACTATTCGAAATTACTATTCGATATTCGAACGTATGACGACTATTTAACTATTGGAAAATCGCGTCTCATCCCTACTCTGCAGACGCACTGAGCTCTGCGAAATTGTGCAACTCTGAGCCAAGGAGCAGGACTTCCCCTGTTCCTCTCACCTCTGAAGGAGAAATACTCATAACGGTTCACCTGAATGTCCCCACTGTGGCACTGTTAAAGATGATTTGATCTTTTATCGCGTTATAAACATTAACAGGACAAATGTACTGCTCCAAAACCTGTAATGTTACACTACACTTTATACAATAAGCCGCATGTTGTTGTATATGGTGTTTGTGTGACATATACCTTTGTGTGCAGAGGTTTAAGTATTATATTTGCATTTCAGGAAATAGCAAGTGTGGAAAAAAGTGTTTAAAATACCTGTCTTCTTTCTTCTCTTTCATACTTGTCACCTCGACTCATGTCATTCCTCGTTAAACACATCTTAAACCATTTATTTTCTTCTTATTAGTATTATTAAATGAAGGTTTTTAATTGCATTATTGCTCGATTCTCTTTTCCCTTTTCCGACGTAATAAAAATAAAACCCAGATCACGTGAGAGCGCAGTTAAAGTTCACAGAACGACTTTATTGACGTTAAAGAGCAGCTCCGCAGAACTGTCAATGAGAAACCTTTTACTGATCGAGTTTGTGCGGACGTCAATAACGAACGAAGGTCACAGCCGAGGAAGAGACGGAGAGAAGGGGGGGAGGAGGAAGAAGAAAGAGCCGGGGTTAGAAAAAAGGAGAGGAGAGAACGAGGGAGAAAAGAGAGAAGGAGGAAAAAGAGGAGTGAGGTGGAGAAGAGGGTGTTTAATTGCACTGAGGAGAAAGAGGAGAAGTGGTACAAATAAGAACTCAATTAAGAATGAGAAAAGAGATTTGGGAAACTGCTATTTAACCTGAAATACTTTGCCCTGTGTAATTTAGAGTCTCCATGGAACAAACAGAAGCGCTCGGTTAAGTTGTCCAATTCCTTTTTTCTTAAGTTTTCTTTCTTTTTTTTTTGCAACAATACCTGTAGATGTTAGATGTTGTAGATGGATACAAACCTGTGGCGTATCCCTAAAACAGAAAATGTAGGACGTCCTTCCACAGAACCAGTACAATCTGAACTCCCGTTTGAGAAACACACGCAAAACAAACATCTTGAGTGAGTGGGATCGATATTAGCAGACTGAAAGCGTATGTTGGCGTTTGCGTAGCCTGTCCATTATCTTATAGGCTCGATTTACGTCACGAAACAGGAAAACGTTTGGAAACACGTGGATGACGACCTCCTTTGGGCTCTGTTGACGTTAGAAACTCTGACAGAATCTGTAAAAACTGAGATGAACGCCTGGTTTCCTTCATCGAGATGTCATTGTATTCTTTCTTTTTTCCTTTTATATGTAGCGATGTGGGCTTTAGTGCGCCAGTGTTCAGTTCCACCCAACGTCATTCGCCAGGAGGAGCCGCAAACCGAGGTGCGAGAGGAACACGGGAGCCGCAAAGTACGATTAGGCGCATTCGAGCTCGTTGGTCGGCGTCAAGCTCAGCAATCATCGGTGAGTAGGCCGAAGTACGTGTTTTTCTTTATTTATTTAACCTTTATTTAACCAGGTAAAGACCCGTTGAGATCCAGACCTCATTTACAAGGCTGACCTGGCCAATCATTTAAGATAAACAACAATTTAAATAAAACAATAAAAACAAGAAAGCAACAGTCAATCAAGATAAACATCGAATTATGAAGGTAAAGTGCAGTGAGTGTAGGAAATATTTCAAAAGTGCAATAGCTATAACAGTTTAAAAGGATAAAGTGCAGAAGCTGTAACAGTCTCGACCCTGTGTCAAGGCTAATGGGCGAATGTTTGTAGCTTACTCGGGCTCGGGGGAGGACCCCTCTCGTGCGGTGGCGTTTGGGTCGCGATGCCTGGAGGTGTGAGCCACCCGGTATGTTTCGCTAATGGTATGTTTATTTTTATTGTATTGTACATGTAGGTTGATGTTTATTGGCTCTTGGTGGCGGCAAACCTCCCCTACATACCACGAAAACACCTTTCGCAGGGTCTACGCTCCCTGCCTCGGGCGTAAACAACTGTGTAAAGAACTGTTCCATCTGAACGTGAAAGCGAAATGAGCTGAAATGGGGTATAAAATGCTAAAGGAAACAATCATACCATTATTTATGAATAAACGTAACGTAAATTCAATTGTAAGTCTCTGTCAGGTGAATTAAAACGAACTTGTGCTGCCTGTTAATTGTGGAGTGATTTTTCCCTTAAATTGGGGATGGCATTGCTCAACAAATTAAAATATTTAGTCTTTATAGTTTTCCTGCGCCCTCATCTGGTAACATATACATTGCCTATTCATTTGTGTATTATAATTTATCTCATTTAATTAAAAAAAACACAAAAACAGTGACAACCAGCTGCCTGTGAGTGACATGGAAGCTGCAATTAGAGTCACGTCCCCTATGGAAAGCTTTGGCAGGTTGTGAAGACAACGCTGCTGCTGAATCCACGGTTTTCCCTCAGGAACCTCAGGAACTACACCGGAATGTTTGTTTCGCGTGTTTCCGTCGTCTTCCGGTAAGCGTAAATAGAGCCTATTGAGTTTTGAGAGCCCAGAAGCTAAAATATATCACTGACTGTACCTTTGTTTACCTGCAGTGTGATGTGCTCAAGCAGGACATGGACACAGCACGGCTCATACGTAAGAAAGCTGATATTTTTCTGATTTTTTTAACTGCTTTTGAGTATCACACTTGGATGTATAAAGCATGAGGATAGCCCCACATTGCGCTTCATCTGTGCTCAGTTGTATTTTATTTTTGCACGTTTGGGTAATCGTCATTGTCCTGAAAATGTCTGTGTTCACCTGCCGTCTGCACGCCCACGTCTCTGTACTTGTATTGTTCTGTTTTGCTTTGAGGCCAGTGAACCCGAGTCGTTTTAAGTGAATATTGCTGGTTTCGCTCACCCCGATGACGCGCGAAATCCAGACGGGGGCAGGAAGTGTTTTGCGGCGCTTCAAAACAGCACAGTGTGTGACAGCGAGCGCGCAAAAGGCCAGCGCAGACCCGCTATAGCGTAAAAAATAAATCTACATATTGGTTATGACCTGTACGATATGAAGACTTTTCTTATAATTTGGAGGATTTGCCCGACGTTGATAAACTATCTGCTGCAGCTATCGTTTCCACTGCGAGCAAAATGAAAGCCTTTAAAAACATGGAGGTGTACAATTATTTTGTGTGTGGTTGGGTCAAACATTTAGGGTCCAAGGAGGCTTTAAACGGCTGTCACCTTGTTTTTGCTCGAGTAAGTAGTGAATTATATTAATCACGCTATTGCTAAAGCTACTGTCATCCCAGGTTAACAGTCGGGGCCCAGTCTTCAGAATTAAAATCAGCCACTGCACGAGGATAACCTAAAGTAATGATTAATAAAAGTGTAAAACTAAGGTGACCAGACGTCCCTGTTTACCCGGGACGGTCCCAGTTTTGAGCCCTGTGTCTCCTGTCCCAGCAGATTTATCCAAAACCACTGATTTGTCCCGGTTTTATACAAGAAATGTCCCTGGTGTCCCTATTTTGACCAATTTGATCCCTGCCAACAGCAAAGTGAGGCATGCATTTGTCATTTGTTTAGGTAAAATGCAGAAAAGCTGCTTAAAAACGACCAAAACACAAAGAAAATGTGACTATACTGACTCACAGACTCACAAAAAACCCGGGATGTCCCAGTTTTTATTTTGAAGCTCTGGTCACTCTATATAAAACCCCAAATTACAACAGGAAGCTCGTAAAATTAGCACCACATAAACCTTTTTGCGTGAAGTTCAGGCCTATAATGCAACAGTTTACCGTCACTTACAATGTTTGTCTTTCTAAATTATTGTCACTTCTAAAACGTGTAAATGACACAGTTCTTACCTGTTACAAAGTGGTTGCTGCAAACTCGAGCATCGTCTGTTTCTGCGCCTTTTTTTTTTTTTGCCGGATATTTTCAATCCGCTTTTGTCGACTTTTCTCTGTAAGTTTTTTAAAACCAACTTCTTTGTGAGACACCACTTTTGGTACATGAAAAAAACGTTTATCTTTCTCCTGTTTCGAGTGGTTGCAGAAACTATAAACTGCACAGAATTTAGGCATTTTGGCGGGAAGTCATAGGAGGTAAACGGGGTTCTGTGCGTCTGTCTTTACTTCCTGACCTCCATCTGCTTTTAGTGACGTTGATGTGAGTAACTGTGAGTTAAAATGTGCAAATTACAACAGAATGATCCACCGGTGTCAGAGATTATAACTACAGAGCAAACACAAACCACACCTAGGGTCGCAAAGGGGTGGAAAATTCCTAGAAAATTTCCGGAAGGTTCCGAGAAAATGTCCATGGAAACTTGTTCAAATTGGTAACTTTGCACAGAAATTTAGGGGAATTATTGTAACACAAATATAAACATTTTATTTTGTCATCAGAAGCATTATTGCAAAAAGGAGATAATTAACACCCCTATGAACTAACATCAAGGACCAGGACGTCCACCCTCCTGTGGGCTCACCACCTGCAGAGGGGTTCAGGTGCTATGAGGACACACATGACTGATTTATTTGTCAGAAGAACTTATGCTTATTTCTTTTATTGAACAAAAAAACATGAACGTTTGCTAAAATGTTGCTTACAGCTCCCACTTCAGAATTAAAAATGAAAAGAAGTCTTATTTCCAGTTATTTTTAGTTTCTCAAGCCTTATTTTTGCTTGCACAGAAAAGCAGTTCTACCTCTTCAGATTTCTAGATGTAATTGTGCCTGTGACAGAGGGACACAAAATGCATGTCAGGGCTGTGGCTTCAATGGCTCTTCAGAAAATCGTGTCTTTGTCCATATGAGTGAGGAACAGCAGCTCTACACAACTTTATTCACACACGTCTATCTGCTGCAGCCAAGATTGTGCAAATTTTTTTTTCTATGAACTTTACTGATGCCCCTAACCTTCAAATTGGATATATTGGTTATGACCGGCACGATATGAAGAAAGAAGACTTTTCTTATCGTTAAGAGTATTTGCCTGATGTTGGGGTGATGGACATAATAAACTCTCTGGTGCTGCAGACGTCGTTTCCACTGCGAGCAAAATGAAAGCCTTTAAAAACCTGGAGGTGTACAATTATTTTGTGTGTGGTTGGGTCAAACATCTCGGGTCCAAGGCTTTAAATGGCTGTCGTCTTGTTTTTGCCCGCGTAAGTAGTGAAATGTATGATTTTATTATTGTTCAGCTCAATTGTGTGTGCATAGTAATAATGCTATTGCTAACGCTACTGTTAAACCAGGTTAACAGCGGAATTAAAATCAGCCGCTGCACTAGGATAACCTAAAATAATGATTAAAAAAGGTATAAAGCACCAAATTACAGCAGTAAGCTAATAGTATTAGCACCACATAAAGCTTTTTGCACAAGTTCGGACCTATAATACAACCGAACTTTTGTGTGTTTACCGTCACTTGCGATGCTCTTCTTTCTAAATAACTGTCAAAAAAACTTACACTTATAAAACTTATAAATGACACAATCCTTAACTGTTGGATATTTCCCAATTTATTCCCGTTAATTCCCGAAAATTCCCGTTAATTCCCGAAAATTCCCACAGAAAGTAGCCCTAACCCTAACCACACCTGATGATGTCAAGAGGTGCGGCGAGGGATTTCAGCTCTCACGTTCAGGATACGGGGATAAAAGAGGACGGGAGGGCATCTGACAAACTACACGCTTTAGGATTATCATCACGGCTCCCTCTCCTAGCAACCGCCCTGGCGACACCGCACTAAGCATGTCATCCATTAGCACCGTGAGCACCGTGGTCCTTGGGGTGCGCGGGTCCTTCGGGTGCTGACATTTAAGCACCCGCGTCACCCGGTTATTACGGACCCACCCACGGGCACAGCAACGCCGCAGATTAATAATAGTCCGTGTTTGCCGTGGCGCGGTTATTTTTAGCGTCTGGAAATGGCGTATGCAAATGAGATGCAAATCGGAGCGCGGAGATATTTTTGATTTTCGATAAATTTAGCGTTTTGTTTATTTGTGACAGTGAAAGCAGCTGGGAGCAGCGTTAAAGTCCTGATTTATGTTTACAGAAAGTGCGGTGGAATTAAAGGGCACTACGGGACTTTATTATGAGTGACGGAGTGAAGGAGTGAGTGGGTGAAGGGGTGATTTAGTGAGGGACTGGTGGAGTGAGGCAATGATGGAGTGAAGGAGTGAGGTAGTATTGGAGTGAAATAGTGAATTAATGAGGTATTGATGGAGCGAGGTGGTGAAGGAGTGAGTGGGTGAAGGAGTGATTTAGTGAGGGACTGGTGGAGTGAGGTAATGATGGCGTGAAGGAGTGAGGCAGTGAAGGGGTGAGGTATTGATGGAGTGAGGGGGTGAAGGAGTGGAGCAGTGAAGGAGTGAGACGTGAAGAAGTGAGGTTTTGAAGGAGTGAGGTGATGAAAGAGTGATTTAGTAAGGGACTGGTGGAGTGAGGTAATGATGCAGTGAAGGAGTGATGGAGTGAGGTATTGATGGAGTGAAGTGATGAAGGAGTGAGGTGGTGAAGGAGTAAAATAATGATGAGTGAAGGAGTGAGGTGGTGATGGAGTGAGGCATTGACAGAGCGAGGTGATGAAGGAGTGAGGCGGGAAAGGAGTGAAAGAGTGAGGTGGTGAAGGAGTGAGATAGTGATGGAGTGAAGGAGTAGAGTAGTGATAGAGTGAGGTGGTGAAGGACTGAAGTAGTGAAGGAGTGAGGCAGTGATGGAATGATGTAATGATGGAGTGAAGGGGTGAGGCAGTGATGAGTGAGGCAGTGATGGAATGAGGTAACGATGGAGTGAAGGAGTGAGGCGGTGAAGGGGTGAGGCAGTGATGGAGTGAGGCAGTGATGGAATGACGTAACGATGGAGTGAAGGAGTGAGGCGGTGAAGGGGTGAGGCAGTGATGGAGTGAGGTGGTGAAGGGGTGAGGTGGTGAAGGAGTGAGGTATTGATGGAGTGAGTGGGTGATGAAGTGAAGTAGTGAAGGAGTAAGAACCTTCACTAGAATCATTTGGATAATTTCAGCCCTAGAACTGTCCATCTCATCTGAACTGAAGGTAAAAGGAGCTGATCACAAGGTGGAACAAGAGCATTTTGAGCTTTGGAGATGTAAACAGACTAAAAATAAAGTGTTGCTCAAACATGATTGAAACAAAACACAACTTCAGGTCTGTTTTTGATGAAATAACAACATTATAACATGGTTTAAAGCTCACAAGAGTCTATTTTGTGTCATCTAGGACCTTAAAATAAACAATTAAAGGCCTACAGAGATACTAAAGTGGAGTTTCCTGGCCAAACGTGAACTTCTATTGCTGTATTGTACCTGTATTTTTGTTACCGTCTTGTTTTTCTGGACTTGTGAGCGACCGTAGCTTCATTCTCGTGGTTCTTTCGATGCGAGCGTAAAGATAGGAATGGCAGATAGGCGCCTGGGCTGTGAGAGTATCCATGTCCAGGAAACGTGTCCGTCAAGGCTGAGTGACAGGAGGGGGCGGGACAGGAAACAGGAAGTCACTGCGCACGGGTCAGGCGGTCGGATTGGGAAAGTGTCACGAGGGGTTAAGGCTCTGAAGTGGAGTTTGTTTTGCTAATGTCTGGACGCTGACGGCTCCGGACTCGCGCCGGTCTGGTTCAGTGTTTACGCCGTCGTCGCTCAGAATTTCAGTCCGTGCCGGTTTAAATATCACTTCATCTTTTGTTTGGGCAAGTTTACATTTTAACGGAGGAATTGCGACTTTAAAAAAAAAACTGTTTTGTCAGAATGTGTAAACTGAAAGAGAAATTTACAGTCAGACTGGTCTACTATACCTAAAGGAAGAATATTTCCATGGAAAGAAGCAGAAAAACAGTCTAAGAGTCAGGTTTGTGGAGATGCGAGCCCGCTCATAGTAAGAACACATGTTTTTTATGGTTTTTACTTCAATAAATACAATAAAAAAACAAAATAAAACAACATGTTTTTATTCTTGTTTAAAAAGTTATGGACTAGGGCTTTAATATTTTAGTTTTTGAAGGATTTTTTAAAGTCATAGTTTCATTTATTGAGATTAAATTACATGCATAAAATAATAATAATAATGCATTTTTTCCTTAAAGGTGCATTGTGTAGCTTTTCTGGTGGAAGGCCCGTCAAAAGCCGTTATTGCTTTGTCTGGAATGTTTCGCAGTATGGCTTTAAACCTTTCTATCTTCATGGAGACCAAACCAGACCAGGTTACAGGTCAGATCTGCGGAGAGGCGACGCCGCTCACAGTCAGAACATTTGTTTTTCTAGGTATTTTTGAGCTATAAATCCACCTGTAATTGAATAAATGTAAAACAGGGCTGTTTAATGTCACGCTGTGGAACATTTCGGGCAGAAAAGTGAAATATCCATGGAGAAAAGCATCTGACCAACCCTCCACCACAAGAGTTACGCAATGCAGCTTTAAATTAAATTGACTTTTTGTCCCAATCACCTGCAGTGTCATAAATCTGCATCACACGGGTTCATTAAACTAAATTCGATAATAATAACGACTACAACTTATCAGTGTGAATAAATAAAACATAAAAATAAACAAAAATGCGTTGCCGTAGTGAACGCTTAACGCCAAACTGATGAAACCAGATCTCAAAGTCTTTAAAGCGTCCGTGTTGAGCCAGACGGACTCGTAACCCTGCCCCCGAGGCTGTGCTCGTGACCTCATCGTCTCGGGAAGTCCCACTGGGGCAGGGGCAGTTTGGACGAAAGGTCAGAGGTCAAGGGTGCACTCAGGTCCGGGACTTGACCCCTGACCCCCCCCGTGTGATGGGCTGATGTCATAATGGAGCGCCAGCGTGCCACACTCCCTCCCTGCTGTGTGTTTGTTTATGTGTGTTAGACGACGCTGACGAGGAGCGAGGTCACTTCACTTTAGATGTGAACTTAAATCAGACCTTTTCTTGTGTTTGTTATATTGTTCTAATCTATGACACACGAGGAGCATTATTAGCGTTAAAATGAGTGCTGTCAATCGATTAAAACGTTTAATCACGATTAATCTCATGAATGTCAGAGCTAACTCGCACGTTTCTGTCCCTTGAATAATCATTTTAATCCTCTTATCACCATAGAAAAGTGGATAGGCCTTGTGCTAATGTTTTTTTTTCTATTCTTTTTATTGCAACCGTGTTTATGATCGTGTTTTTCGCCCCAACGCTGCTGTGCTAAGGGAGAAGACGTCATCACACTGCGTTGTTTGTTTACATGTGGCGCTTTTAGTGGAGAAAATAAGTCCAGCGGTAGAAGTATCGATTAAATAGTGAGACAGATATGAGTCCTACTGCGAGTTCATGAATATAACAGGAGGAGGTGACAGGCTGCAAAACCTCGGTCTCGATCACAGCCCTTATCAGAGGTAAGCACGGATTCGCCGGGCGTTTTGTGTTTTTTTGTGTTTTGTCTGTTTTACGTTTCCTCGTGTGACTCACATCACCGCACAGGTTTCCATTCCTGTTTACAGTCGGATCCTGTAGTATTTCTAATGTTGGCCACAGCTTATGAAAAAACTAATTTGTGATTTTAAAAAAAAATCAACACTTAAAATTAACAGTTTTAAGTAACATTAAAATTGTTTTGCGTTAACTTTTTAATAACGCAATATTTTTGACAGCACTAGTTAAAATGTTGTAATGAAAATAAGAAAATTAAATTGGAAATAGAAGAAAGTACAGAGCAGCTGAATGACCTGGCGGTGAATAAAGGACAAATCACTCCAAATACAACTTCAGCTGAGTAAATGGTGAAGGGAAAAAACTCTAACACGTTTAAAAGCTCAGAAAAGTTCATTCAGCAGAATAGATCTGAAACTAGTTGGGATTTCCACATCATTTTTATTGTATGTTTATTATATAGATCTATATTGCGATTATAAAATACATACTACATATGAGGGTCAATGACATGACATCCACATTTTCTGTCCAGTTGCAATTTCCTCAGTTAAAAGGGTTAAAATTTCATAATAATTCAGCACATTTCTGTAGCACCTCTGACCTCCATGAAACCAAATCATTTTTTTCAGAAATCATGAGTTATTCTGCATGTTTTTTGTGCTTAAAGTGTTAAAATGTCATGTGGTGCGACCGTGCATCATGTGGTGCCACTAATAACAGCAGGAATTCTGTGGCTGGAGTTTAATAACAGACAAAGTCGACTTGGGTGAATGGTTCTTTAGGCATTTTTCTTCATTTGATGCATTTTCCAGGGCAGTAGTTTGTTCATTAAACACAAGCAGGCGACTGTCATATTGGAGCAAAAGAAAATATCAATATGCATTAAAAATCAGTTTGTTTCTCAACACTTCATATTACTCAGAGCTTAGATTAATATCCCAACCATGTTTTGGAAAATAAGACAATTTTACGGTTATTCTCGGTCGCACCACACGACATTTTACACTAAAAATGTTTAATCTAAATGTTAAACGTAGATTTACGCACTTGACACTGGAAATATTTGAAAAAGTTCAATAGAAACTAATATTTTTTAAAATTTGCCTGTTGAAAATTCTTACATGTCATTGACCCACATATAAGAACATAATGATCCACAAAAAATTAGACGAATTATATCAGACAAAAACACAATATTTCTGCTTTAAAACTGTCTCATAAAACACACTCGGACGTTTTTGTGTTTTTTGTTGCTTTTTTTTTACCTGAGTAGAAGAAGTTTTGTAAGAGCAGATTTCCTGAGAGCGTTTTCGGACACATGATTAGCTTAAGTACAGCTCTGCACCATCCGTCTCACTTTGAAGTCTGCTCCTGTCGCTCCTCCTCTGACAGGTGAACCCTGCCACAGGAACCTGAGTCTGCGTTTACAGAACACTTCACTGCCAAACGGCTGCGGGGGTTTATTTTTATTTATTTTTTGTCAGGGGGACTTAAGATGTTTGAAAAGAAGTGAGACGTCAACATTAAGACTGATCCTGTGTCAGCGCGAAGCTTTGATGTTCTGCAAGAGGAGGAGGAGAGAGAAGAGGAGGAGGAGAGAAGAGGAGGAGAAGAGGAGGAGGAGAGAGAAGAGGAAGAGAGAGAAGAGGAGGAGGAGAGAGAAGAGGAGAGGAGGAGGAGGAGAGAGGAAGAGGAGGAGGAGAGAGAAGAGAAGGGAGAGAGAGAAGAAGCAAGAGGAGGAGGAGGAGAGAGAAGAGGAGGAGAGAGAAGAGAAGAGAGAGAAGAGGAAGAGAGAGAAGAGGAGGAGAGAAGAGGAGGAGAGAGAAGAGGAGGAGAGAGAAGAGGAGGAGAGAGAAGAGGAAGACAGAGAGAAGAGGAGGAGAGAAGAGGAGGAGATAGAAGAGAGAGGAGATGAAGAGGAGAGAAAAGGAGGAGAGATTGAAGAGAGAAGAGAGGAAGAGGAGAGAAGAGGAGGAGAGAGAAGAGGAGGAGGAGAGAGAAGAGGAGGAGAGAGAAGAGGAAGAGAAGAGGAGGAGGAGAGGAGGAGAGAGAAGAGGAGGAGAGAGAAGAGGAGGAGGAGGAAGAGGAGAAGAGGGAGAAGAGAAGGAGAGAAGAGGAGGAGAGAGAAGAGGAGGAGAGAGAAGAGGAGGAGGAGAGAAGAGGAGGAGAGGAGGAGGAGGAGAGAGAAGAGGAAAAGAGAGAAGAGGAGGAGGAGAGGAGGAGGAGGAGAGAGAAGAGGAGGAGAAGAGGAGGAGGAGGAGAGAAGAGGAGGAGGAGAGAAGAGGAGGAGAGAGAAGAGGAGGAAGAGGAGAGAGAAAGAGGAAGAGAGAGAAGAGGAGGAGGAGAGAAGAGAGGAGGAGAGAAGAGGAGAGAGAAGAGGAGGAGGAGAGAAGAGGAGGAGAGAGAAGAGGAGAGAGAAGAGAGGAGGAGAGGAGGATAGAGGAAGAGGAGGAGGAGAGAAAAGGAGGAGAGAGAAGAGGAGGAGGAGAGAGAAGAGGAGGAGAAGAGGAGGAGGAGGAGAGAAGAGGAGGAGGAGAGAAGAGGAGGAGAGAGAAGAGGAGGAAGAGGAGAGAGAAAGAGGAAGAGAGAGAAGAGGAGAGAGGAGGAGGAGAGAGAAGAGGAGAGAGAGAAGGAGGAGAGAGAACAGAGGAAGAGAAGGGAAGAGGAGAGAGAGAAGAGAGGAAGAGGAGGAGATATAGAAGAGAGAAGAGGAGGAGAGAGAGAAGAGAGGAAGAGGTGAGAGAAGGAGGAGAGAGAGAAGAGAGGAAGAGGTGAGAGAAGGAGGAGAGAGAGGAAGAGGAGAGAAGAGGAGGAGAAATAGTAGAGGGGACAAGGAGAGATAGAAGAGAGAGGAGATGAAGAGGAGAGAAAAGGAGGAGAGGTAGAAGATAGGAAGAGGAGGAGAGATAGAAGAGAGGAAGAGGAGAGAAGAGGAGGAGAGGTAGAAGAGAGGAAGAGGCGAGAGAGAAGAGTAGAAAGATGAAGAATATAAGAAGAGCGAGGATAGGGGAGACAGGAGAAAACAAAAGAGAGGAGAGTAGGAAAGAGAGATGGAAAAACAGAAGAGGAGGGGAGAGAGAGGAGACAGAAGAGAAGGAGAGGAATAGGAGACAGGAGGACGAAGAGAAGGAAAAGGAGGAGTAGTAATAACTAATAACAGAAGAAGAGAGAGGGTGGTGAGTGGTGAGAGAGTGGAAGAAGAGGAGAGAGAAGAGAAGGAGAGGAGTAGAAAGATGAACATAAGGAGAAATGCTGAGAACAGAAGAGAAGGGAGGAGAGAGAGGCGAAGAACAGAAGAGGAGAGAAAGAGAGGAGAGAGAGAGAGGGAAGAACAGAAGAGGAGAGACAGATGAAGAGGAGGGGAAGGTGTCAGAGGAAGAGGAAGGATCTGTCACACTCGCAAATCATGTTATTCATAAGAAGAGAGAGGGAGAGCGGCAAGAGAAGAGGGAGAGAGAGAAGTGAAAAGTCGCTCATTCTCTTCCTCTCTTTCTTTCCTTTCTCTCTCGTCCTGCCTGGTTGTTGGTAGATGTCGTTGTGTTTTTTTTTTCTCTCTTTCCTTCCTCTCTCTCTCTCTGGCTGGTTGTTGTTGGAGGTCTTTCTCTCTTTCTTTCCTTTCTCTCTCTCTCTCTGGCTGGTTGTTGGTGGAGGTCTTTCTCTCTTTCTTTCCTTCCTCTCTCTCTCTCTGGCTGGTTGTTGGTGGAGGTATTTCTCTTGTTCTCTTCCCTTTCTCTTCCTGGCTCATTGTTGATGGAGCTCTCTCTCGCTTTCCTTTCTCTCTCTCTCTCTCTCTCTCTGGCTGGTTGTTGGTGAAGGCCTCTCTCAGTGTCTCTCATTCTCTTTCTTTATGTCTTTTCTTTTCTCTCTCTCTGTCCCTGGCTGGTTGTTGGTGTAAGTCTTTCTCTTTTTTCTCTCTCTTTGCCTTTCTCTCTACCTCTTTCTTTTCCCTCTCGCTTCCTGGTTGGTTGTTGGTGGAGGTCTTTCTCTCTTTCTTTCCTTCCTCTCTCTCTCTGGCTGGTTGTTGGTGGAGGTATTTCTCTTGTTCTCTTCCCTTTCTCTTCCTGGCTCATTGTTGGTGGAGCTCTTTCTCTTTCTTTCTCTCTCTCTCTGGCTGTTGGTGAAGGCCTCTCTCTGTGTCTCTCATTCTTTTTCTTTATGTCTTTTCTTTTCTCTCTCTCTGTCCCTGGCTGGTTGTTGGTGTAAGTCTGTCTTTTTTCTCTCTCTCTGTTCTTTGCCTTTCTCTCTATCTCTTTCTTTTCCTTCTCACTTCCTGGTTGGTTGTTGTTGGAGGTCTTTCTCTCTTTCTTTCCTTCCTCTCTCTCTCTGGCTGGTTGTTGTTGGAGGTATTTCTCTTGTTCTCTTCTCTTTCTCTTCCTGGCTTGTTGTTGGTGGAGATCTCTCTCTTTCTTTCTCTCTCTCTCTTTCTTTTCTCTCTCTTTTCCTGGCTGGTTGTCGGTGGAGGTCTTTCTCTTTATTTCTCTCTCTCTTTCCTTTCTGGTTGAGCTCTGTGCTGGACTGGCTTGTTGTTGGTGGAGGTCTTTCTCTCTTTTCTCTTTTCTCTCTCTCTCTCTCTCTCTCTCTCTCTCCCTCTCTCCCTGGCTGGTTGCTGTGGAGTTCTCTTTCCTTTTTGTCTTGCTTCCTGGTTGGTTGTTGGTGGAGGTGTCTTTTCTCTCTTTCTCTCATTCTCTTTATCTCTATATTTTCCTTTCTCTCTCTCCCTTGCTGGTTGTTGGTAGAGAGCTTTTCTGTCTTTCCTTTCTCTCTCTTTCCTTTCTCTCTCTCTCCCTGGCTGGTTGTTGGTGGAGGTCTCCCTTTCTCTTTCTCTTTCTCTCCGTCTTTCCTTTCTCTCTCTCTTTCTTTCCCTCTTACTTCCTGGTTGATTGTTGGGGGTCTCTTTCTCTCTCATTCTTTCATTCTCTTTTCTTTTCTCTCTTTCTAGGTGCTTGTTGGTTCTTTTTCATTTTTCTTTTCTGTCACCTAGATGGTTGTTCAGGGTCTTTCTCTCTCTCTTTTGTTCTCTCTTTTCTTTCATTCTGTCTGCCTGGATGGTTGTTGGAGGAGGCCTCTTTTCTCTCTCTCTTTCTTTTCTTTTTCTTTGTTGTTGGAGGTCTCTCGCATTCTCTCCTATTCTCTTTCTCTTTTCTCTCTCTCTCTGGCTGGTTGTTGGTGAAAGTTTTTCTCTTTATTTCTCTCTTTCCTTTCTCTCTCTCTCTCTCTCTCCCTGGCTGGTTGTTCTTGGAGGTCTTTCTCTTTTCTCTCTCTGTTCTTTTCCCTTCTCTCTCTCTCTCTCTGTGGCTGGTTGTTGGTGTAGGTCTTTCTCTTTTTTCTCTCTCTGTTCATTTCCCTTCTCTCTCTCTCTCTCTCTCTCTTTCCTTTCTGGTTGTTGGTAGAGGTTTTTCTCTCTCTGTCTGTGGCTGGTTGTTGGTGTAGGTCTTTCTCTTTATTTCTCTCTCTTTATTTCTCTCTCTCTTTCCTTTCTGGTTGTTGGTAGAGGTTTTTCTCTCTCTCTCTCTCTCTCTGTGGCTGGTTGTTGGTGTAGGTCTTTCTCTTTATTTCTCTCTCTTTATTTCTCTCTTTCCTTTCTGGTTGTTGGTAGAGGTTTTTCTCTCTGTGGCTGGTTGTTGGTGTAGGTCTTTCTCTTTATTTCTCTCTCTCTTTCCTTTCTGGTTGTTGGTAGAGGTTTTTCTCTCTCTGTCTCTCTCTCTGTGGCTGGTTGTTGGTGTAGGTCTTTCTCTTTACTTCTCTCTCTTTATTTCTCTCTTTCCTTTCTGGTTGTTGGTAGAGGTTTTTCTCTCTCTGTCTCTCTCTGTGGCTGGTTGTTGGTGTAGGTCTTTCTCTTTATTTCTCTCTCTTTATTTCTCTCTTTCCTTTCTGGTTGTTGGTAGAGGTTTTTCTCTCTCCATCTCTCTCTCTGTGGCTGGTTGTTGGTGTAAGTCTTTCTCTTTATTTCTCTCTCTCTTTCCTTTCTGGCGGTTGGTAGAGGTTTTTCTCTCTCTGTCTCTCTCTCTGTGGCTGGTTGTTGGTGTAGGTCTTTCTCTTTATTTCTCTCTCTTTATTTCTCTCTTTCCTTTCTGGTTGTTGGTAGAGGTTTTTCTCTCTCTGTCTCTCTCTCTGTGGCTGGTTGTTGGTGTAGGTCTTTCTCTTTATTTCTCTCTCTTTCCTTTCTGGTTGTTGGTAGAGGTTTTTCTCTCTCTGTCTCTCTCTCTGTGGCTGGTTGTTGGTGTAAGTCTTTCTCTTTATTTCTCTCTCTCTCTTTCCTTTCTGGTTGTTGGTAGAGGTTTTTCTCTCTGTGTCTCTCTCTCTGTGGCTGGTTGTTGGTGTAAGTCTTTCTCTTTATTTCTCTCTCTCTTTCCTTTCTGGTTGTTAGTAGAGGTTTTTCTCTCTCTGTGGCTGGTTGTTGGTGTAGGTCTTTCTCTTTATTTCTCTCTCTTTATTTCTCTCTCTCTTTCCTTTCTGGTTGTTGGTAGAGGTTTTTCTCTCTGTGGCTGGTTGTTGGTGTAGGTCTTTGTCTTTATTTCTCTCTCTTTCTCTCTCTCTCTCTCTCCTTTCTGGTTGTTGGTAGAGGTTTTTCTCTCTGTGTCTCTCTCTCTGTGGCTGGTTGTTGGTGTAAGTCTTTCTCTTTATTTCTCTCTCTCTTTCCTTTCTGGTGGTTGGTAGAGGTTTTTATCTCTCTGTCTCTCTCTCTGTGGCTGGTTGTTGGTGTAGGTCTTTCTCTTTATTTCTCTCTCTTTATTTCTCTCTCTCTTTCCTTTCTGGTTGTTGGTAGAGGTTTTTCTCTCTGTGTCTCTCTCTCTGTGGCTGGTTGTTGGTGTAGTTCTTTCTCTTTATTTCTCTCTCTTTCCTTTCTGGTTGTTGGTAGAGGTTTTCTCTCTCTGTCTCTCTCTCTGTGGCTGGTTGTTGGTGTAAGTCTTTCTGTTTTTTTCTCTCTCTCGTTCGTTTCTGGTTGTTAGTAGAGGTTTTTCTCTCTCTGTCTGTGGCTGGTTGTTGGTGTAGGTCTTTCTCTTTATTTCTCTCTCTTTATTTCTCTCTCTCTTTCCTTTCTGGTTGTTGGTAGAGGTTTTTCTCTCTCCGTCTCTCTCTCTCTGTGGCTGGTTGTTGGTGTAGGTCTTTCTCTTTATTTCTCTCTCTGTCTCTCTCTCTCTGTGGCTGGTTGTTGGTGTAGGTCTTTCTCTTTATTTCTCTCTCTTTATTTCTCTCTCTCTTTCCTTTCTGGTTGTTGGTAGAGGTTTTTCTCTCTCCGTCTCTTTCTCTCTGTGGCTGGTTGTTGGTGTAGGTCTTTCTCTTTATTTCTCTCTCTGTCTCTCTCTCTCTGTGGCTGGTTGTTGGTGTAGGTCTTTCTCTTTATTTCTCTCTCTTTATTTCTCTCTCTCTTTCCTTTCTGGTTGTTGGTAGAGGTTTTTCTCTCTCTGTCTCTCTCTCTCTGTGGCTGGTTGTTGGTGTAGGTCTTTCTCTTTATTTCTCTCTCTGTCTCTCTCTCTCTGTGGCTGGTTGTTGGTGTAGGTCTTTCTCTTTATTTCTCTCTCTTTATTTCTCTCTCTCTTTCCTTTCTGGTTGTTGGTAGAGGTTTTTCTCTCTGTGTCTCTCTCTCTGTGGCTGGTTGTTGGTGTAAGTCTTTCTCTTTATTTCTCTCTCTCTCTTTTCTTTCTGGTGGTTGGAGGTGGCCGTGGTGGTTCCCGGGGGGTAAACCCTGGCGGCGTGTGCAGGCCGAGGAGCTCCGTTCTGGGCTGAGTGTCTGCGTCAGCTCCCTGAGGAGGAGGAGGAGGGGGAAGAGGGGAGTTCATGTCTCGTTTACCCAGGGACTAATGGAGCTGTTTTTCCGCGCACACTGTTATTACTGCCTGTTTACGAGTGCGCGGCGACTCGTGTCTTAATAAGTGTGCAAACATTCCACAAATCATCAGACGTTTGAATCGTAAATAAAAATAATTGTTGCGTTTAAATGACACTTTTTAATTAAGAGAAAAGCACGTCACACTGTGCTCTTTATGCAACTCTCTGTAGAAACGGGGCTAATGCACAAGTCTCTCTCCTCCTCTCCATCTCCAACCTCTCATCTCTTCTCTCGTTCTCTCCTCTCTCGCTTTTCCTTCTCTTTCTGCCCTCTCTCTCTCTTATCGCTCTCTCTTTCAATCAATCAAACTTTATTTATAGGGCGCTTTTCATACAAAGAAAAGCAACACCAAGCGATTTCCTCTGTCCTCTCCTTCTCTCTCTCTTCTTTCTCTTCTCGCTCTTCCTCTCTGTTCTCTCTCCTTCCTTTCGTGCCTCACTCTCTCCCCCATCTTTCTCTCTCTGCCCTCGTTCTGTCTTCTATCCGCCCTATGTCTCCCCTCTCACTCTTTCTTCACTCTTCTGCCTCTCTCCTCCGTCCTCTCCCGCTCTGTTTCTTCTCCCTCCCTCCCTCCTCTCTTTCTCTCATCTTTCTTTTCTCGCTCTTCATCTCTGTACACTCTCCATCCTCTCTGTCCTCACTCTCTCTCTTCCCTCATCTATCCTCTGTCGACCCTATCGCTCCCTCTCTCTCTTCTCTCAGCGTCTTCTCTTCTTTTCTCTTCTCACTTTTTGTCTCTTCCCTCTCTTTTCTCTCAGCACCATCTCCCCTCTTTCTCTTCTCACTTTTCCTCTGTTTTTTCTGTTCTCTCTCCTCACTCACTGTCCTCTCTCTGCCCTCATTCTTTCCTTTATCGACTCCTTTATCTCTCCCCTCTCACCCCTCTCTTCTCTCTCTTTTGCCTCTCTCCTCCCTCTCCTCTCTCATCTCCCTATCGTTTTTTCTCTCTCCCCTCACTTTCTCTTCTCACTCTCCCTCTCTGTTCTCTCTCCTTTCTCCCTCCTCTCTCTCTCTTCTCTCTTCCCTCATTCTCTTCTTTATTGACCCTAGCTCTCCCCTCTCACTCTTTCTTCTCTTTCTGCCCTCTCTCCTCTCTCGCTCTCCCTTTCTCTTCTCACTTTTTCTCTCCTCTCTCCCCATCTCTCATCCCTCTCCTCTCTCTCTCTTCTTTCAGCGCCCTCTTTCCTCTCTCGCCTCCTCTTCTCACTCTTTCTCTCCTCTCTCTCCTCTTTCTCTCTTCCCTCAGTGCCCTCTCTCCTCTCTTTCTCTTCTCACTACCCCTCTCTGTTCTCTATCTCTCCTCATTCTCTTCTTTATCAACTCTATTTCTCCCCTCTCTCTTGTCTCTCTCAGTGACCTCTCTCCTCTTCTTCTATCCCTCTCTTCCCCCCTCCTCCCCTCCATCTCTCTTCTCTCTCTCTCTCTCATTTTGGTCTGATCCTGGAATTTGTTCGTAATTTGCACTACGAAACTCGTCCCCAAAGCCGCCCCATAACTGCTGGCCTCGGTGAGCTTCGTTTGACTGGAGCGTTCATTATGTGTGCGTGTTATTGTCCAGCTGTAAACCCGGCTGTGTCCGCTGATTCAGTCCAGGGTTCGGTGTAGCGCCGCGGTCCTGTTGGTGATAGGAGAGCGTCGTTAGCTGCGGTCAGAGGGGTCGGGGGGTCAGACTGAACAGCTGCAGGGTCTGGAGGGCCACTGCTCTGCTCCACTGTTAGAAACACATCCTCTGCTGTTTGTCGCACCGCTCCGCAAAATGTGTCTGGCAAGAAACATCACGTTATAAAAACACGTGTCCCGGATGTGGCGTTTATGAGGATCCTGGATATTTACGCTGCTTTCTATGGTAACTATAGCACAGATACGGCACGGAGATAAACATGTACAAACTTTGCAAACCTAAAGGGAAACTCCGGCACGTTTGAAGCTAAAGTCCGTTTCTAGAGGTGGTCGAATTCTGTCAGAAGCCAGAAAACGGCACAGATCAGTGTTTCCTCGGCGGAGTTCTCGCTGTGGCAGTGAGTCTGTCAAGGCAACAAACTAGTGTAGTGATGGGGGCAAGTTCTGAACTTCCACGTAAAACTCCAATTTGCTTCACACTGAAGAAGTTTAACACCACTTTAACCCATCTTACAACAGCCACGAGTCTAACAAACAAAACGCTCTGCCTGGTTCACTCATTAGTGTCTGGAAAACAACTTTATAAACAGCCTTAGCCTTACCTTTGTCGATTTCCCACTGCACATGTAAAAGCTCAAAAGACTCGATCGTCGACTCCAGTGGCGGCGAGAGGCTCAAGCCACAGAAGCAACAAGTGAGAATCGACAACTGACAGGGAAGAAGAAGAAGAGAAAATGAAAGTTGTTGAAAAAAAATGGTTCGGGAATGGATTTTTCAGCATTTTTCAAAAAATATAATTCACTTGTAAGTAAATGGGATTAGAAACTACATCGGCGATCAAGTCTTTTGGGCTTTCGCATGTGCAGTGGGAAATCGAATAGAATAAAATGCCTTTGTCATTCTACATATGTACAATTCACACTATACACATGCACCACAAAATTAAAAGCAACTCACTCTCTAATACAGACATATAGGTGGCACATTTAACCTTCATTTTACCAGGTAGGTTGGTTGAGAACCAATTCTCATTTTCAACGATGACCTGGGTGTGGCACCTGGAATTCCCAGTGTCTCCCATCCAAGTACTGACCAGGCCCTGCTGAGCTTCTGAGATCTGACAGGATCAGGCTTTGATGAGCCGGTCTGGCCACACACAGTATACAATAGAATAAATAAGTCAGCTGAGACACCCAAGACTGCACCACTCAGTCGAGCAGGATATTGCACTGCTTTAAACATTGCACTCAATCAACTCCTGTACAGTATCAATATTGCACTCAATCAAAATATTAAAAATATTGCACTTCTTGCCCTCCTGTGGGCTCACCACCTGCAGAGCGGTTCATAGGGGGGTCAGGTGCTATGAGGATTGGGCGGCAAACTGCTCCCGTGACCCAGCTGGATTAAGCGGGAGAAGATGGATGGATGGATGGATATTGCACTTCTTCAAATATTGCACAGCATCAAGTACTGCACTATGATTAAATGCTACACATTATTAAATATTACACTGTGATACACACTGCACCCAGTCAAACACACAAGTCAAAAAACAACAAATCAACAGAGGGAAGTGTAAGGCTGCTTATAAAGTTGTTTTCTAACATTTCCAGACACTGAGTGAACCAGGCAGAGCGTTTTGTTTGTTAGACTCGTGGCTGTTGTCAGATGGGTTAAAGTGGTGTTAAGCTTCTTCAGTGTGAAGCAAATTGGAGTTTCACGGTGAAGTTCAGAACTTGCCCCCATCACTACACCAGTTTGAGATCTCCACCAAGGAAACACTGATCTGTGCCGTTTTTTGGCTTCTGACAGAATTCCATCACCTCTAGGAACGGACTTTAGCTTCAAACTTGCGATGTTCCCCTTTAAACAAATACGCTCGTGTACGCACCCTTGATTTTTTCCCCCCACATCTTTAAACGTATCGAGATCAAATTGATATTGTGACCCGTATATCGAGATATGTATCAAATCGTGGGAAAGCTGCATCGCCGCATCTCTACCAAAAAATATTTACCCTCCCTTTTGTTTCTCACGTCTGCGCCATAATGAAAAACACGGGAGTGTTTTGGACGCTGATGCGAACGTACAAGAACAAGCCTGCCCCCATCTCGTCCCCCCGTCCCTCTCCTCTCCATTTCTCTCTCGTCTCTGCTCTCTGCTCGTAGTGGATTCTAATGGAGGCGCATTACCCGACATTACGGTAGTGGGGAAGAAAATGGACAGTAAGCAGCGAGGAGCAGTGTGTTCCAAATCAAACGGGCCCAGGCACAGGCTCTCACAGGGGCTAATGTGCAGCCGAGAGGGCCAGCCGCCGCGGAAAAACAGCCATTTATGCGCACAATCATACACAAAATAAGCTCTGTTTTCATGCATTTCTGTAGCACACGGGTGAAAAAACAAGATGGGGTGCATAAAACTACTCACAAATGACAGAAAAAACATAAAAAGTGTGTATTTGACTTCTGTGCTAACACATAACATATTTAGAAAACCATGTTAGTTTTTATTGTTTTGAAAAATGTATATCCGCCAAAAATATTAACATGTTTTATAAGATTCACTTTCGAAAATGAAGCTACTGCACATCAGATCAGGTTTGTGAAGTCGTAGTGTCCAGTTTTGTATCATGTTTTTGTGTATTTATGTAGAATTGTCGTGTGGGAGCGTGGGTGGTGTAGGTTCGTGGGCGGAGCCTTGTACAGAGTCTTACAACTAACATTTAAAACCTCTTCAGGCATGTGTTTGTTGGGGGAAAACGTTCTAACAAGGTAGAAAGCTCCAATAAGTGGATTTTTCAGAATATCCCCTCTTTAAGGCATGATGCTGAACATGGGCAGAACAAGCACAAGAGAAATCGGAGGTCAAAAACATCTGGGGACGTGTATTAGTGTTTTTTTTTTTTTTTATCTTTGAGACCTCTTCTCAGCTCTGACCGGACACTCACCTGCCGCACCTGCCTGCTCCTCCCTGGGTGGTACCTGGAGAGGCTAAAGGAACAGTGTGTTTGGTCGAACACGTATCCACGCTTCAAACTCCGTCCATACGGCCAGATGTTTGTATCAGAAACACCAGACGGGGATCAGGGCAGTCCTGTGATGTCACATACTACTTGAAATCGCAGTGGCCACTGGAGGCAGCGCACTGTTGATCTTTCTGGAGTTGTTATTCTTGATCTTTCTGGAGTTGTTATTCTTGATCTTTCTGGAGTTGTTATTCTTGATCTTTCTGGAGTTGTTATTATAAATTTTTTATTAACTCGAAAAAAAAAACTTGTTTAAATTATTTTTATTCAGAATTTTAGTTGCTGAAATTTGAAGTATACTTTTTCAATATGCTCCATCCATCCATTTTCTTCCTCTTATCTGCGGACGGGTCGCGGGGACAGCAGTCTAAGCAGGGACTCCCAAACTTCCTTCACCCCAGACACTTCCTCCAGCTCCTCCAGCGGGACCCCGAGGCGTTCCCAGGCCCGGAGACATCGACGTGGAGCAGTGACTCTACTCCGAGCTCCTCCCATGTGACCGAGCTCCTCACCCTATCTCTAAGGGAGCGCCCGGTCGCTCTGCGGAGGAAACTCATTTCGGCCGCTTGTTTCGGCGATCTCGTCCTTTCGGTCGTTCCCCAGAGCTCATGACTGTAGGTGAGGGGAGGAACATGACTGAGGTGAATCCAGAGCTTCGCCTTTCGGCTCAGCTCCTCTTCACCACAACGGGTCCGATACAGCGACTGCATCACAGCCGACGCTGCGCCGATCCACCTGTCAACCTCACGCTCCATCCTCCCCTCACTGAGAACAAGACCCCGAGATACTTGAACTCCTCCACCTGAGAGTCGGTGTGTTTCAAATTCAAAATTAATATTTGACCTTTTAAATATTCAGCACAAACATTTTCAAGCCCTCACATTCAGCAGTCAAAATTCAGAGAGTAAAATTCGCAGTGAAAATGTTCAGCGCAAAGATCCAAGATGCCAAAGTGAGTGAGGAGGACAGAGGTTATAACACGTTCCTATTGTTCTCATCTGTGGTTTGCACTGAAGAACTGAAAGAGACGAGGCAAAAGGACAAATTCAAACGTTTATTTTTATTTATTTATTCATTTATTTTTCTTCTTCTCTTCTATTTTTTCATTTTTTGACCAACATAAACTTTTGTCCAGTTGACCTTTTGCCTGGATTCTACCAACAACTGAGGGATTTTACATCTAAAAGAGATGAGCTTTTCATGAGGCTAATTCTGACCAGTCAGATCGTTTCCTACTTGTTACTAAATTAGATCGAATCACTTGGATCTTTGCTGTGAAATTTTTCACTGCAAATTTTACACTTTTAAATTTGGACTGGTTCAGATCTGGTTAGTCCTGGCTCAGTTCTGGTCTAGTCCTGGTTTAGACCTAGTGTAGTCCTAATTTAGTCCTGCTTTAGTCCTAGTTTAGTCCTTGTTTAATCCTAGTTTAGTTCTGGTTTAGTCCTGGTTAAATTCTAGTTCAGTCCTGATTTAGTCCTGCTTTAGTCCTAGTTTAGTCCTTGTTCAATCCGAGTTTAGTTTTAGTTTTGTCATGGTTTAGTTCTGGTTCAGTCCTAATTTAGTCCTGCTTTAGTCCTGCTTTAGTCCTGGTTTAGTCCTAGTTTAGTTCTGGTTTAGTCCTGGTTTAATCCTAGTTTAGTTCTGGTTTGTCCTGGTTTATGCTGGCAGGGTTCAGCTCTGGTTGAGCCCTACTTTAGTCCTGCTTTAATCCTGCTTTAGTCCTGGTTTAATCCTAGTTTAGTTCTGTTTTAGTCCTAGTTTAGTTCTGGTTTAATCCTAGTTTAGTTCTAATTTAGTCCTGGTTTATGCTGGTAGAGTCCTGGTTCAGTCCTGCTGTAGTCCTGGTTGAGCCCTTCTGTAGTCCTGGTTTAGTCCTGCTGTAGTCCTGGTTTAGTCCTGCTGTAGTCCTGGTTCAGTCCTGCTGTAGTCCTGGTTCAGTCCTGCTGTAGTCCTGGTTTAGGCCTGCTGTAGTCCTGGTTGAGCCCTTCTGTAGTCCTGGTTTAGTCCTGCTTCCGTAGTCCTGGTTCAGTCCTGGTTGAGCCCTTCTGTAGTCCTGGTTTAGTCCTGCTGTAGTCCTGGTTTAGTCCTGCTCCAGTCCTGCTTTAGTCCTGCTCCAGTCCTGCTTTAGTCCTGCATTAATTATGGTATAAATCAATGGCCAATATACACTGAATTTTAAATTTACACTTAAATGTGCACTTAAAACTAAAATTCTGAATAAAAACAATTCAAACCTGTTTTTTCAGAGTTAAAAAAAAAAAAACTCAAAGTGAGAAATTCAGTGTTATTTAAAATGAAACAAATGATCCCCAGAGCCTTTTGTTCGTGTAGTGCTGAACATGAGACGTGTGCTACAGTCACGTCCTCTGATCACAGGGAGATCTGTGGATTATATGGATTAGGGCGAATCAAAGGCACATGTACAGTGTGAAACGTGAACAGTGCAGCGAGCGACAAATATGTGAAAAAAAAATGAACAGAACGAAGAGAATGAGTCACTCGTTTAAACACTTCATCCACGTATCAGAGCCCAGTGCACTGAACCCTGTGGAGCGAACCTAATCCAGTCTGCAGAAGGACCAGAGAGGAGGAGAGGAGGAGGGGAGGGGAGGAGGAGGGGAGGGGAGGAGAGGGGATGAGGAGGAAAGGGAGAAGAGGAGACAAGAGAAGAGGGAGAGGAGAGAAGGGATGCGAGAGGAGAGGAGGAGGGGAGGAGGAGGGGAGGAGGAGGGAGAGGGGATGCGAGAGGAGAGGAGGAGAGGAGATAAGAGGAGGAGGGGAGGAGAGGAGAAGAAGACAAGAGGAGGAGGAGAGGAGGAGGAGGAAAGGGAGAAGAGGAGACAAGAGAAGAGGGAGAGGAGAGAAGGGAGAGGAGAAGGGATGCGAGAGGAGAGGAGGAGGAGAGGAGATAAGAGGAGGAGGGGAGGAGATAGGAGGAGAGGAGATAAGAGGAGGAGGAGAGGAGGTGGAAGAGAAAAGAGGGAGAGGGGGCGGAGAGGAGGGAGAGGAGAGAGGCGAGGAGGACATAAGAGAAGGAGGGGAGGAGAGGAGATAAGAGGAGGAGGAGAGGAGGAGAGGAGAGAAGGAGGAGAGGAGATAAGAGAAGGAGGGGAGGAGGAGAGGAGGAGGAGAGGAGGAGGGAGAGGAAAGAGGGGAGAGGGGACGGAGGGGAGGAGGGGAGGGAGAGGAGAGCTAAGGTTAGAGGAGGAGAGGAGGGTTGAGGAGAGGAGAAGAGGAGAAGGGGAGGAGGAGGGGAGGAGAAGCGAGGGGGAAGAGGACAGAGGGGAGAAGAGGAGAGGTGGAGAGGGAGAGGAGAGGATTAGAAGACGGAGAAGAGGGAAGGAAGAGGAGGGAAGGAGAGAAGACAGAGAGGAGGACAGGAGAGAGAGAAAATGTGAACAAGGGTGTTAGTTCCAGAGTAGTTTCAGTGTCGTTAGCTCCTCCCTGCAGGCAGATATTTCAGTATTTCTGCTGCTGTCAAAATGTCCAAATGTTTCCATGATTAAAATGACCATGATTAAAATGACCATGATTAAAATGACCGGGTAAAACTCTTAAAACACTAATGCTCATGAAATCTAATGAAGTATAATTAATTATATTATTATATTATACTTATGATTAAGTATAATTAAACAGTTTCTAATTCTATCTTATATCTTGTTCTTTCACTTCTGTCTGTTTCACACACGGTTGCAGAGGCCGTGTCCTTCACTACACTCGTCCGGTCACTGAACAAACTGAAGCAGTTCTGGAGGTTCCATAAACTTACTTATATTTTATTTTTATTTGTTATTTTGTCCTTCTACGGAAGCCTGGAGGCACATGTGGAGAGTGCAGCTGATACTTCCACACTTTCTACATGCGCCGGTTGTTTTAGAGGTTTGTGCATATGTGCTGAGGACCACAGCCGCTCAAACCATAGAACTAGAATAAAATGTGGAAGGTGAACCCAAGATGGCGGCGTATTGTTTTGTGCTCATTGGTGCATGACCACAAAAACGATTTTTACTTCTGCATTTTACTTCCAGATTTGCAGCCCAACGTGTGACGTCAGAAACACGGTTCTTATCAGTCAGAGTGTGAGCTGCTGCAGCGCAGGCTTAGAGCAGAGTGAGGCAAACTCTTACAAAACTGACTTTAGGCACTTTGACAATTTAAAGAAATTTTTGAAAGTTCATACTGTAAAAATACAGATGAATCCCTATAAAATGTGGCCTTTCTAAAGGCTGTGGATGCTCTGTCAGCCGCACACAGCAGTTTGATCTCACACAAATGCATTGTGCTTCTGTGGGAGAAATGTTTCTGGGCTGCAACATCTCCCTCGGCCACAAATCAATCTGTGGTCGTGGATAGAGGGAGAATAAACTCATATCATCATCCACGGGACGTGCGGTGATTCCAGCTGAGTGCACATATGAAGTGTACAGAAAAAAACTGTTGGATTTCTTTAGATTTTTAATGCATATTGATATTTTCTTTTGCTCCAATATGACAGTCGCCTGCTTGTGTTTAATGAACAAACTACTGCCCTGGAAAATGCATCAAATGAAGAAAAATGCCTAAAGAACCATTCACCCAAGTCGACTTTGTCTGTTATTAAACTCCAGCCACAGAATTCCTGCTGTTATTAGTCACACCACATGACATTACACTTTAAGTACAAAAAACCTGCAGAATAACTCATGATTTCTGAAAAAAATATTTGGTTCCATGGAGGTCAGATGTGCTACAGAAATGTGCTGAATTATTATGAAATATGAACCTTTTAACTGAGGAAATTGCGACTGGACAGGAAACGTAGGCGTCACGTCATTAACCCTTATATGCATTTCAGCAAAATAAATCCTCATTTGCAAAGTGGTAAACGTAAAAAGTGGTGTTATTCATTTGTTATCAGCTAAATATTAATGTCCACCTGCAGGTCTCCTCGCTTACCCATAAAAATCACAGCACACTATTGTGAAAATGTCTGCCCCGGTCTCTATTGTCGCCCCAGTGTGTGACGTGCTCAATGGGCTGGACACACGGAGTCCGTCCTCGCTCCGGCTCCAGCGTCGCACCGAGCGGCGACCTGCAGAGACGGCTCCATGACTCACTCCCTGTTCACTCCCTGTTCACTCGTGCGCCTCTTCCTGACGTGATCGGCTGTGAAACGTGTGCACTAATCGACTGAATTAATAATGGTGACCCACTCTGCTTCACATTAACAGAAAAAGCTGAGCGTGGGCAAAAAAGTAGCACCTTTCACAGAGACAGAGCAGCACATCGCAGCAGAAGTTTAGGAAAATAGCGCGTGAAAGTGCGGGCAAAAGTGGATATTTTGCTTGAGCAGCCAGTTCCACTTTCTTTTTTCAGTCCAGAAGAGACCGAGACTGGACCACAGAGCGTGAAAAACCTCTGTTCAAACTTGAGACGGTCCAACTACTCGTGTCTCTCAAATGCAGAAGAAATGCACATCTCCTCTTGAAAATTCTCGTAACATTCAGAACTAAATATGTAGCTTCTTTTACCCGAGTCATATTTTGGTGCTTCGATTGTTGATTCTGTAAAAATCTGGGCTGTTTCTCAGTTCTTTATGTTGTTTTTTTCTCCTTTTTTACTTGGCAACAAACACAGAGCATGTGTCTCTGCAGTTGGTTAATCTCCCTCTGAAATCAGGGAAACAGAACACAGCTCCAGATCTGGTTTTCTGTTCTCGTTGTTTTGTTAAAGTGTGCGATTCTGGTCGAAAAAATGAGGAGCAGGATTGGGTGCGTGGAGATAATGCGCTGGAAAGTGAGGACCGGGGCACCACGACCGGCCTTTTGTGAGGATTCACGTGGTTCTGAAGGACGAAGTCAAGACGAGGGCCGATTGTTGTCGAGGCTAAAAAGCGCAGCGGGAAACACTGGAGAGGAACATGATCGTTCCTCCATGTTGAGTCCTTTTTTCCTTTTCTTATCAGTGCATGATACATAAAAAAATAACTAGGAATAATAACTAGATCATAATAACTAGAATATAACAATAATACGGAATGTAAAATATATAGAAAAAGGTGAAAAAGCCAAAGTAATAACTATATATGTGTTATGTCTGGCTTAAATCAGGGGTCTCCAACCTGTGGCTCTGTTGTATTGTGCTGAATAAGTCAAATTTGATTGATTAAATGCCTCTTACCACTGACCGACAGATCGGTTGATTCCAGCTCCCGATGTGTCCTTGGGCAAGACACTTAACCCACCTCGCCCCCCACTAGTGCGAACCCCATACACCAGTGTCTGCAGTGAAGTTACAGTCATAGCTGCATATAAGCGGTGCAGTATTTTCCCGACCCATCCAGAGCTCAGGTCATTCTGAACCTCTATCAACGACCTGTAGCTCCTATTTTGCTGGGAATCACTGTCCAGTCGATGAGTAAAATACTCCTGAACATCTAGAAAGAAGAAACAAAAACATGTTGTTTTTTTTTAATCACGTCATCTGTTAACACACATAGTAGTTGTGATATGTCTTTACAGTCTATTTTCTCCCTATTTCCTAAATCACATGTGCCAAACATGCGGCCCGGGGGCCAGATCCGGCCCTCCAAGACCTTTAATCTGGCCCTCGGCTGATTTTTCTATTAAAATACTTAAAATTTTCAGATTTTTCAGTTAATTTTCTGCACCGTTTAGCATAGCAGCGTGTCCGGCGTTTCTGTACGTTGCGACTCCCACCAGAGCAGCACAAATGAAGACTTTCCTCTTTCCAAACGCTCTTAAAGGACGATCGTTTTGACTGTCGACCGTGACCCTCATCAGCAAAATGTCAAAAAATGAGAAAAGCAGATGCTGAGTTCAGGATTTCCCAAGAAAAATAGTCTAATTCTTATTTGTTGACAGAGGTGAATGGGAAATCTGTGCTCAGTGTGTTTGGAACAAGTGGCGTTGCTCGAGGAATATAATCTTAAACACCACTACGAGACACGGAGAAAAATACAATAACTTGAAGAGAGAACTGAGTTTTCTGATCCGGCCCTTTTGGGATCACAGTAGGTTGCATACGGCCCCCGGACCAAAATGAGTTTGACACCCCTGTCCTAAATGAATGTTTCATACTCATCACTGAAACAAATATTTCATTCCTACATTATTTTTTTATCACGTCCTCGTCCATAATGATTAAAAGCCAGTTAGTTCGTGAAGGTCAGTATTCAACATAGCCCGGCCACTGTTTATAGTATTTCCTTCTACTTTAAATATTTCATACATCGTCAAACCAGGTAACTTTATTCATGCTGTCACTTCAATAATGCTCTCACAAGCATTTATGAGCATACCGCTATTTATGGTTAGCACACGGCCCCGTTTACATGAGAACTCTAAATCAGAATGAATTAATTCAGAGTTAAATCGATCGGAATTAAATTATTCTCCTTCGAGTTTACGTGGAAATATTCATTCCAAATAAAGGTTTACATAGAAAATCGGATTTATTTAATTCCGCTCAACGTCTGGGGGTCAAGAAGGGTTCTGATCGGACAGGGACATGAACGTATTTACGTCGACTGGAAGAAAACTCACTCACTTCAGCTGCTCCCGGCTTCTCTGTTCCAGCAGGAGCAGCTCTGAACGCTGAACGACCGGAATAAACGTGACCGAGCAATAATTTAAATCGGATTTTTGAACGGAATAAACCGCCCACTTAATTCAAGATTAAGTTTAAATCCGAATAAATTTAAATCCGAATAAACATAAGTGTTTACATGTTCTTTTTTAAATCAGAATGAATTTTTATTCAAAATTTATTTATTTTTAAGCAGATTTAAAGGGGCAAGTGATTTAGTCCTGCTTTAGTCCTGCTTTAGCCCTGATTTAGTCCTGATTTAGTCCTGCTTTAGTCCTGCTTTAGTCCTGCTTTAGTTCTGTTTTAGTCCTGCTTTAGTCCTGATTTAGTCCTGCTTTACTATTGATTTAGCCCTGATTTAGTCCTGCTTTAGTCCTGCTTTAGTCCTGCTTTAGTCTTGATTTAGTCCTGCTTTAGCCCTGATTTAGTCCTGCTTTAGTCCTGCTTTAGTCCTGATTTAGTCCTGCTTTACTATTGATTTAGCCCTGATTTAGTCCTGCTTTAGTCCTGCTTTAGTCCTGCTTTAGTCTTGATTTAGTCTTGATTTAGTCCTGCTTTAGTCCTGATTTAGTCCTGCTTTACTATTGATTTAGCCCTGATTTAGTCCTGCTTTAGTCCTGCTTTAGTCCTGCTTTACTATTGATTTAGCCCTGATTTAGTCCTGCTTTAGTCCTGCTTTAGTCCTGCTTTAGTCTTGATTTAGTCCTGCTTTAGCCCTGATTTAGTCCTGCTTTAGTCCTGCTTTAGTCCTGGTTCAACTTTGGTACATTCCTGGTTTAGTCCTGCGTTAGTCTTAGTTTAGTCCGGATTTAGTCCTAGTTTAGTCCTGTTTTAGTCCTGCTTTAGTCCTGGTTCAGTCTTGGTAGGGTCCTGGTTTAGTCCTTGTAGAGTCTTTGGTTCAGTCCTGGTTCCGTTTCTGGTTCAGTCGTGCTTTAGTCTGGGTTTAGTCCCTGTTTAATCCTAGTTAAATCTTGGTTTAATCTGAGTTTAGTCCTGGTTTAATCCTGGTTTAGTCCTGGCAGAGTCCTTCGTTCAGCCCTAGTTTAGTCCTGATTCAGTCCTGCTCTAGTCCTGGTTCAGTCCTGCTTTAGTTTTGGTGCAGAGACCGAAACTTCACTTTCAAACATTTTACAGCCACAAAACGCTGCACAGACGGCGACAAACGCAAATCGCTCAATGAATCACTGAATCAGGCTCCAGAATCTAACTGTACCTCATCTAAGGATCGCCGTGGCTCTTATATTTACTCAGTTTCTTGTGACCGATAAAACTAGTAGCTCTGTGGCATTTTCGTTTTGTAAAATCTCACCAGAGGAAAAAGGTCGGAGACTTCATTTCAATCATTTGGATCGATGTCATATTTTCCCAATAGAATCCTTAAGTGAAGTACAGATTTTAAGTTTCCTGCTCTTATTCGATCCGCCTGTGACTTTCTGCGAATTACATTTTCCACCTCCATCCAAAAACATCGGAAAAACATTCAAATAAAAGGTGAGCTTCGGCTTCGGGGGAACATTTAACAAAAGGTGCAATTGACATCAATTTCGGCGCGGCACCTTTTTAAATGCAGCTCGGTCCGGTGTATATAGTGAACACTTGGGAATGTCACGTCCTCAGTTTTATTATAAAAGCAGAATTTCATTGGTCATTCATTTCCAGCTTTCAAAAATGCTATTCCACTTCTATTGTCCGCCGCTGACAGCTTTACTCTGCAGCGTTCGCGCCGACGTGTTTGTGCTGCGCCTTTTGTCTCTTAGGTTCACCCCGGCGCAGAGCAGAGGCTCGGGTGAGCTCGGGTCAGGTCTGCTCCCGGACTCTCCACGTCGTCAGGGTCCGGTTAGTTTGGCAGTTCGGTGCTGGAGACAAAAGTCTGCGGGCGATGCAGACCTGGGTGCACGTGGACTGGTGTCTGATCACGAGTTTATTGTGCGTCCGAGCCGAAAAAGAGGCGGTAAATGAACGGAGCAGGAGCGAGGTCTGGTGAGGCGCACAGGCTCCGTTCGGTGCCAGTTTTGGTCTCGGTTTTGTGGGCACAGATTTCCTCCTGATCCAAAGCTTCTCTCCAAAGTCCTGGCTCAGTCCTGCTTTAGTCCTGGCTCAGTATTGGTTCAGTCCTAGTACAGAGCTGATTTAATCCTGGTAGAGTCTTTGGATCAGTCCTTGTTAGTCCTGGTTAGTCCTAGTTTAGTCCTGCTTTAGTCCTGCTTTAGTCTTGATTTAGTCTTGATTTAGTCCTGCTTTAGTCCTGGTTTAATCCTGCATTAATCCTGCTTTAATCCTGCTTTAGTCCTGCTTTAATCCTGCTTTAGTCCTGCTTTAATCCTGCTTTAGTCCTGCTTTAATCCTGCTTTAGTCCTGCTTTAGTCCTGCTTTAATCCTGCTTTAGTCCTGCTTTAATCCTGGCTCAGTATTTGTTCAGTCCTAGTACAGAGCTGATTTAATCCTGGTAGAGTCTTTGGATCAGTCCTTGTTAGTCCTGGTTAGTCCTAGTTTAGTCCTGCTTTAGTCCTGATTTAGTCTTGATTTAGTCTTGATTTAGTCCTGCTTTAGACCTGCTTTAATCCTGCTTTAATCCTGCTTTAATCCTGCTTTAATCCTGCGTTAGTCCTGCTTTAGTCCTGCTTTAGTCCTGCTTTAGACCTGCTTTAGTCCTGCTTTAGTCCTGCTTTAGTCCTGCTTCAGTCCTGCTTTAGACCTACTTTAGTCCTGCTTTAGTCCTGCTTTAGTCCTGCTTTAGTCCTGATTTAGTCCTGGTTCAGTCCTGGTCCAGTCCTGGTTCAGTCCTGGTCAAGTCCTGGTTAATCCTGGTAGAGTCTTTGGATCAGTCCTTGTTAGTCCTGGTTAGTCCTAGTTTAGTCCTGCTTTAGTCCTGATTTAGTCTTGATTTAGTCTTGATTTAGTCCTGCTTTAGACCTGCTTTAATCCTGCTTTAATCCTGCTTTAATCCTGCTTTAATCCTGCTTTAATCCTGCTTTAATCCTGCGTTAGTCCTGCTTTAGTCCTGCTTTAGACCTGCTTTAGTCCTGCTTTAGTCCTGCTTTAGTCCTGCTTTAGTCCTGCTTTAGTCCTGCTTTAGTCCTGCTTTAGTCCTGCTTCAGTCCTGCTTTAGACCTACTTTAGTCCTGCTTTAGTCCTGCTTTAGTCCTGCTTTAGACCTGCTTTAGTCCTGCTTTAGTCCTGCTTTAGTCCTGCTTTAGTCCTGATTTAGTCCTGGTTCAGTCCTGGTCCAGTCCTGGTTCAGTCCTGGTCCAGTCTTGGTTCAGTCCTGGTACAGTCCTGCTATAGTCCTAATTCAGTCCTGGTTCAGTCCTGCTGTAGTCCTGGTTCAGTCCTGGTTCAGTCCAGCTATAGTTTTAATTCAGTCCTGGTTCAGTCCTGCTATAGTCCTAATTCAGTCCTGGTTCAGTCTCGGTGGGACCCAGAGAACAAAACCCTGCACCAAAAACAAAGAGAGGAAATCCGAGTGTTTGTGCGGAGCTCAGCCCATCTGCCCCAGACTCACACTCAGAGGAGCCGCCGTTCTGGAGCCCGAAACTTCACTTTCAGACATTTTACAGCCACATATTCTGCAAAAAATCTATTAAAAACACCTTTAAACAATCTCATGACAGCGTCCCATCACCGTTATCGCACCAAGAACTGTTTTTAGATGAGTTAATGTTTCAGTAATGTCCTGTATTTGAAGCTTTAGATTTCGGAAAATGTCAGTTCGCACCTACCACCTGTCTCCGCCCATAGCTCTGTACTTACTGTCTATCTGGTCAAACACTAAGGCTGAAAAACATTGCCTGGAAACTGCGGATGAGAAGTCGGGACGGGCGTGATTAGTCGACAAAAAACTCCGCCGATCACGTTCATTTTTAATCGACAAACCGAATGTAGGAGTCGAGGCTGCGTCTGAGCACAAACACTGGGAGTTATGGCCCCACAGTCTCGGCTCTGGGTCCTTGGAGATCCCTATATCCCTCAGAGTGCGTTCACCTGCACATCATTATCCCGGGTACGATCGGGTTTTTTCAGTATCCCGGTTTGGTCGTGGTGCATGTAAAACGCATTGTCCCGGTTGCTGCGACAGTTGAGTGCGCCTGGGTCCGAAAGACAAACACTTTTCAGTCTTCTCATCACAACAGAAGCCAAGAGAAATAAAGTGATCAGCATAAATAAAGTGAAATGACTGAAGAGCTGCGCTAAACCTGCACTCGTACGATCTCTGAAAACATGAACCATCTCCAACGCGACATATCACCATCAGCAGCACATCCCTCTGTCACAGGGAGAACGCTCATATTCCACTGAGTCGTGAAGCCGACCGTATCAGTGCACAAGGAAAGAGCTGCTTTTTTTTTCAGCATTTACAATTTATGCAAATGAGCCGTGCTTTTTTAAGTTTTAAGACGTAAACAAATGTGCCAAAGCTGCATTAAACTCATTCTAATCTCAGACAGGCTGATGCGGCTCTATAGCGGTGATGGTTTATATGTTGTAAAGCTGAGTTAGTAATAGTGATAATAATGATGATAATTTGAATATAAAAATGATTAATCGATTGGTCATTCATCTGACGATCAATTAATCAAATTTAATCGAATGCTCCTCCCTAATGAGAAGATAAGAAATCACTTGTTTGTTTTTGAAGCTGAAATATACCTCTATATCTTTATTACGAAGTTGTTTTAGATCAAAATTGTGACACGAATCAGTGCCAGTGCGGCCTCTACAGCTCGGGGAGTGAATTCTGGAGGTTCTTGAGGTTCTTGAGGTCGGTTCTGTCCATAAACTGAGAATGAGACGATCTTCGGGTGTGTTTCTACCTGCAGGTTTAGGCTCTGGAGACACAGGTTCAGTCGCGACCAGAGCACTTTTTTTTATTTTTCTTTCATAACTGTACGAGATGTGCTGTTCTGTTAGTCCTGTTCCGATTAAAATGGAGGATCTTGGAAATTGAATAAGCAAATGACCTTTGAACGGACATGCCTGAGGCTTTTCTCTGTTTGAAAGGGCAATTTGATGTTCTTTGGAAAAAAAAAAATACAGAAACAGGCTCCACTGGGTCTTATTCTGAGTAAAAACCGCTAACCCTGTAGCTTAGACCTCTACAAACATGTTCTGAAAAGTCCCTGAGTGTCAGATGCCCTCGCTGTGTCTCCACTGGGTTTTATTCTCTGTAGTTTAAACCATGTTCTCAAACACATGGAGTCCTTGGAGACCTAAGGCCAATTTCAGTAAATTTGTCCTCGCCTGGATTTTTTGTCCTCTTAATTTTGCTATGAAAACTTCCCCTTTTACCCCCTAATTTTTTTTCAGTACAACCTGTTATTTCAGAATCTGCTGCTGTAGTTGTCATGAGGCGGTGATAAAAGCTACAGGACAAGAAATAGAGAGAGAAAGAAAAAAAAAAGGAAAACAAAATTCATACTCTTTCATACAAAACATGTATAAACCACTTTTTGGGCTTAAAAAATGCTTAATTTGGGGCCTTAGCTACAAAAGTGCAAAATATTAAGTCTGTAAGTAAATAAAAAATATTGTTATTGCCCTAAAAACAAAAAAAAGTGCAGTGGCTCCATGACTTTCCTGGTGCCAGTCATGGAAACAGCTCCTGTCAGGTCCAGGGCCAGAGCCACAGCACTTCTGCATTTCCCTGGTCTTTATCACATTTGTATTTGTTAATTTTGAGTGAAAAAAATCATTCAAATAAAAATAGCAAGAGATGTGCAATTATACACACCAAGACGCGCAGTTTGCCATTTATTTGAGAAAAAACTGCACTTAGAGCGACTTGTTCAATTGTTAGGACCACAGACCCTCATAGCACCAACTATCTTGACTCACTTCACTCTTTGGCAAAGTTTGCACCAATAAAAATGGACGGAGCGCATGAGTTTGGCGGAAAACAAAGTTCCTATTGGACACTCGTCATCACGCAGCGTCTGTGTGACGTAGGATAATGCCGCAGATATGTTCGGAGAGGTCTGATTCTGCTCTTTCAGAGGGAAAAAAGTACGTTTCTGTCTTTTACGGCTAGAAAGTTATGCGCGGGTGTATAAAATATATTCCCCGGTGTCATATACGATACTGTAGGTCTTGAAGGGTTTTAAAGAACACGTTATGCAATCTTGTGGCTTTGATTAAATGAATAAAAATAATCACACATCAAACTTCACCTCTGTTTCCAGCATTTATTCCAGATACGGGAATGAACAATAAACAATGGCACAATAAATAAATGAAGCCTTGTTCCTAGTATATTAATAGAGCCATGTGTTTGTTTTGAGCAGTTTTACAGCAGAATGAGTCCAGTGACGGTTTACGGACTTAAAATCTGTACAGGAGAAGCCAACGTTTTTACCTGTGACGCAACAATCCAGGGGAAAATGCAAACAAAACATTTCTGAGCGCTCAGAGATGATGATCTTGGGTTAGTTGATTAAAGAAACAAGCCTGAATGAAACAAAATACAGCTCGAAACGGATGACAGTATGAAAAGTGTAAAAATCTGACTGAAATAATAAGCCTGTTATTGTAATTAGACCTTTGTGCAAAATCATTCTCCCAAACTGTAGTATTTTTGTTTCCTGAGAAAGTCATTTCTGTGTAACTCAGATGAAGAGAATTGATCCGTTTGTGAGTGAGTGTGAGGCTGGAGGAGGATGGTGGAGGGGCCGTGTTGTCCCTTTGTTTCCCGCTCTCTCCTGTGGGACGCCCTGCAGTCGTACCTGCTGCACCGCTGCCCTGACCTCCAGCAGAGCCCTGACCTCCTGCTGCTCTTTTTCCTCTCCCTCAGCACTCAGTGGGCAGACCTGAGGGCGACGGGACACAGATTTCTCAACTATATCGTACCCATCAGCGGAGAAACTGATGCTGGTGTGGAAGACGGAAAAGTTATAGGTTCTATATGACACAAAACAAACTCTTATGAGCTTTAAGCCACGATATAACGCGGTTACCTCCTCAAAAACAGTTTGGTTGTGCAGCAAAACGTGTTTGCGTCGATGTACAGCGTCCACGTCGACCTCCGAAACTTTCTAACTGCGCGTGAAAACGACACAGACAATAAGGGCTGTGATTGGTCCTCTCCACCGCTCTACATTTCCGGTGCGCAAGAAAAAAAAATCAAGATTGTGTATTTGTCGTATGCAGGTTCAACACAAGGTCGACAGTGCAATGAAACGCTCAGGATGAGAAGAACCGTTCACTCGCTAATATATTCAAGAAGTACTAATAGCTGCAATAAATAGTACTGTTCAAGGTGTTTGCAAATACAAGGGAAAATAAGTAAACAATACAGTAATGATACTGTATATATAATGATACTCCGCTCATTATAGACTTTGAGTAATAATGTGTTTAATGCAGCTTTGCGTACATTTGTTTACGTTTTACAGCAACAAAACTTCAAACCGCACAGCTCATTTGCATACAGTATAAGCGCTGATGAAAACAGCTCGTGCTCTGATGCTGATGCGATCAAACGCGCTGCAAAGTTTGGTTTGATCAGAACTTGTGCCTCATCTTCAAATATAAAACTGCGACTCTGTTTCTGAAGGGTTTCGGTGCAGCTACAAAATAATTGTTAATTAGTCACAGTAATACCGTAATACCCCGGGAAAACACTGAGAAGGTTTAACGGTATCAGAATTTGGATACGGCCCAACGCTAATGAAAAGTGCTCTATAAATAAAGTTTAATTGATTGATAATAAATCTGAAAACACCATGAATAACCTGATATAAGTGGCAAAATCTTGGCCAGATCAGAGAAATTTGGAGCTGTTCTCTTGAAAACTAGAGCTTCATGACATCACAAGGTGGAACAGAGCATTTTGAGCTTTGGAGATATAGACAGACTAATAATGAAAAGTTACTCAAACATGTAAATGAAACAAAACACAGCTCCAGGTCTGTTTTTGTGGAAGTAACAAGATTATAACAACTTAAACTTCTCAAGAGTCAATTTGGCGTAATATAGGAGCTTTAAGACAGGAAAAATCAGGTACAGAGCCTTTTATTTTAGCTTTACTGAAGTCGAAAACAAAAAAGTAACAAGAATATGCATTTGCAGTTGTTGTAACCATCTCCCCCTGTGATGAGAGGAAGTTATTTCGGCTCTTGTGTGTTTTGTTCCAGCGCAGCCCTCCTCTGGTCACTATTTATCCCAGCGGTGAGTCTGGAGACTGTAATTTTGACTCAGACTTTTCTCGTCGCGACCTGTGTCTGGAGGAACAAAGGGTGTGATTGAGTGATTAGGGGCCTTGGTCTCCGGACTCTAATGCTTTTGTGTGCCCACTCGGCCTCCCGCGGGCCCCCGGATCGGCCCCTGACTGGCCACTGTCTCACCCGCGTTAGTCACAGGACAATCCGCCGATTCATTGTCTTGTCTGGTTCAGCGTTGGTGACGCGCCTAATCGCACTTCACCGTGAGAGAGGAAAGTTTAAGGTTCAAAGTACTGAGTTTGTTTTAATGTTATAACGTTAGGGTTTGCCGTACGATTCTGTGCAAGGCTTTCCTACGCGACACTTCTCCATAAATATACAAAAAAAGAAGAAAACTGCCCAACAACTTGACAAACAGAAACAAAAATGTGATGTGCAGTAGTTTCAGTTTTGCAGTAGACAGAAGGGGGAGTGACTTTATAATGGATTTTAGGGATTTTAAGAATGTTGACATGGTTTTCCCAGATTATTAGCCTAATCAGAGTTGTATAATCTCTAATGCCGTGTTCAAACCAAACATGAATGGGGCAATCAAATCTTGTCAAATGCCCCTCGTTGGTCGCTTGACTTTTTTGAGCCATTCGCTTCATTCGCTCGAACTGGATGCTCGAGTTTGGAAATTTGGTCGCGTGAGTAAATTCGTTCCGTTCATGAGGAGGAGCCACTGGGCCCGTACGAGGAGAAAGACCGAGAACCAGAGCTCGGTCGCGGACTAAACCAGGACTAAATGCAACTCCAGAGCCCGGAGCTCGGCCGCGGAGTAAACCAGAACTAAACCAGGACTAGGACTAAACCAGGATTGAACGTGGCTGCGGAGCTCGGCCACAGACTGAACCAGGACTAAAACAAAACTAGGACTAAACTAGGACTAAACCAGCACTAGACCCCGGAGCTCCAGGCTGCAAGGCTCCGGAGAAAGAAGAAAAGAGTGGCCTGACCCTTGTCCTGCGTCGCCACCAGAACACAGCCTCTGATTGGTTGACAAGACACGGATATCCACAGAAAGTTCAAATGTTTCAACTTTGGCGAATTTTGCGGGGCCCTTCCTTTTTGGACATTCGTGCATCAAACGCCTGATTCGCCAATTCGCATATTCGCCCTGCTCAAAACCCACAAATCGCGACCTTTACACGGGGTTAACATGTAAACCGTTCACCTTACTCACGCCTGATGCATCTGATGTGAAAAGGGCTTTTATTTATTATTTATTTGCACTGCTTCACTCAATTTATCTGACGTGTGTGAAGACATATGCAGCTGATCAATAAAAGGTGTGTTTTTGAGGAGGTGGCAACATTAAAACATGGATGGACAACAAGCTCAGTCTCTGCTCTCAAAGACTGGGAAACGAAGCTAACAAAACACTCGCTCTTGACCAACACTGGGATTAAACTGGGACTAAATATGGAACTAAATCTGGACTAAAACAGGACCAAACCAAGTCTACTGGGCTCAAGCCAGTCAGGTCTGAACTGGGATCAAACCAGTAGCAAATGTGTGAACCAGAGGCTGTAAATAAAAGGCAGATAAGCTGACCTGCTTTACCTTCACGTTTTGAGTAGGAAGTGATGGGCAGAGGCTCGAACTGGTTTCTTCGCTGCAAAAAAGCTTGACCAGAATTAAAGATCTAAACATAAACAAACAAACAAACAGCTAATTTCCGCACGTTGTCCTCTTTAAGCGAACTGAACTCAGTCCTCTAGAAGTGGACCAAAAAGTGAACCAACAGAAAAAGAACTCATTTTGTGTTCACATTGTGGGTTTATTACAGTGAGGACTGGGTTCTCTTTCTGGTCCCCTCTCTGTCCACACCTCGTCTTGATCTTCGTCTTGAAAGTCTTGATCTTTATTTTTTTATTGATTCTTTTTTTTTGTATATTTGTATTTGTATTGGCATCGTCACGACAACGACAACAGTCCACGTCCCTGTGACAGTCACGTGGCATATCTACGAAGGAGGTTACAATACACTGGAAAAGGCAAAGAGAACCTGGTGCTCTTCGTGTTCACAATGCGCAGATCAGGCGAACTGTACCGCGGACTGTTTAGCGAACCGTACTGAGACCGTCCTGAGAAAGGTCTCAGTACGGTTCGTTTCAGAGGGTCTGGGCACAGTTGGAACGTTCACAAATGCACACACAAAAAAAAGCTCATCGGTCATTGGTCTGAGTTCGTTCAAATGGCTGAAAGGACCAAGAGTAAAAACACCCTTATCCCTTCCTTACTGTCCTCTGAACTGCCCATGCTGCACTTCTTAGATGGTTAAAATCTCATGATATGATGTTAAAAACTGAGCAAAAAAACCCCTAAAAGTTTGCAAAACTATGTGAGCCAAGTACCCACAAAAGCTCTTTATTTATAACTGTCCAATCTGGTGTTATATTAGACTGTTGTTTTTCAGCACATTGTCGGAAGCACAAATGCACCAGACACTTCATACATACACCACTCCTTTATTACCTCTATTTATAATCCTTTGTTCAATATGGGCAGAGAAAAACAAACAGCGCTGCACCAGAGTGTGTGAAATAAGACTGTGGCGTGTGCCCATCAGCATCAGCCTGCGCAGGGTTTGGGTTCATGTTTACAGCGCTCGCGTTCAAATAAGTTGCAGGTTAATTGTTTTGCTGACCTTTCCGTACACATGAATTAACACCATATTAAAAATAACATAGAATATTAAAGGTCAAGCGCGCAATTATTTTTCTACAGGAGCGACTAATTAACATGAAGTGTGGCTATGAGTGACACGAGTGTGAAAAGGTAAAGGAATTACAGTAGAATTTATAATTATAGTAAGTCTGTGTGTACATTTTTTTGTGATTTTACCGAAGTAGCGTCCGTATCCACTTTTTCCAGGTCTTAATGTTACCGTGAGGTCTTAAATTTGTTCTGATAAAGCTCCGAATCGTGCTGCACCTGTTCAGGAAAGCCCAGATTTTGTTTTAACGTTTTGGTAAAGTTTTTTGCAATATTAATAGCTGCTCAATTCAGGAACTAGTTTCGATATTACACATACTTAACACATGAGTTTATACCGTAAAATACCAATATTTGTTTCAGTCACTTAACAGACCAGGCGTTTATTTGACACCAGGCGGCGATTTGGGGCGATTAATTCCATCCATCCATCCATCCATCCATCCATCTTCTCCCGCTTAATCCGGCTGGGTCGCGGGGCATGCTGCCCAATACTCATAGCACCTGACCCCCCCTATGAACCCCTCTGCAGGTGGTGAGCCCACAGGAGGGTGGACAACATGGTCCTTGATGTTAGTTCATAGGCGATTAATTCCTTCCTCACAAAAATCTTGCTCAACAAAACTGGGAAAATCTGGAACTCAAATTCTTTTAGCCAGTGTGACGATCATTTAGGCGACTTTCTTTACAAACGTAGGCGAGTTCATTTGAAATGTCACTGTTACGACCCGGCTAACAAAACAAAACATGCTAACATATGTACACAGCGTAACCTAAACTAAGAAACAAACTAACAGGATTAACATTTGACACAAGTTGTGCCAAAAATGAGCCACGCAAACAAAACTAAACTAAAGCACAAGTGTCCCGAAGTAAAATCACACAAACCCAAAACAGAACTCATTAAACTCATTAAAATCCTCCTGCAACCATCTCAACACGCAAAATCAGACGCGTACATGTACAAACAAAGTGACTTGACACGTGTGAATTATTCTCTTTGTGTTAATATTAAGGAATGATTAAACAAGTACGTATATGCTTCTTTCTTATTCTGACTGTATAACCTATGCTCAACTTCAAATGCCATAGGAGCATGTTAACCTTGTGACCCTTGTCTATTTAAATAGATGTGCCGTCTCTGCAAGGGCCTGCTATAAACATGGCCTAGACGTTGGGCTAGACGCTCAATTTCGTGAATTTTACGTAAGCAACAAGGATAGAATTACACCTGCATCAGCAAGTGTTGTAATCAGCAAGTCCTGCTATAAAAAGGTCTCGCAGAAAGGGCTTTGCAGAGACGGGGGAGCGAAGACCCATCATAAAGGCCGGTATCCTGTTGAATCCTGTTGTGGCTAAAATAAAGATCTTCTTAAAACTGCTCTACGACTTCCACGTGTTTGTTTTAAGGTGCCTCAAGGAGTCAGAAGTTTGCACACGGACGGCAGCGCATTGACATCTCCATAGAAACAAGCAGGTGACGGACCCCAACAAAAAGTTACACAGTGCACCTTTAAGTAAAAGTAAAAAGTACACATGAAAAATACTACTGGTGCTACTGTAGTTATGTTGTTGTTTTGTTTTTTTTGTTTTTTTTAAATAATGCATTTTAGGTCACAATTTTATCCAAAACTTGAATTTAGTCATTTTAAAACACGATCTACACATTTATCTCAGAGTAGGAGGTGCAGCGTCCTTATGTTACCCGTATAAGAACAGAAAACAATTAAAAGTGCAGAATTACACTTATACAAGTATAAGAACGTGTTTAAAAATATACCCAAAGTACAATTACTCCAAAGATATATGCGTATGCTCATGCACACTGACGTGCGCGCTGTAATTAGTACTTTCCACCTCTGCAAAAAAGAAAAAGAAACATCATAAGAGCAAAGTGTGGGAAGAGTCCATTAAACAAGTATTGTCCTTAAAACCAGCGCTCAGTATTAGGCCTGATGTGTTCAAATGTGTTTTTACAGAGTCCGAATAAAAAAGAAAATGAGATCAGCCAAACTAAAACCTCACGATGAGCAGGTCCAGATGTAACAATAACCGAAATCTGGTGATATCGTATCGTCAGATGTCTCACAGTAAGATCGTGGACCATCACAATATATCGAATCCCAAGTCTCTTTGCTTAAATGAAAAGTTCTGATGCAGAAATAGCTACAAAAACAGAGGGAACTACATAGACCATGATCCTTTGCTCCATTTCAGTGCAGACGACATGAAGAAATAACTGTTCTAAGCACTTTTACATCTTCATTCTTTGGATTAAATCTCATGAAGATGTTTTTAGAGGAAAAAGCAGCATTTTCACAGTTTTGTGAGCCTCCACAAAATATTGCAATAAATAAATAATCGTACAGAGAGATTTGGATTTCGTTCCATCCCTAATGACAATAAATGTTGTACTAAATGACTGGTCAAAGCATTTTATATTTGTCAGTCTTGTTATTATGTAGAATTTGTACTATTGTGAGCCTCCCCACCATACTGCAATAATTGTGAGGTTCATACTGTGATTAGGGTTGCAAAGGGGTAGAAAATTCCCCCAAAATTTCTGTGTAAACTTTGGTATGAGAATTTTGAAATTGGTAACCTTGCACAGGACTTTAGGGAAATTATTGTAACAAAAATATAAACATTTTATTTTGTCAACTTGGATAATTCCCGAGTTATTCCCGTTAATTCCTGAAAATTCCCGTTATTTCCCAAAAATTACTATGGAAAATTCCCACCTTTGAAAATCCCGGAATTTTGCAACCCTAACCGTGATGATATCGCATCCTGAGACTTGGATTGTTACTTCCCTACCGATCGTCACACCATTGTTTGTGTGTTATGATTATTCGGACTGTTTTCCTAAATGACAGCTGCGCGTTGGAGTGTCTGTGCGATTTTGGAGGAGAAAATAATTCCTAAACTGTGAAATGTAGTTTGTATTGACTCGTTTCTCACGACGTGCGGCTAAATGCAGGCCTGTGTCAGAAAGTTGGCAGAAAACACAGCCTCGGCTCTCAATAACCGTCCCAAAGATGAATGTTACCCTCCGACGGTGAGAAACTGTCAAATCTCATAAATGTCTACATATGCTGATATAAATGTGCCCTCCTTTCTGTTCAGTGCTTGTCCTTCTGTAGCACTCAGCCCAAGACAAAGTGCCCCTCCAGGACAAAAGCGTTTATTCAACAAAACGTTTAAGGACAATTCCGGCTCTGATGAATCCCTCCAGGCCACAGTTGTCCTTGTGCACACTCAGCAGACTCTACCCACAGCACCTGTTTCCTCCTCTGAGACCAAGACACCGTCATCCACTCTTTATATATTTATACGGTTTATTTAGGTGCGTTAACGGTGATGGGACTTTTTGGCTCTTTTATGGGGGTTTTCTTAAGTGCCAGAAGCGATTGTGAGAATATTCTAACCACGAACTAATCGCAGAGAAATGTCCGACGTGTTGAAAACGGTTCAGAATAGGAGTGGGAGTGTGTCCGGCCTTTAAAATTATGCATAGGCTCGTCCACGGACATCACATCACCGGTGAGGACCACGTCAAGTCTCTGTTCCAGCGGCAGGAAGTGTGAAGGACTGAAGAGGCAGAAGAAAAGGAGATGTTCACCGTGGCAAAGGCTGATAGAAAAGGACAAGAAGAGAGGCAAAGGGACGAGGAATGACTTTAAAGGGAAGAAAAATGCGAATGGGGATGAGATGAAAGGGTGAAAGATGGAGTCAGACATGTTGGGCCCTGTCACATCCTAAATGTCACCAGAACAGTGTCGACTTGTGCTCAGTCCCTACTGGAAGAAAGTAAAAGTATCTTTGGATGGTGAGATTATACAGAGTGTTTATCCCTTTACTTAAAGAACTGCGCTGGTGTCTGCTATAAAGTTATAATCTGTGGCATTTGTGGATCATTATGTTAGAATTTGTATTAATCATTTGTTTAAATACAATCACAATTGGAATATTCATCTAAAAGTATTTAATAAACGAAAAAGAGCGCATGGTAAATATCGTAAATACCAAAAACCAACATCAAAACTGCACATAAACACAGACTCATGACGTAATTTCCACTGCGATTTTTACGATACACGAGCACTAACTATCAGGGATGTAACAGTAACCGAAATATGGTGATATCGTATCGTCAAAGGTCTCACAATAATATCGTGGAGCATCACAATATATCGTATCAAGTCTCTTTGTTTAAATGAACAGTTCTGATGCAGAAATAGCTAAAAAAAACAGAGGGAACTACATAGACCATGATCCTTTGCTCCGTTTCAGTGCAGACGACATGAAGAAATAACTGTTCTAAGCACTTTTACATCTTCATTCTTTGGATTAAGTCTTGTGAAGCATTTTTAGAGGAAAAATCAGCAGATTCACACAAAATATTGCAATAAATCTGGTACGGTGAGATGTTTATTGTGAAAAAACAGAGAGATTTGGATATCGTTACATCCCTAATGACAATAAATGTTGCACCAAATGACTGGTCAAAGCGTTTTATAATGTCAGTCTTGTTATTATGTAGAATATCGTAATATCGTAAGCCTCAACCACGATATCGCAATAAATATCGTGCCGTGAGGTTCATATTGTGACGTGAGACTTGGATATCGTTACACTAACTAACCCTGAACCCAAAGCGTCGCATTGTGTTAAACGTTTTCTTCTGCTGTTTGTTGGTTGGTTTGTAGCAGACATGAGGCTGTGGAATACATCATTTTAATAACATTTCCATTTACAATTATCAAAATAAACTAAATAAATAATGACATTTTAAAAATAGTAAAAGAAAATATTAAAACTGTTTTACCCAATTAACAGGTCAGGGTTTTGCCGTGTTTCGCTTCACTGCCACAACAAAAGCACTTGAACACAGCACACTCGTGATTTCCTCTTCCCAAGTGGAAAGGTCCATTTGCCCCACACCACGTGAAGGCAGCATTATCTACAATATGGTGTCTTGAAAATAAGTGATTAAAGCTTCCTCCAACATGCGTGAATCACTCCAAATACAACTTCAAGAGGGTCAGCGGTGAGGGCGAAGATTTTAGCCTACAAATAAATAAACATTTTTTTTGTTTTTACTGCGATGAAAAACCCGCATCTATTTCCATGCAGAATGTTTCAGCATCATCCACAAAAGTTCTTGAATATCATTTATACCTTTTGTGTGTAAATTTACAACAATTTCCATATTTATTTTCCCTGCCCTTCCCCTGCCCCTTCTGCCCTTTTTCCACGATGATAAATAATAAACTCTACTTTTTCTCCTCTCCAAACCAACACTGACGACGTTTTTTTTCGGCGTTGATGTTTCACTCGTCTCTCCGTTTGGCCGTACGTTTCTTTCATGTGCGTTGATGGCCGGAGTTTCCTGTGTCAGCGTGACCCATTCTCTGCAGAACCTTGAACTTTCTCACAGGAGGTTCCCGAGGCTCGACTGGTGCTCTGGTCTTTTATTGCCCCTCATCCTTCCTGTGCCAACACGGTCCTGTCAAAACAACAGGCCTCAGTCCCCGGTGAAACATTTGTCTTTCCTGTGTGGAGCGCCCTCTACATTTTGGAGCATGAGTCACTAAATTAGATTCAGTGAGTAAATCCGCCTCTTTATTTAAATTATCTAAGGTTTTCCTGGTTTAAAAAGGTACTACACATGTTATTTTGGGTTTTTTTTTGCATTTCAGCACCTGGATTGATAAACTTGGCCCTAAATGTTCATTGCTCATTTAAACGAAGTGTGAGAGAGACCAGACCTGAGTCCAGACCTGAGATCAGACCTGAGACCAGACCTGAGACCAGACCTGAGTCCAGACCTGAGACCAGACCTGAGACCAGACCTGAGACCAGACCTGAGACCAGACCTGAGACCAGACCTGAGACCAGACCTGAGACCAGACCTGAGACCAGACCTGAGTCCAGACCTGAGTCCAGACCTGAGACCAGACCTGAGACCAGACCTGAGACCAGACCTGAGACCAGACCTGAGTCCAGACCTGAGATCAGACCTGAGACCAGACCTGAGACCAGACCTGAAAACATGTCTCCTACTCCTCCCTTAACCAACTCTGAAACACTGCACTGTGTTTAAAATGAGCTATTTCTGTTTTTCACATTTCAGTGAAAGTAAAAATCAAGTATAACACCTTAAATCAAAGTGTAGATTTCCTGGGATCCAGAATACACCCAAACTCAACACTTTACAAAGATGTGAGTCTGGTGAATGGTTCAGATGGGCGTGATTGACAGGTGGATTAGCCAATCAGGAACATGCACGGTCTGTTTATATTGGAAAAAAGAAAAGAAAAAAATTTCACAGGGGGCTGAAATTTCTGATTTTCAGATTTCTGCAGATTTCCTTCGTTCTATACGTCAATGACAAAAGAAATTTGACTGGACGATCACATTTGATGAGGCTTGAGACACAGTGAGGAGTGTGGAGGCCAGACTGATGCTCCTCTGGATGGAAAATACCAGGCAAAAGTTTGGATTCAATTGTTCAAAAAAAGAAGTTAAAAAGTAAAGCCTTGATGATGCCCCTGACATGTCCAGATTCCAGCTTTAAGTCATTTCAGACTCTTCATGACTGTGAACTGTGACCTGTGAGCCTTTCTGCTTTAATTCCATTTAATCATGAGGGGGAAATCTTTTATTCTGATTTTAGGTGAGTTCAAATCACACTATTTACCATTTAGAGAAAGAATACATTTTCTCCAATATAAGGCACAATATAATTGTGAATATCACACAACTATTCTACTGGACCGGAAAAAGGTGGCACCCTCTGCCAGTGGGTGGAGAGTCCCTGCCTCAAGTGGAGGAGTTCAAGTATCTCGGGGTCTTGTTCACAGTGAGGGGAGGAAGGAGCGAGAGGTTGACAGGTGGATCGGTGCAGCGTCGGCAGTGATGCCCAGTCTACGTTCCTCCTCTCACAAATGGTCGTGAGCTCTGGGAAATGACCGAAAGGACAAGATCGCGGTTACAAACATCCAAAATGAATTTTCTCCGCCAAGTGGCTGGAAGTCTGGGAGTTCCTGCTCTGACTGCTGCCCCTGCGACCCAGCCCCGGACAAGCGGAAGAAACTCGATGAATGGATGAAACTATTCTATGGAAAAACACCTATTTTATAAAATGGCATCTTACAGTAAATGCCACTGTTATGTCACCAGGCAAAGTTACAGATCAGATCTGTTAAAAGGCAAGCCCGCTCCCAGTAAGAATGCATTTTTTCAAGCTATTTCACCGCAGTCAGGGAGGATTCCAGTGCCGTGCCTTCAGTATTCAGTCCCAGCTCTCACTTATTATAATGTAACTTTGTGCGACAGGAAGGGCATCTGGTGCTTGTTGAATCTATAAGAAAATCAAAGTTGTTGGAGCCACTTTCTCTTGTTTATGTCTCTGGCTGTTGCAATGATGAAACCTTTGCAAAGTCATTGTTCACCCTGTGCCTCAGACTTCACAGTTACAGACGACAGACGACGGCAGCACTTAAGACAAAGTTTCCAGACACATTTCACATTTTTTTCTGAAAAAAAAAAACGCTCAAGAAATGTGCTCCGTCTCACAACACAATAACTGTTATGGACAAATACAAGAACTTCATATAAAGCTCCATCCACACATGGAGCCTTAGCTGGAAATGTACCAGAATAGTGTCGTGTGTGAACGAAGCCACGACTGATTTTCCTGCTATTTCGATCTGTCAATTTCTCAGGTAAATTACTGGAAACATGCAGAAAAAGGCTGTTGAAGAAAGCTAGAAAATTGCCAGTATCGCTGCATGGTTTGGTTTCTGGTGACACTTCATGACTGTGTTTTGTTCTCATCCAAATTTATGATGCAATTATGTTATGTGAGAGTGTGCAGAGCCAAATGCCAGACTGAACATGAGAAAATCAACGATATATTACAGTAAAAACTAAATCAAGACTAAAAATTAAAAACAAACCAGCCAAAATGTGGATCCAATTCAGGTATTTTAGTTCACTTAGGTCATTGTTGTTACTTTAACAGTTTAACGGGAACATTTGTGAGTGAATTTCAACGTCTGCTGCTTCTAATTACTCGGGACAGTCCCAGTTTTGAGCCCTGTGTCCCCTGTCCCAGCAAATTTATCCAAAACCAGTGATTTGTCTCAGTTTTTTCAAGAAATGTCCCTCTTTTTGACCAATTTGATCCCTGCCAACAGTAAAGAGAGGCATATTTTGTCATTTGTTTAGGGAAAATCTGGTTAAAAATGACCAAAACTCAAAGAAAACTCAAAAACTCAAAGAAAATGTGACTATACTGACTCACATGTGCGACATAAATAATTCATGAATGGGCCGAATACATAACATTTTTTTCTTATTTACATCCTCCTTCCACAATATTATTATTAGCAACACCACAAATTGGGGGTGTCCCAGTTTTTGATATTGCAAATCTGGTCACCCTATGTTAGTAACGTTAGAACAGCAGAGGCTCAACCCTTCACAGGCTGCAGGGGGCAGGAGTGAGCAAAAAAAAAGTGAAAATAACACAAGTACTATCAATATCTTAAAGGGACAGTTCAGAATTTTGGACATAGGGCCTCATTTCCTCGTGATCCAGAGCGTTGGAGACGTGTGGAGACACTTTTTTTTAAAAAATATTCCCTCCAGTCCTTGTATTTGCAGAGGTGCTGGTGCTAGGCTAGTGCACGTCAATGGCCATAGTCGTCCTGCCACTAAAAACACTCTAACCACTATTGAGGACAAGAGCTTTTTCCTCTCGTGTTTGTTAGTTTCTGCTTAGATAAAAAATACACTTGAAACAGAAATAAAGTCCAAATAATTTACTACTTCAAATATTAGAAAGCCAAACTTGTACTTGTAGAGACTGAAGATTTACACCTATACAATGACTTTTATGTGCAAACTATAGTGGGAGGCGACCGTGGTTCAGACTTAGCGCCTCTTCGTTGGTGGACAAGACCAGGCCTCTTGGCACGTCGCACAGTCCAATCAGACTCCATCCGGGTGTTATCTGGATAACAAGCCATGACGTCATCCCTATCAGTAGTTCTTGTCCTATTTAGTTAGTTTGACATGAGATAGAATGGAATATCCTGCATTTGTCTTTACATACAGTACGTCTATGAAGTTCACATCTGTGATCAGAGCCCTTTTCTGCAAATGACCTCAGTACAATGATGAACTATAGAAGTGGTTATACAAAATAGCTAAGCCTAGTTATTTATCTTAACACCTCCACAGTGCACCCGAGGCAAAACTATTATATCTCCAGACTGTCAGTTTGAATGTCTGTGTCGATAGAATAGTGTTTGAAATAAAACTAACCTTGCATCGCGTGAATCATCGCATTTGAGGGACTATTTTCTCATATATCAGTCCGCCGCTGCCGAGCTTTGTATCAGGAAATCGCTGCTGCTGCTCTGACATGAATCTTTCAAATGCAAAGTTGGTTTTACTTCTAAAATTGTTCTATCGACACTGGCGTTGGGCAGTATCCAAATTTTGATCCTGTTAAACCTTCTCAGCATTTTCCCGGGGTATACGGTATTACTGTGACTAATTCAGAGTTATTCTGTAGCTGCACCTAAACCCTTCAGAAACAGAGTTGCAGCTTTATATTTGAAGATGAGGCACAAGTTCTGATCAAACCAAACTTTGCAGCGCGTTCGATCGCATCAGCGTCAGAGCACGAGCTGTTTTTATCAGCGCTTATACTGTATGCAAATGAGCCATGAGGTTTTAAGTTTAGTTTCTGTAAAACGTAAACAAATGTGCGCAAAGCTGCATTAAACACATTATAACTCAAAGTCTATAATGAGCGGAGCAGCGGAAATGTAGAGTGGTGGAGACGACCAATCACAGCCTTTACTGTCTTCCCCTCGCTGCCTGTGTCATTTTGATGCGTAGTTAGAGAATTTCGGAGGTGCACGTTGATTTGATGCAGAACCATAAATTGGGCTTTACCGTCTCCTCCGTGAAAGTCTGACTTCGCCCTCGAGCGGGAACTTTCTCCTCTTCAGCGCCTCGTCACCTCTCGACTCTCGGCTTCAGTAAAACGTCTCCATCACAAACTTTTGGGCTCCATGTCACACACAAAGCGTCAGTCGGGTTTTTTTCTTCTTCCTCGCTGCGTGTGGACGGAAATCTCCGAGCGTAACGATGTTTGAAGAGGAGAGAGAGCGGAGGGGAGAAAGTCCTGCTGTGGTTTTAGGTCCTTATGCAGATTTATTTAAATGACGGTGATGAAACTGATACCGATACTACTTTTTAATACCACGGGACACTGTATTACCGCATTACCGCCCAACCCTAATCGACACAGACCTTCACATGGACAGTCTGGAGTTATAATAGTTTTACCTCAGGCGCACTGTGGAGTGGGTCAGACTGTTTTTAGTGGCAGGACGACTATGGCCATTGACATGCACTAGCCTAGCACCAGCAACCTCTGCAAATACTGGATAGATTTGAAAAAGTGTCTCCACACGTCTCCAGCACCCTTTAACTGGGTTTGTAATTTGCACCAAAGAATCCTCCCACACCACACATTTCCGTCTGTTTCTTTTCAGCACCACTGCCGCACTCCTCTGTTCTTCGTGTTTTTATGATCTAAACTTGTGTTGTGGGCACAGAATCATCACAGCTCTAAGAGGCTGTAAGAAAGAGAAAAGGAAAAGGTGACGGCTCCAGCTGTGGAGGCGGGGCTGAGGGGCTCTGGGGAAAGTCTGGGCTTGACTCAATACGTCCAAAAAGGCAACGCTAAAAGCCGAACTTCATTGAAATTCAAACTCGTGCTGATATTCTGTGTAGAACTACAGACAGGGCCCGAGGCTGGACGGCTGCTTGATTTTCAACCCGTCAAAATGATGGGCTGCGCTCCGACTTTTCAGCCACAGGTGAAAGAAAAAAGCAGGAGAATTCTCAGTTAAAGGTGCATTGCGCAGCTTTCCATGGAGCTATTATTGCTTTCCCTGGAATGTCCCATGGTATATCATTAAACACAGCGAGCAAGTATTCATTACAGGTGTTTCTATAACTCAAAAACACAATAGTTCTCCCTGGAAATAGGGCTACATCTCCACAGATCTGACCTGTAATGAAGCCTATAGATGTCTCCCAGGTTTCATCTCGACGTTGAATCAGTAACTTCACATACGCTGCATAAAAGTGTGGCCAAAATGTAAGATATAAACACTAAAATCTATCAAAAAATGACTTAAAAGTAGAGAAATTATCTGTCCATGCAGCAAGATCATTTTTTTGACAAGTTATCTTCAAATAAACGACCTCTAGACGAGAATGAAACAGTCTCAGAACGAGTAAGTCGATAATAAGTCTGAAAACAAGATGAATAATATAAGATGATATAACTTTTTAAGTACAGCCAGATCTGAACCTGGACTTTATCAGGATTAAATTACAGCTAAACCAGGTCTAAAATGTGACTAAACCAGGTAGATCAGGGAGACTTAAAGGTGCACTGTGTAATTTTTCAGGTGGAGGTATGGCATTAAACCTTTCTATCCTCATGGAGACCTAACCAGACCAAGTTACAGGTCAGATCTGTGGAGAGGCGACCCCGCTCACAGTCAGAATATGTTTTTCTAGGTATTTTTGAGTTATAAAACCACCTGTGATTGAGTAAATGTAAAGGTAGAGATGTTTACTTGATGTTTTTATTTATTTATTCTGAATTAAATAGTTCGCATTTAAAATATTCTCCTTGAGTTGACATGGAAATAATAATACTAAATTGAGGTTTACACAGAAAACACATAGGGGGAAGGGTTCTGATTGGACAGCGACACAAACGTATTTACATCTTTGGGAAGAAAACCACACTTCAGCTGCTGCCGGCTTTTCTGTCATCTCGGTTTGTCGTTACGCCGCCGACGCAAACACGATCCCAACTTTTTCCGCGGTCGTTCCAGTGATAATGAAGCAGCAGCTGGAGAATTCGCTCCTCGCGCTTTACGTCTGTGAGCTGAGGAGGAGAAGGGAAGAGTGTCGGAGAAGGAGGAAGAAGACAAACTGAGTCTGAGGCTGCCACACCTCAGCCCACTCCCACATCCCGCTCACAAATCCAAAGAGACGTGGAGGAAAGTCCCAAGAGACGACCGGAGGAGCCGGCGTTTTCTCGAAATGAGCTCCCCGCAGCCTAAATCGACAGCGACGTCTATCGATTTACGCTCCTCCGTCGAAATAAACTACCTTACGCTTTTCCGTTTACAGTTGTCTAGATCCAATAAAGCGAATCTCCCCAGTTTTACTACATATTTTTCTGGATTAGAGACAGTGGGGATCACACTTTATACCTTAGTTATGTCAAATTTACTCAATAATGCAAAAAGAAAATAATCTGAATATGCGTAGTTCATTTAGACAGTCGTATTCTGCTCAAATACTAAATGTAGCACATATTGACAGACCAATTTAACCATCAAATAACACTCCTACTGCAGAATCACCATTATTCACTCATTTATATGAATCTGTGCGGAGGTAGCTCATTTCGACAGGCCTGTGTTTTCTATCAAATAAGGCTCCCACTGTATAAGAGAAAGAAATGACTGGAAACACTGAAATCTTTATATGAAAATAATATCATAGGCTACAGTGTGAATTCCCTGTTATAATATAGTGCTATTTTATTTATACAAAGCATTTTTAAACAAAGTTACAAAGTTTTCTACACATGGAAACAAAATAAAAAACCATGCAGTGAAAATAATAATGCTAAAATCAAATATTAAATCCAAACTATTCAAGGTATTCTGTCACAAATCTAATCTGTGCATGTCCATGTTCACAGGCTTAACTGGTCAAAACACACAATAAAAACCCCAATTTTAAAACATGTCTTATTACTCCACTTCTGCCTCGAGAGCTCAAATCGACGACATTTAAACAAGTAGCTCAGATCGACAGGACACCAGGTCGTCCGGATCGCGTCAGAAGAATAAACTATTGAGAAGAATAAACATTAGATTAAGATTATTAAAAAGAATAAACGTTTACATGATTTTGGATTAACCCCTGAAGACCTAAGGGCAATTTTAGTACATTTCTCCTCGCCTGGATTTTTTTCTTAATTTTGCTTTTAAAACTGCTCCTTTTACCCTATAATGAAGTGTTATATACATCCTTTTGTTCAGTCCAACCTGTTATTTCACAATCTGCTGCTGTAGTTGTGTCATGTGGTTGTGATAAAAGCTACAGGACCAGAAATAGAGATGAAAAAAAAAAGAAAAGAAAATTCACACTCTTTTATACAAAACACACAGCAAACATGTAGAAACAACTTTTTGGACATAAAAAATGCTTAATTTAGGGCCTTAGCTACAAAAATGCAAAATATCAAGTCTGTAAGTAAATGAAAAATATCCTTATTGCCCTAAAAACAAAAAAAAGTGTAATCGCTCCATTACTTTTTTGGTGCCAGTCCTGGAAACAGCTCCTGTAAAGTCCAGGGCCAGAGCCACAGCACTTGTAATGCATTTCCCTGGCGTTTATTACATTTGTATTTGTTCATTTTTAAATAAAAATAGAAAGGGATGCGCAATTCCGCACACCAAGATGCGTAATTTGCCATGTACCTGAGAATTAACTCCATTTAGAGCGACTTTTTCACTCGTTAAAAGCAAAAACATTCGAGAGGAGTCGACCATCTTGACTCACTTCACTCTTTTGGAAGTTCGGAAGTTTTGGCCGATCAAAATGGACGGAGCGCATGAGTTTGGCAGAAAACAAAGTTCCTGTTGGACACTCGTTTTGCTCACGTCATCACACAGCGTGAGTGTGACGTAGGATAAAGCCGCAGAAATGTACGGAAACCTCTATGTCTGCACTTTCAGAGGGGAAAAAGTAAGTTTCTATCTTTTACGGTTAGAAAGTTCTGCGCGGTTATAGAAAACATATTCCTCGTTATCATATACGATAATGTAATGTCTTCGAGGGTTAATTCAGCTTCAAAATCGGAATAAACCACCCACTTACTTCAGAATTAAGTTTAATTCCGAATCATCATTTTCATTAGGTATTAAGTGTTCACACGGTCTTTTTAAAGAGCAATTAATTTCTATTCAGAATCAAAGCTCTTATATAAACGTGGCAGCTGTGAAACGTGCCAGGCAGAGCAGAACATACCGCATATCCACAGAAACGAGCAGGTAACGGATCAACCAAAAGTCACATGGTGCGCCTCTGGTCCAAAGTCTAATGTTACATCGTTAGGTCCCAAATCGTCCAGACCCGCTCCTCTCCAGATGTTTGCAGATGGATTAAAAGCTCCTCCGCTCTGCATTAAGCGTTGACGCGTGTAACCCGACCTGCTCCCGCACGACGCCGCGTCTCCCGTTACTGCGCACCATCTGACCCATTGTCCACGTATGGATTTTTAAATGCCCCGGTATCCGATCTCCTATTGTCTCCCCGATGATCCGAGCGGAGACCCAACGGCGCACGGCACTTAAGTAAAAGCTGCATTACACTTTGGAGATCTGCGGGAGGGACGTCTCTGACCGACGTTTGGAGTCAGGCAGACGACGTAGCGACGCGGCAGAGTGGTTATCTTTCCGAGCGCATAGTGAGGAGATTCGGGATCAGTTATCAGACCGTAAAAGACCTTTTTTTTTTGGGTTGTTTTCGAGAATTTGCCCTCATTTTGTTCGTATACAGTGTTGAGATGATCCTCCCCCAGGTTACGCTATTCTCTGGTCTAGGTTATAATGTAGTTTTCTCATCACAAACATGCCTGGAGTCGTGTTTTGCATCATTCACACACGTTTAACACACAAAACCTGCATATATAGAAATCCAGTGTTGTCATGTGATAATACCGGAAGTGCTCCACTGTGTTTTTAAACTCCGCACACCTTCATCATCATTGGTTTTGATGATTACAGACCTGGATTTGCCCATTTCTTCTGAACAAAAGGCAGAATTCAGCTGTTAACTTGAAAAAAACTAAATGAAACTACCACTTCATGACATCACAAGGTGGATTTTTAAGGTTTGTAGACGCAGGCTAATAATAAAGCGTTACTCAGACATGTGTGAATGACACAAAACACAACTCCAGGTTTGTTTTTGGGGCTGTAACAACATTCTAACATGGTTTAAAGCTCAAGAGTCAATTTTCGTGCAGTATAGGACTTTTACGTAATATTTATTTTGATCTTGGAATCTATAAACCATTGCGTTCGTAAACAGTGACAACGTACGTACGGTTGCGGATGCATTTTGGCAACAGAAGTACGGCAGAATTCTGCAGTTTTTCGAGCTCTGTGAAAGGATTATCGTCAAAAGATCGAGAATATTTCCTCGACAAGCGACTTTGACAAACGGTGTCCGACTGCCAGATCCTCGTGCGATCAGTGAGTAAAACTTTAAAACTTTAGTCCGCTGGTAGAATATCGATTCTGACAACCACACACAGAACAACCAGACATTTTGGTGCTGGAAATGCTTTTATCTCCGTCTTCTATGTCCGTGTTTAGTCTGAATGAATCGGAATGAATGGGGAACAATGTCACTTCTGTCGCCAAAATCCACGCGCTTCTTTTTTTTTATCACTTCTGCCCTAAAAGCGTCTATAGTCTCGCATTTCTAGCTTTAGACTTTGAGTGAATTAAGTCATTTATGTGGTTTTAATCTAGCTGAACTTTTAATATATCCTTTTTTTTTTCTTTTAAGGTATTAGTTGCATTGCATTTTGTCCACTAATAATTATAAAAGGCTTTTCTGGTACAGATTTTTTGCTGTAATGATCTTCAAATGTGGCATGTTTCCTCATACTGTGGTTTCCTGCGATCCAGAACACACCTTTTCAATACTTTACAAAGATGTGAGTCTGGGCACTGGTTCAGAGGGGCGTGATTGACAAGTGGACGAGCCAATCGGGGACCCGTCGGTATTTTTTTTAAAAAGCTTACGAGAAATAAAGAAAAATAAATCAAAGCAAGGCAGATTTCTGAATCACTGAGCGAAACACTAAACTCTGTTCGTCTGAGGTGAGGGAAATGGGATTTTTTTTGTTTTGGTAAATGACTCATCGCCAATAATCTCCTAAACAAACCTGACTGGACGATCACTTTTTGTTTTAGCTCGAGGTGCAGCAGAGGGCACGGTGCCCAGGCTGATATCAATCTATAAGCATACATATCGTTTTACCTTCTTGGAAATAAAGTCTAACCTATTAAAGCTGTGTCATTCATGGCTCTCTCTATAATACCTTAAGTCAGCGAACTCCCAGAACAGCAAAATCGACTTCTGAGAGTTTTTCACCATATTATAGTTTAGTGTCTTGTGTTTTAAAACTCCATACGCTTTCACAAATTTTGCAACGTACCCAAATTTCTATAAATTTTTTTCATTTTTGCTATAGTCTAATTAATAATCTCAACTTCATTTACCATCTACTTAAAGGCAAAAACACACACAAAACCTTTTTTTTTTATATACATCTATATAAATGGGTCAATGACGTATAAGGATTTTTAACAGGGAAATTTTAAAATACAAAAAAAATGTGTTTCTATTGAACTTTTTCAAATATTTACTGTGCCAGGTGCATAAATCTGTGTTTAACATTTATATTAAGCATTTTTAGTATTTTTTATGTACATGAATTGGCTACGACCTTAAAAAATGTCATGTGGCGCGACCGAGAATAACCTTAAAATTGTTTTGTTTTTCTAAAACGTGGTGGGGAAATTAATCTAAGTTCTGAGTAATATGAAGTGTATAGAAACAAATTGTTGACATTTCTTTTGATTTTTAATGCATATTGATATTTTCTTTTGCTGTCCAATGTTAATTAACAGACTTCTACACTGTAAAATGCAGAAAATGAAGGAAAATGCCTAAAGAATCCCATTCACCCAAGTATAGTTTGTTTATTAAGATTCCAGCCACAGAATTACTATTATTAGTCGCACCACATGATGCACGGTCGCACCACATGACATTTTAACACTTTAAGTACAAAAAACATGCAGGTCAGAGGTTTAAAAAACATGGAGGTCAGAGGTACTACAGGAAAGTGGTGAATTATTATGAAATTTAACCTTTTTAACTGAGAAAATTGCAACTGGACAGAAAATTTAGGCGTCACATCATTAAGGGGTTCTTAATCAGTGATCTGCGTTTAATTTTTGCAGCCCTTGTTTCTTCCACGGATGAATATTGTGATTTAAGACGAGTCAATTCCAACATAATGATCCACAGGCGTCACTGGTCGTTACGATAAAGCAGACGTAAACACAGCACCTCTGCTTTAATAAAAATGTAAAGATTTCCGTTATTCTTAGTCATGCAAACTTTCATATCCATAATCCGGTATAATCCTGCCTGTAGTTTATTATTGGCGTATGATCTTCCAGCGCTGTATGTTCTCTGTTAGCGCCACATGTCGGGGTGCGCTTTGACTCGCTCATTTCCATCCCCCTGCTGTGTGGAGGCATCTCTCTGCAGGCTCCACGCGCTTTACATCGTCTGACTCTGTGCAATCTGCTCTTTCACTTTGAGGCCCTGGCTGTGTTGTTTTTTTGTGATGTTTCCCCTCCACAGAACGCTGAAGCTGTGTCAGAGTAGAGCGGCGTGGTTATTCTGAGGGACCTGCTGATCGGGAAGTAACGCCAAGACCAGAGAGATGCTTCTGAGGATGGCACACGCCTAAAAGAGCTTCCATGTCAAAGAAAATACATCTCACATCGCACTGTCTGACTAAAAAATAGAAAATCAAATAGAAAGTTAAAGGGATAGTTCGGGATTTCTGACATGAATCTGTATGGCATCCCCATGAGTTCTTCCCCGGTTTCGGTGCTGATTAAAGTGTCCGGCGAGTTGGCTGGAGTCAGGAAAATAAAGAGTTTTTCTTCTCAAAACCATATGTGTTCAAAAGAGTGAGACATTTGTGTCACAAAACATGAACAGAAAGAAAGTCAGACCTCAGAATCGCTTGACACTATTTTCTCTCCGGTCATATCACTGCGCTGCCGCCAGGTGAAGCCGCACACGAATCCAACACTTTTTTCAGTAGTTCGGTGTTTACGTGCTCAGACTTTTGACCGCCGCAACATGAGAGAGCTGACGTGAGAGCTACAGCGATAAGTATATAAGCTTGTATAAGATATATATATAAAAAATGGTGCGGACTTGTGATTCTCCAGACTGGAACAACAAAAATCCAGCTTCAGCTAATCCCACTCTCTCTCTCTGCTGTTCTAACTCCATCTGGTGGATTTGGGCATCAGTTTATTCGGGTTCATAAAGATCTCCCCTTGGCTCTGTGCTAAAGGCCATGTCATCGGTGTCATAGTCACACATGTTGTCGTGAACTTTCCGAGGAGTAAACACAGTGAAACAGGAGCGGCTTCACTTGGCGGCAGCGCAGTGATACGACCAGAGAGAAAATAGTACCAAACGATTATGAGCTCTGACTTTTTCGTGATCCACGTTTTGTGATGCAAATGTATCACTCTTTTGAACACATATTGGTTTATTGGTATACTTTATTTTCGTGACTCCAGCCAACTTGCCGGACACTTTCATCCGCACTGAAACCGGGGAAGAACTCGGCTCACCGGACGCTGTCGGGAAGTAAGTCAGTGTTGATACACGACGCAGCTGTTGGGGTCGTACAGATTCATGTAAAAAATCCCAAACTATCCCTTTAAATCCATACTTTGGAATGTTCTTCATGGAGATGGTTTTCGCCATGCTGTAGAAGATTAGAGCAAAAGAAACAGGCAGGAGGAGGTCTCTAAGGCTGCGTTGGGACTGCAGGAGTTAAAGGGGATGGCAGGAGAGATCGCAGAGGGCATGTTTTACCTGAACGCCAACAAGTTTGAGCTCCGTGACCCGGCAGCACATAACCGCATGGTGGAAGAGGACTTCACGGTCAAGATAGGAGGTAGCACTGCTTGAAAGGACACACATATGACAGCCAAACAGCTAGACTAGACTAGATGTTATGCTGTGGCTCCCAGTGAAAGGGGTTAAAGACGACACTTGCATATAATTTATTAGTCGTATACAATGCTTTACAATATCATGCATTAATCACTCATTCATCATCTAGTCACAGCTGCCCTGGAACAGACTGACGCCAACAAACCTGCCAGTCTGACCACCACCAACACTCACACATACACCACATTCATAACAGGCAATGTGGGTGAAATGTGTTGCTTAAAGGGGAACTCCGGCACGTTTGAAGCTAAAGTCCTTTGCTAGAGGTGGATGAATACTGTCAGAAACCAAAAAACGGCACAGATCAGTGTTGCCTAGTTGGAGATCTCGCCCTGGTAGCGTAGTGATTGGGGCAAGTTCTTAACTTCCACGTAAAACGCCAATTTGCTTCACACTGAAGAAGCTTAACACCACTTTAACCCATCTTACAACAGCCACGAGTCTAACAAACAAAACGCTCTGCCTGGTTCACTCATTAGTGTCTGGAAACGTTAGAAAACAACTTTATAAACAGCCTTACACTTCCCTCTGTTGATTTCCCCCAAAAGACTCGATCGCCGATGTCGTTTCTAATCCCATTTATTTACGAGTGAATTATACTTTTTGAAAAACGCTAAAAAAATACATTCCCGAACCATTTTCTTTCAACAACTTTCAGTTTCTCTTCTTCGTCAGTAGTTGATCCTCACTTGTTTTTGCTGTAGAAGATTAGAGCCATAGAAACTCTCCATGGAAACAGGCAGGAGGAGGTCCCTATAAGATACAGGTTCGTGGAGATGTGAGTCTGTGGAGTTTCTGTGGAATATATCTCACTAAAATGAACAAAAAGAGGGGGAAAAAAAGCTTATATTTTTGTCTGTGGTGGTTTCTCGATGCCTTCCTCAGCTCAAACACACGGCTAATGGAACAGACTTCAGAGTGGACACAGCAGCAGCAAAAAATAGTCTCCGTTTGTAGAAAAAAACAAAAAAACAAAAAATATAATGATGCACACATATCCCCCCTTCCCATCCATTCCAATATGGCACCATGAAAATATATTTTAGGTAGTTATAAATAGTTTTCTTGGTAAACTTTCCAACAGGAGCTTTTGAATAGATCCTCTGCCCTTTCAGCTCCAGGAGAGTTTTCCAGCTTTTCTTTCCTTGAAAAAGACCAAATGCATTATGGGTAAATTTGCCAGGTCAAGGCAGTGAAGGATAAACTTATTTAACTGCGGCAAAATGTTCCCAAAATGAAGGACATGAACGTTAGAACATGACACGCCCACAATAATGATGATATCAACTTAAGGTTCAATACCTGACAGACAGAACTATATTTTTTGGGGTCAGTATTCATCATGTGTACATTTTGTTTTTTTCCAATACTGGAAAATTTGCGGTTACTTTTTGGCTATATGATAAGATTCAAGCCATCAAAAGTTTGATTAGAACATTACAGATGCAAATTCATTACATTTCCAATAGTTTTTTTGTGGGTAAAGCTTTAGGGTTATTGTGCCAGGGACTTAAATTTGTTTCAATATTATCGTTTATCAGATGTGGAGAGGGTTGGACTATGAACTGCTGCCCCCACGACACAGCCGGATAAAGCGGAAGAAGATGGATTATCGTTTATCATTTATATAGTCTTCTTCTCCCGCTTACCCCTGTGAACTAACATCAAGGACCATGTTGTCCACCCTCCTGTGGGCTCACCACCTGCAGAGGGGTTCATAGGGGGGGTCAGGTGCTATGAGTATTGGGCAGCACGCTGCCCCCGCGACCCAGCCGGATTAAGCGGGAGAAGATGGATGGATGGATGGATGGATTTATATAGTCTTCAGTAATATATCACACATCAAAATTTGTTACCATGACCATGTTACCAGGCCTACTCAATGCACTTCTTCACTTCGATGTGCATTCGGACATGTGCCGTATTTGCTATGCTCCACAGTGAGGCATTTATGTCACATTTCGATTATATTATCACTGAAAACACCCTATATTTGACTAAAAGTGATGCACTATAGACTAGACTGAAAACTCACCTCTTCTCTTTGGCATTTAATACTAACTAGTCAGGTTATCTTTGTGCTTTTTTTTAGTTTTGTATATCTTTATACGTATATATATATATGTTTCTGCTGTTTTTATAGCTGGATTTCGTGTCACGTCACACATATATAATGAGCACATGTGCACGCAACTTGGCCCCAAAACAAACTTTGTTTTGATCGCGGGTTGTAAGGTCAGGAAGATGAAATGTCAGATTCGAGAGTGCTTTAATTTTTATTTTCCTAAATTCTGACTGCTTGTATTTTACCAAAATGCCATCGTGTTGTGCCGCTGATTGTACCAACAGGCAGGTCAAAGGAAACGGACTGAAATTTTATCGGATTCCTAAAGGAAAAGGTGCATTTAAACAGTACCGCCGTCTGTGGATACAAACCATGAGACGAGAGGTTTGTGTTTGCAGTGATCACTTTATATCAGGTATTTATATACTAGTTGCACCTAATTTTTATGTAATATAATGAATGTCTGTTTCCCTAAATTAAGGATTTGCAAGTCCAAGTAAGACCCGGCTGATTGACCTTTATGTGAAGCACTTTGGTCAGATGAAGTTGTTTTAAATGTTATACACAAATAGAAGCTTTAAATATAAGTAGAAAAACATGATAATACAAATACGATTATGAGGAATACGTGATAATGTGTCTGTGCAGTAAATGGGCAATAAACAACTGGATGTCTATAACCCTATGTCCTGTAAATCATCTTTGCACCGTTTTCCTCATGATTTTTCTATTACTTATTTCTGTTTTGTTTTACTTTTACTTGTACACATACAGCTATATAATTCTGCCTTATTTGACTCCAGTTTCTTGCTATTTTTGCGACTTATTTAGCATTTATAATTACCATTTACATTTTATCTCTTTGTTATTATGATATATTGTGGTGCGTGAGCTGCTGTGTCCATGCCATTTCCTTTGCGGATCAATAAAGTTTTTCTGAGTCTAACTCCTATGATTCATGTTACAAAACACCCCCGAAAACCTGAACATTTCCACAAAATGTGAGCGTTCAAATCCAGATCTCATCACATTACAATGCCCCGTGTGACCTCCCTTCAGCTTCCAGGAACAGAACAATGTTTCAGTCTGACAGGTGATGCAGGTGATCCAGGTGATGCAGGTGGAGCGCGCGCTGCAAACCTGGTTACAGCTTTATCGAACGGGACCGAAGCGGCGCTCACACACACACACACACACACACACACTCACGTACACGAACACACACGTACACGAACACACTGCGCTTTGATTTGTTCTACCTCCGACACTGGACTCTAAATCTGTTATGGGCACAGATGGTTCCTGATGAGCGCAGGAAGTGCACTTTTTTTTTCCATCCACAATAAGCCAAGGCCGTTCGCTGCCACGGAGGGAGGAGCAGGGGAGCAGAGGAGCACAGCTGTGGAGGGTGGAGGAGAGGGAGGTGGAGGGAACAGTATAGGGGCAGGAGGGGGAATAGGCTTAAAGTGGAACTAAACACTAAATCCACTTTTTCCACTACTAAACTGTGTATATGGTGTATGATTCCCACATAGACCAAAACAGACTATTATCCATAGACTGTAGATATGAGTGGACAGAGGCTAAAACATTGTGCCAAACAGGAGGTGCTCCAGGAGGCTCTTCCGGCTCCTTCTCTCCCTTTTTCCCCATTGACTCACATTGGGATCTTATCGTCCCTCTCTCTGGACCTGCTGCTGCTGTGGCCTCGTCATTCTGGTCTTAAAATGTTCGTATGAACCCGCGACACATGATTCTGAATTTTTCATTTATCTATTTTGTTCCTAAATCAAGATATGAACATAAATAACGGACCAATCAAATGCCTTCATTCCCCGAGGTCGCTGCTGCCGAGCGTCAGCAACAGGTTATACGGTCTATGGGTTTGATTGACAGCTATTTTCACTGCTAAGTAAGTTCCCTTCCCACTTTCAACAGCTAACGTTATTAGAATCTTCCATCCATCTTCTCCCGCTTAATCCAGCTGGGTCGCGGGGGCAGTTTGCTGCCCAGTCCTCATAGCACCTGACCCCCCCTATGAACCCCTCTGCAGGTGGTGAGCCCACAGGAGGGTGGACGTCATGGTCCTTGATGTTAGTTCAGGTGCTGCATGTTTTGAGTTGATGGGGGAAACCGGAGTGTCCGGAGGAAACCCATCCAGACATGGGGAGAACATGCAAACTCCACACAGAAAGGCCCGGGCGACCCGGGGATCGAACCTGCAACCTTCTTGCTGTGAGGCCTGAGTGTTGCGATTGGTTATTAGAATCTTAACTAGTGCAACTTAATTAGCATAAAGTAAAGTGAATTGCCTAAATTGCGATAAATTGCAACTCTATTGTTGTTCACACATAACAGAACATACAACATAAATCAATGACTTAATCTTACTATTTAAAGTTTGATGATAAAAGCTAAAAGTTTCCTTATTATTCTCAAGAATCACTGAAGTACAGTGGTTCGTGCAGAATGGTGCAGAGTATCGCCGCTCTGCCATGAGTTGGACGGGCACATTTAATGACCAAAAACTTAGTAGACTGAGAGATTTGTGCAGTTTAAATGCTATAGATATTCACAGATTAAATGTCGACCATTTGAACTGCACAAATCTCTCAGTCTATGCCAATACATCGACATCACAAAATCTATTATTAATTTTAATTGTAGAATCAGTCTGAGTGAACAAGTTATTTATGTTTTATTCATGACCATAATGTTAGTTTTGGTCAGTAGTTCATTAACGCTCGTAGTTGTCGTCCCACATTATGCTACCCACAGGAACATGGTCTGGGGGTTGTTTCTTTTATTTCTCCTCCTCCTCCTTTCATGTTATGTTGGATTGTTTTTTCTTAAAGGTGTTTCTGAGATGGCTGCAAGACCTGAATTTCCCCTTGGAGGGATCAGTAAAGTATCTATCAATCTATCAAGATGTTTATGATACAAACATCTGGCTGCAGGGGCGAAGTCTGAAGTGAAGTTCCTTATAAATCCCAGGCCCGTAGCCAGACTTCCAAGGGGGGTGGGTCGTTTTTTAAGCCAAAAGTGACCTTTTTATACGGGTGCCTTTGCGACCCAGTGATTCTATTGTAATTATGCATATATTGTTAAATTATTATAAAAATACAACCAATTATATAAAGTTATTTGCTTATAAGAACTGGAATTTATTAAATATGAAACAAATCTTTATTAGCATTTTAGAAATGGTTTACAGTATATCGCATTTACAGCACTCAGCACTATTTTTTTAAAATATTTTTTGGAAAAAGGTGACCCCAGTCTCGGGGGGGGGCTACGGGCCTGAATCCAGAACCCCCCCCCCTTCACTCTCCCCTTTAGACCTCCAGGTACTGCCCAGTTTAGCACCTCTGTGTGAAATCTGGTTGTGGGCAGAGTTTAGGTGTTTAGTCCCACTTTAAGCACAAACTGTTTAGTAGTTTCAGGATCAGGGTGTGTGTGTGTGTGCAGCGGAAGCCACAGTATGTAACTTTTTAGTAAAAACTAGACTAAATAAAAGCAAAAAGTTTTTTAATGTTTTATTTTTGTTGTGTTTATTGCACAGAAACACCTGTGCCCTTACTGTGAGTGGGCTTGCATCTCCACAGACCTGACTCTTATTTGGCCTGGAGGCGGGCTTCCTTCTGCCTCTTTCTGTGGAAATGTTGTTTTGTGGTCTGTAATATCCCAGAACGCGGCATAAAACCGATGTATCTCCATGGAGGATCTGTATAGAAATGAGCGCAGTAAACGAACAGATGCTGCTGAGGACAAGTGGGGAGGTGCTGATCAAAAAGTGAAAGAAGCTGATTAAAAAAGTGGAATTTCTGGAAGACAAAGTCGACTATTTAGAGGACAAAAGTCGACAGAACAACATGGTCATCTTTGGCGTTGTGGAAAACAGAAGAAAGACACTGTGACATTGTCCAGCTTTTTCTTGAATTTCTGTAGAATAATGCAGGTGACATGCCACCTCCAGAAAGTTGCATACTGTAGCTTTAAGGTTTACCATCGCAGCAAAACTCTGCTCTGGTCTCTGAACATTGCGCAAAGTGCCCATAAACTCTTCATGGTGAATAAATACGATGCTCAGAATGCACACACTGCAAAAATCTCCCTCCTTAAAACTAGAAAAATACACTTGTATTAAGCTCAGTTGCTCTGGAAACAAGTGAAATGATCTGCCAGAGCAGGAAGTGAAATTTACTGATCAATAAAATATATCTAGGCCTTCATAAAACTCAAAATAAGATAAAACATTTATTCTAAGCAATAATCAAAGTTTTAAGTGATCTAAAATAAAGCATAAAACACTAATTCTAAGAATAAATTAAGCAGAAAAATCTTAATTAAATTAAATCTTTCCATGTTACAAACAGAAGATACAGAGATGCTGTACAATTTCAGTCCAAGATTGACTGATTTACATCTGTAAAAAATGTCTTAAACATCGTCTTAACACTTGTTTTGCTTGTTTTGTGCATTCTAACTAGTTTATGGATTTTCTTGAAATATTCTTAAAAATCTTACATATTTAGCCTATCATTTAGTCATTTAATACATATCCCTTACAACAAGATAAATAAGATTTTTTATCTAGATTTTTTCTAGATCTACAATAAATCTTGGTTAGTAACTGGACCAAACCTCTTAAAACTTCCTTCTTTTAAGACAGTAGAAATGAGCAGCGTGACCCGTCTTTGCACTGTCGTTACACAGGAGGAAAAGTCCGAGTTTCCAGACATTTCTTCACGACTGTAGAACTCACAACACAGCAGCGCCTCCGTGTATTTGCATGTGTTCATTAGCATACGGGCCGTTATCCTGGTGCCCGGTGCAGCTCGGTCAGTGGAGGCTGATGGACAGTGATGGACGGGAGAGAGGACAGGAGCGGCTAATCACCCCTGACCCCACCCACAACCCCACTCCCGCAAGAGTTTGGTTATTAGAGGGCATTAGATTTGTCTCCGTGCATCTCCACATGACGTAGACCTGTTCAAATCAAACGTATCTTATGAATTCTGAATTACTAACACATAAGACACGACGCCCAAGTGGTTTATGTTATAATTTGGTGTAACTTTGGGTCTCAAGACGATTACCCAATTAGACTCCATGCACACGAGTATCCCGGTGATGATTCTTATCCCGTTTATGACAGTATTTTCTGCATATGGTGTTTACGAGCGCTCAGAGAAACCAGAATACTCAAATCCCTGTGCACACGCGCCATCAGAGGATCCGGGATATTTAGAGTGGTTGGTTGCTTTGGTAACAACAGCACAGACACGACAAGGAGCAAAACATGAAGCAACTTCGCAAACTTACGACTTTTTAACGGGTTTCTAACGACAACAACGAAGGCGTGCATTTGAGTAAGAGCGTGAGACTGTGGAGCTCTGTCACAGCTTCAGTCAAAGGTGTTTTTTAACGTACAAAACAGACAACAGAGTCTCACGGCGTCAGTTTAGTTCAAGAGCGAACACAGAAGGGGTTAAAATGCGATTGTATTAAACAGTAGACTGCTTTATATGGTTTATAAGTACAACATATATTCTTAAAAGCTCCTCTCAAGAGTTTTAGCCATATCTACCATATCTGTTACTTCAGCTTGCACATGCTCAGTTTGGCACCACTTTTGAGTTTTGTGTCTCCGTGCCGCAGTATCCTGAGTACTATCAGAAAAACCCAGTGAGAGGATCCTGGTTTCCATCACTGAGATACTGACTTATCCTGGACACTGAAATCAGGAGACGGTGTTTACACAGAGACTCACAAACCCAGGAGATTAAAAGAACCTGATCAGAACCGGGTTACGTGAGCGCATGTACACGCACTCACCGCCTCCCTCTGATCTGAATGGTCACTACTAGGGTTGGGCGGTATCCAGATTTCAAAACCGTTAAACTGTCTCAGCAGTTTACCGGGGTGTACTGTATCACTGTGACTAACTAAGAATTATTTTGTAGCTGCACCGAAACCATTCAGAAACAGAGTCGCAGCTTTATATTTGAAGATGAGGCACAAGTTCTGATCAAACCAAACTTTGCATCGCGTTCGACAAACTGTTTTTATCAGCGCTTATACTGTATGCAAATGAGCCATGCGGTTTTAAGTTTCGTTTTTGTAAAATGTAAACAAATGTGCGCAAAGCTGCATTAAACACATTATTCCTCAAAGTCTATATGAGCGAAGTACCGGAAATGTAGAGCGGTGGAGACGACCAATCACAGCCCTGTTTGTCTGCGTCGTTTTCACGCATAGGCACCACTTTCCTCCGTGAAAGTCTGACTTCGCCCTCAAGCGGGAACTTTCTCCTCTTCAGCGCCTCGTCCCCTCTCGACTCTCGGCTTCAATAAAACGTCTCCATCACAAACTTTTGGGCTCAGCGTCGCACACGAAGCGTCAGTCGGGTTTTGTTCTTCTTCCTCGCTGCGTGTGGATGGAAATCTCCGAGCGTAATGACATTTGAAGAGGAGAGAGAGCGGAGGGGAGAAAGTCCTGCTGTGGTTTTAGGTCCTTATGCAGATTTTTTTAATGACGGTAATGAAACTGATACCGCTGCTGCTTTTTGATACCGTGGGATACTGTATTACCGCCCAACCGTCGTCACTACCTAAACCCCAGGACTTGCAGACAATAATGAGTCAGTGCTAGTGCAGCCTCTCCAGCTCAGGGAGGGAATTCTGGAGGTTCTGAGCTTTCACATGAAGCCTGTTCATAAACTGAGAATGAGACAAACTTGGAGCTGCAGGTTAAAGCTCTGGTAACACAGGCTGAGTTGTGATTATAGTAGCTTTTTACCAGTAGCAACAACTCCGAGTACGCAAACGATGAGGGAACTCAGTTATAACATAACCTAATTGGGCCTTCGCTCTTTCACCTATGACGTCACAAAACCGGCAATATCAAAATGACCTGTTTTCATGGGGCTTAGAAAGTTTCGGCAAGAATTCACTCAACGTAAGTATGAATAAAGCAAAGTACATCTCCAGGCATGTTGCTGACCAGGCCTAGAGTCCATATTTTTTCTCAAGTAAAATTAATGTTACTCCAAAATAATATTACTTAAGCAGAAATACAAAGTAGTGGCCCAAGAAATTACTCAAGTGCGAGTAGCTTAAAGCGTAACTGTTGGACATAACATCGGAATTACAATTTAACGTTAATACAGTTTGAAGGACAAAACGTTAAAAAATAAGACAAAATCTGGTCAGACACAAAAATGAGACAAACTAAATCATATCCGGAGGAGCTGCAAGAAACACAAATGTCCAAAAAGTCATTTCCTATCGTCACGTGAAGCTTTGGTCACTTTAGATTTACTCGCAGTGGGAAGAGGAAGCACAACTTTTACTGGAGTAAGAGTACTGTCACATGAATACAGATCTGACCTCTGCTGCAGGTTCTAGTGAGAAGAATCTGTTTAGTCTCGCACACATTTCACATTCACCCGCTGGAAAAACACATGCGACATTTCCTCTGAAGGTCACACAGGAGTCTTAATGCCACCGGTATTAAACTCAGACCTGAGACGCTCGCACATGCTGGAGGAAAAGGGACGTTTTGGGAAAGTATTTTGAAATCGTTTTAGTTTTTTTACGCTGGTGTTAATTTTCCACATATAGCTGAGAATAGCTGTAGGGACCTGCATCTTCCTCCTCTTCTTCATCATCCTAATCCTCCTTCCTTATGTAGGTCAGACTGTGAGTGGACCTGTCGACCCGACGCTCCGACCGCTGTCCATCACCGGATACATGTGTGCAGGTATCGGACACACTCTGGGGACGGATCTGCACACATAGTCACACACTTATGGGGACAAAAATCAGGTCACTACAAAATTCAACAAAACGGTTTCGAGATAAGATTTGTGCTAGTCTAATTTAGGTGAGGTTAAAGAGGAGGGATCTTACTTCACTGGGATATTAGCTGCTAACACTGCTGGGAGAATACTCTAAACATGCATGGACGACATCTAAAACCTCTTCAGGCGAGGCAAGTTTATTTGTACAGCACAATTCGTACACAAAGTAATTCAAAGTGCTTTACAGAACAAAAATACATTAAAATCACAATACAAACAAATCAAAATATAAATTATCATAAAATTTTTAAATAGATATAGGACATTAAATTAGAGAGAAGAGTGAGAAATAAAAACCTTTCAGTCTGCAGCTAAACAGAACAGTTCTGAGCCTGGATTTAAACAGAGTCAGAGTCTGTGTCACATGTTCAGACTGTTCCAGGTTTTAGCTGCATGAATCTGAAACTCTGACTGCCCGAGTTTAGTCCAGACTCTGGACTCCGGTCCCTGAGCTCCTCAGATGCAGATGGTTCATGTGGCACTAACATGTCACAGATAATAATAACAATAATAATAATAATAATAATGCATTTCATTTATTTGGCACCTTTCTGGACACCCACGGTCGCCTTACAACAACAGCTATAGCACTTTTTTCACAGACACATGTCCTCAAAGACGTTACAGAGCGTTATTAATAGAACATTTTTCATTCACTCCAGACCAGATGGTAGTAAACTACCACCAACACTCACACACACCACTTTCACACCTACAGTGCCATACGTACTCTGGTGTGCGGCCATGGAGAGACTTGTGCACGAGCAGAGCCGCTTTAAAGTCTCTGAGCCACAGGGGGCAGTGCAGAGACCTGAGACCAGGACTTATGTGCTCAGACTTCCTGGTTCGAGTCAGGACCCGAGCTGCAGCGTTCTGGAGTCAGACATGTTTCTGATGACCTGGTTCAAAAAGTCTTTATTTGCCTTGTTTATTGCCAGAGCCTTAACCTGCAGATAGAGGACAAACTTTTTTTTTTTCTCATTCTGTTTATGGACAGGCCTCATGTGAAAGCTCCGAACCTCCAGAATTCCCTCCCTGAGCTGTAGAGGCTGCACTAGCACTGACTCATGATTAGCTGCAGGTCCTGGGGTTTAGGTAGAGACCATTCAGATCAGAGAGATGCTTTTTAGATGTCTGAGCCAAAGCTCCACCACTGAGCCGCTGCCAACTTGGTGACTTTGTAAAAAAAAACATTCAAACAACACTGGACATGTATTTTAGCTCCAATTTATAGATCTAAACCTGATCCAGATCAGTGGGCGACTGAGGTACAGCACCCAAGGGACTCATCTCCAGATCTTGAGCTGGTCTTGGTCAGTCCTGCTTTGTCGGGCGGAACATCTACTGTGTATATTTAGATCCTGGGTAAACTGGACTAACAAGAGGAGACCCACCCAGACACAGGAAGAACGTGCAAACTCTGTCCTGTCAGGGCTTTAAAGTGGAGCGTGTTGTGTTCCTGACTGATAACAGAGGTGAGGTCGCACTGACAGATGTCCACAGCCCAGAGCCTTTGGAGACATGTGTCCAGCTGGACCCTGAGGGGAGGGTCACCCGGGTCAAATGTGACACTGTTCCTCTTACATTCACACTGGAAAAAAGCTTGGCCAAAATTTAAGTTACAAACACATCTTTATTTAATTTATTTATTGGTTTATTTGACAGGGACAGTGCACTACCGCAAATGCACTAGAATTCACCAAAAGGTTATTTTTCATCCACTGTTCCTGGACAGATGGTAAAACTGTCTCCCTAAAAACAACAGTAAAAATATTAAACAGTGAATAATATAAATATAGAAGAGCAGTAAAACAGATATAGCAAATACTGTTGATAAAAGTTATTCTACAATATTTAAACATTTAATTTAAGACAGAAGACACACCAGTGGTAGCATGTTGGGGGAGGTAATTAGTAGGGGTGTAATGGTACACAAAAATCATCCTTTGGTACGTACCTCGGTTTTGAGGTCACAGTTCAGTTTGTTTTTGGTACAGTTTGGGAACAAGATGCAAAAATGTCACATGTTTGAAAGATAAAATGCAGCACTTCTTTCACAGCTCAATACTGAACACTCAGGGAAATAGTAAATAGGAAACTGTGAAAATCATGACTAATAATAAGAACTAATAATTATGATAACTGTTATGTTGTTTAGATCTGGTTTTGACCTGGTTCGGAATTGTTTCAGACCTGGTTTAGATCTGGTTTAGTCGACAGTTGTGCCTGGAGCACTCGGGGGCTGAAACAGCACATCTGATCCTACGCCGCTTCCTGGGGCCACGGCGAGGTGCAGGTGGCTCTGGCTTTACAGCTCCTCCTGCCCGGATCTCTCTTTTTCCCGGGGCCGTGGGATCAGAATCCAGCGACACCTGGAGGGAGTCCGCCCGCACTGAGCGACCGCCCTTTCCCCTGCAGAGTTGGACAATATCGCTCTGATGAACGCTCACAAACTCGCCCCGCCATACGGTCTGTGAGCCCCACTCGCGTTAACTCGGCGCGCTCTAACTCGACTATTGTGTATAGAAGCATGACGAGGGGATGTAGTATTATATGTCTGACATGTAGTGCAGAGGAGCTTGAATGAAACACCCTATTTGACAAAATCGGCCGTTTTATTCAGACTTAAGTCGACACAAATAGCGTGAACTCACTCGTACACAGTCCTGTACTGAACCAAAGCTCTTGTACCGAAATGTTTCAGTACAAATACATGTACCGTTACACCTCTAGTAATTAGTATTGCTAATGCTGACATGTCTGATGTGTTATGAACCAGTTTTTTAGATGTTTCCTCAACAGATTGTAGGTGGTGAGTTCTGTGCCGTAACTCTGACTGAAGACACTTCTCTGCAGAGGAACAATCTCCTCGGGTTGATCCTCGTCTTATTCTCTGTGAGCTGCTGCTTCTTCTGTTTGCAAAACTGACTGAATGGAGGGGATGACAGACCATTAATGATTTTATATATCAGAGGTTTGAATAATTTATAACCTCCCAGCTTAACAGTTTATGCTTCTGCAGAACGGTACAATGATGATATCTTAAAGGTTTTTATCCAGTATTTTGATTGTGTGGCGACTCTGTGTTGTTTTTTTCCCTGTGCCCATGTTGTCGGACAGTATGTTTTATGTGAAAGGACCATAGCTGCATGAACATACTCACCGCCTGCAGTGATAAATGTGACGACTGTGACCTTATGAATCTGAAATTGGACCGACTAAATTTAACACGGTTGCAGACTTTTTTTTGATTTGTGATTTAAATGATGAATCCATTAGGACCCCCCAAGATATTTGACTTCTGACACAATTTGTATATTTGTATTTTGTATTATTATATTTGAGTGATCTGATGGATATTGATTTTATGGATATCTCGTGCAGCCTAGAATATGAGCACAGGCTTTAACTGTATTACAAATATTCTGTGTTGACGTCACATCTGAAGACACAAGTGGAGTTTACGGCATTTATGGAAAACCCACTTTGCTTTTCTTTACAGTACGGAAGTCGGCTTATCTTAAACCTCCTCACTAAGGTTACACCAGAGGAACTGACAGATCTGCTGCTACTCCCCGGAGACTAATTATCGCCTCGTGCTCTCACTCCAAACATGAAGTGCAGCTCGCAGACAGGAGCAGACAGGAGCAAACAGGAGCAAACAGGAGCAGACAGGAGCAGACAGGAGCAAACAGGAGCAGACAGGAGCAAACAGGAGCAGACAGGAGCAAACAGGAGCAGACAGGAGCAGACAGGAGCAGACAGGAGCAAACAGGAGCAGACAGGAGCAGACAGGAGCAAACAGGAGCAGACAGGAGCAAACAGGAGCAGACAGGAGCAAACAGGAGCAGACAGGAGCAAACAGGAGCAGACAGGAGCAGACAGGAGCATACAGGAGCAGACAGGAGCAGACAGGAGCAGACAGGAGCAAACAGGAGCAGACAGGAGCAGACAGGAGCAGACAGGAGCAGACAGGAGCAGGCAGGAGCAGACAGGAGCAGACAGGAGCAGGCAGGAGCAGAGGAAGCACATATGTGACAGCGAGCACCTCCTTCTACCTGGTCTGTGCCTGCTGCTCCTTGTGGTCGCCCCAGGACACGTCTGCTACAGCTGGGACAAACTCAGAAGAAGCAGCAGTTTTCTTTTTTATTACTTTGACATCACTGATTAGTTAAAGTTCGACTCTGTAACTTTTCTATATGATGTTATGAGATTTGGCTAGAAGCTGCAGAAGCAAACATGGAAAAACATGCATTCTTACTGTGAGTGGGCCAATCTGCTCATTTTCTAAAATATGCACCTAATTTTACTGCTTCTAAATTATATAAAAACTCTACTTCCTGCAATTTAAGGCCCACATTGCACTTGGTAATAAATCTGTGTGGGCACAAGCTGCTGTGAACCAACTCCACCAAACAACAGGTTTAGTGGGGCCCAGGCCTTTAATCACTGCTTGTGGGTGTAACTGGTGTAACTAGTGGTGCTGCTACTGCTACTGCTACTGCTGCTGCTACTGCTACTGCTACTGCTACTGCTACTGCTACTCCTACTGCTACTGCTACTGCTGCTACTGCTTCTACTACTACTGCTACTACTGCTACTGCTACTGCTACTACTGCTACTGCTACTACTGCTACTGCTACTGCTGCTGCTGCTACTGCTACTGCTACTGCTACTGCTACTGCTGCTGCTACTACTGCTACTGCTGCTACTGCTACTGCTACTGCTGCTACTGCTACTACTACTACTACTACTGCTACTGCTGCTACTGCTACTGCTGCTACTGCTACTGCTGCTACTACTGCTACTGCTGCTACTGCTACTACTACTACTACTACTACTACTAATAATAATAATAATAATAATAATAATAATAATAATAATAATAATAATTCTACCTGGCCGACAGGGATTTTACACTTTTATGGTGACAGTTGCAGCCTGGTGTCTGTGTTCTGTTTGCCTGGGACACTTCTCCAATACTTGATGAAAATGTGAGTGAGACTGAAACGTCCTGACTTCAGATAGGCGTGATTGACAGGTGGATATGATTGACAGGTGAATTAGCCAATTAGAGACATGCATGGTTTGTCCATATCAAAACAATCGGCTGATTACAAAGGAAAAATCAATGAGCGAAGCACTTAACTTTCTTAATTCTACAAATTTCTAAACATGATATTGACCGATGAGCTTCTCTGTTTCACATGCGTCGCTTAAACAAATCTGACTGGACGATCGTGTTTGGTTTCGGCTCAAGACGCGATGGAGGGAGTGTGGACAAGACGGATATCACCGTTATAAAAAATAAGGATGGGATGTGACAGGATCTCGTACAAGATCTCGCAAGAGAAAATTGCCCCAAGATTGAGCCCACATGAGAGAAAAACGACATTTTTACCCCTGAATTTACCTTTGGCTTGAACAAGTTTAGACCTCGTGAGTTACACGGTTTGAGCAAATGTAGATCCAAAAATCAGGAGTACAATGATCACTGAAGTCATACATAAAATAAATAAAAATAGTGAAGCCAAAATTGTGAAATTGCACTACTTATTTATTACAAATTATGCCAAAATCTCATCTCGTCTCCTTCTCGTGGAGTGCCTCGATTCTTGAAAATAGTCTCGTCCCACCCCTTATAAAAAATGTAGAGGGGAACGAAAAACGAAAGGGAAACTTATAAAACATGTTCATACTTTGTTTTCGGTGAATACAGCTTTTTCTAAACAATACAGAGAGATAAATAGATCGTTTATTGATCACAAAGGAAATTCACATTTCAGCAGCAGCAACAATGAACAAACATAATAACATGAACATAATATCAGTCCATCCTCTGCATTTATCTGTTGTGTGATGCACTGTACAGACGTATGGCATGTGGGACAAAGGTAATATAGTGATCTAAATATGTTACGTGTTGGGGTAGGTGTAAATTTCCTCCTAAACACTGCAGAAGTACCAAGAAGAACACAGATCAAACCCTGAACCTCTATGGGAAACGACTAAATACATTTAAATTCCATCTTAACAAAACATCAACACAAAACCACTGTCTAACCACCATCTCTTTACCCCATCCAGATTTACGGCGCAGTGTAGTACGCTCGCTCCACCGTACCCCAAACACTGGGGCTAATTCCACCCTGCGTCCCACAATCATCCGCATCTTTGCTTATTTTTCCTTCACTTGATCTTGGCCGGGGCCGGCGAGCAGCCCTGCCAAGTCCCCACCACGGCCAATATGGTGTAACTGATTTGAGCGGGATTAGTGATTTCTTTGCTAAGCTTCCACCAAATCCTCTCAAATATTCACAGACGGCTTGAATTAGCGGCGGTAGGAACGGCCGCGGCGCAGGGCTCCTCGGCGGCGGCGATTGGCGTAGGGGCGGCGGGGGCGGGGCTTAAGCCGGGCGAGGAGGAGGCCCGTGTAAACACAAGGGTACGTAGACAAGGCCCCCGCGAAGTCCCAGAATGGAGCTTTTGTTTGAGCTGTTGTTTACGGCGATCGGACGCCAACTCTGGAATGTAAATGAGGAGGCCTGGCTTCGTTTTGCGATGTGAACGCGCAGTTGAAATTTAAATGAACGAGAGTTTTATTAACGAACAACTGTCAAATAAATCTTCATTTGTAGAGAGCTTTTAAAAACAGGGTGTGCAAAGTGCTGTACAAAACGTATGAAAAGCACATGAAAACAGACAGTAAAGCAGGCAGATTAATTAAGAGAATAATTAAATGATCTAAAAAAAAATCTAAATGTGTGGGCTCAAAATACTATTAAAAATGGCTAAATAAAAACATTAAACACATGGGGGTCAACTCTATGTTCCCTCAGCCCTATGTTCCCTCAGTCCTATGTTTCCTCAGCCCTATGTTCCCACAGCCCTGTTTCCTCAGCCCTATGTTTCCTCAGCCCTATGTTCCCTCAGCCCTATGTTCCCTCAGCCCTATGTTCCCTCAGCCCTATGTTTCCTCAGCCCTATGTTCCCTCAGCCCTATGTTTCCTCAGCCCTATGTTCCCTCAGCCCTATGTTTCCTCAGCCCTATGTTCCCTCAGCCCTATGTTTCCTCAGCCCTATGTTTCCTCAGCCCTATGTTTCCTCAGCCCTATGTTTCCTCAGCCCTATGTTCCCTCAGCCCTATGTTTCCTCAGCCCTATGTTCCCTCAGCCCTATGTTTCCTCAGCCCTATGTTCCCTCAGCCCTATGTTTCCTCAGCCCTATGTTTCCTCAGCCCTATGTTTCCTCAGCCCTATGTTTCCTCAGCCCTATGTTTCCTCAGTTCTATGTTCATTTTAGTGAAGAAGGAATTAATCGCCCCAAATTGCTGTCTGGTCTCACATAAATGCCTGGTCTGTTAAGTAGTTGAAGCAACTAAACGCCGCGGCTCTTATTTAGTATTTACTAGGGTGACCAGATTTTCAAAATAAAAAAACTGGGACATCCCTGGTTTGTGGTGGTTGGTAATAATAAAACTGTGAAATGAGTGCGCAAGTAAGGAAAATTGTTCTGCACTCTGCACTAATGTGAGTCAATATAGTCAAGTTTTCTTTGTGTTTTGGTCATTTTTAAGCAGCTTTTCTGTATTTTACCTAAACAAATGACTATTTATGCCTCTCTTTACTGATTAAATTGGTCAAACATAGAAACACCAGGGACATTTCTTGTGTAAAACTGGGACAAATCACTGGTTTTGGATAAATCTGCTGGGACAGGGGACACAGGGCTCAAAACTGGGACTGTCCCGGGTAAATAGGGACATCTGGACGTCCAAATTTTTCGGTAATTCCTATGTGTATCATCAATTAAGGAAATAAAACTGGAGAGCAAAGTACACGGCAGTGGGTGTGAACCAGGGGAGGTAAAAACAAAGATTGATTGGCAATATGGCGTCTGGAAAACCAATTAAAGACGTATAAAGCGCTCCAAATACAACTTTGAGTGAGTAAACACTGAGGGGAATCACCTAATACATGATTAAAAGTTCTGATTTTGCAGAATTAGTGCTTTAATGGTGGCATATAGAACAAAGTACTATCAGTCAGGGTAAGAGTTTGAGTGCAAAGTTTGATGCTCATGTTTGTGGTACTCGCGATAGGAGAGTGTAACAGTGAAAGCCATAAAAGACAACTTGAATAACACAACTCTTTCCTGCTCAGTGCTTCGTGTAAATCCTGTCATTGTTTTGTTGCTGCTAAAGCTGATGTTTGTTTCTCCGGGGTGAGGGTGTGGGGGTCTCGTAGGGCCGTTGGTGTCAGTGCTGTGATCTCCGTCCTTGGTGTGTGTGTCCTCCAGTGCAGTGGTGTGTATCCGTGCTGTTGTTGGATTTCTTTTTAGTTTGTGTAATTGTTGCGTCCTTCATAGAGTCCTGTCAGTGCGGCTCACCTCCTCTTCCTCAGGACTGGACTGGACCTCTCTCTTCCACCTCTGGGATGTGTAGTTTGGGTCAGGACACCTCGAGACCCCTGCCACATGTCTGGACTGACTGTGTAACTTGTGCCCTGTGAAAAATGACTCGAAGACAAGCTTAAGGAGACGGTATTACGCGAAATACATTTTTTGGAACTTTCTACCATGTTATAATGTTCCTTCATCAAAAACATGCCTGAAGAGGTTTCAGATTACCTCTTTTGCTTGTTTGAGTAATCTAGCAATCTCTATACAAACCTTCTTTGGCGGTCGCAGTCAGGCGACGTTCAGACTGCAGGACTTAATGCTCAATTCAGATTTTATTCCAAAATCAGATTTTTTTTGCGAGGTCCTTCACATTTCCGGTTAAATGTGATTTGTCTGTGATCTCCAGTGTGAACTTTAAATGCCCAAAAAGTGTCCCACATGAGCACTGGAGGACACGACGGCGTCACATCAGCGAGTGAGCTCAGTGTTTATGGAAGTCGCCTAAACATGGACGCTGCATTGAGCACCTGGAGATTTTACAGTTGCTGTCGTGTCACTCTCGCAGGAGGAAACAAATCTTCGGTGGGCTATTTCAGTGAGCAAACACGTCGGCGTTGGGCTGTACTGGCTCACAACAGGAGCTTGTTACAGCACAATAACCAACCTCTCACTTGTTGATGGCGTGTAGGTGGGATGCAGGTTGGATAAATGCGACCTGGCCGTTTAGACTGAAGTCGGTTTTAGGAGCACATATCCAAGTGGCCATGGTCACATTTGAAAAAAATCGGATCTGTGTCGTTCAGACTGTCATTAAAAGATCAGATACAGGTCACACAGGGGCGAAAAAATCTGATTTGGTCACTTCAGGCTGCAGTCTGACCGTAGATTCGGCCCACAGCTTCGCTCACAAGCCTTCATTACCCATGCTCCCAGATGACAATTCTCCATAAAACATAACACAAAACTGTACACAACAACTTGACAAACCTGATGCGATGTGCAGTAGTTTCATTAGCAGGATGCACGCTGTTGTATTGTAATAGCGCTCTGAAGGGGGAGTGAAGACGAACACGAAGCAAAAAGTAACAAGACTCATCATAAACAAAACTTATTGAAGCTTATAAAACATGTTAATATGTTGTTTTCGGTGTTTGAGGAATCTCCAAAACTCAAAATACTCAGTTTGTCACGTTTTGGCGTATGATAGGACTCCAAAGCCGTAAGTGTTTAACAGGTCTTTATTGTATGGATAGTCCTGGATGTGGTTACAGGAGCTCGGTGTAGACACAGACGGGTAGTTCGACACCGGGATAGACTCACGAGTAGACGGGACAACATGGACAGGCTTGATGTCGAGACGTAGACAGGCTAGACGGGGACGACATGGACCAGCTCAATAGGTATAGACACAGACGACGTGGATGTGACAAGGAGACGACAAGGAATGAACTGACATGCAAGAGCAGACACGGACAGGGCCTTGTAGCGGGGCTGTTTGGCCATAAACTGCAGGTGAGCCACACATGCAGTTAATATGATTAGATTAGGTTCAGGAGCAGGACATCGCAACTCAACCGCCCTCGCCTCATCTCCAGCGAATCACAGCTCACTTCTACCACTCCTCAATTCGCAGCAGCCTATCCCGGCAACCCAGTTTGTCCCGAATAACTCGACCCCACCCTCCCAACCCCGATCTGTTCGCTTCCAGACATAAGACGCCTACGAGGGAGGGGGGTCCCCTTCCTGCTGGGCCACGTGAAGATTGAGACTGAACCCCCACCCTGAGTCTCAACCCAGCCATCTCCGCCCCACCTCGTCTCCATATAATAAACTCTTTTCGCTTTGCACATGTGTCGACGAAAACACAGAAGGGAGGGGGGACAACCACCAAACGCCAAACCCTCACACTGTTCCACTTTGTGATGTCATGAAGTGGTCGTTTTCAAGTTATCAGCTCCTTTTCCCCTTAGCTCAGTCGACATTTATAATTCCAAAGCTGAAATCATCCAAATGATTCTAGTGGAGGTGTATATGCAGTTGAAAAACACAGTGGTATTCTTCCTCTTTTCCTCTTCCTGTATCATCACATGACATCACAAGGTGTAACAGAGCTTTCGGTTTGAGAGAAGAACTCTAAATATGCAGGTTTTGTGTGTTAAACGTGTGTGAATGAAACAAAACACAAATAACATGGGTCCTTTAAACACGTTTAAACTCCTATTCTTCTGGTGTATGTCCATAACGACGGCACTTATGCTGTTTCAAGGCATTTTAAACGGTAAAGTAACGTAAAATCAGGTTAGCATCAGGTTAGCAACTCCAATATATCCCGATTTTGTGCCGTGAAATTAATTTTGCTGCCATGAGAGTTGGATCCATAACAGTTTGTGAAGCTAAACTTGTCATTTCGGCAAAAAGAAGGATTTCTCCTAAAGCAGGAGTGTAGATAACTCCTGTGTATTATCAGATCGCTCTTTAGCTCATCTCTCACTTTGTCTTCTCTGCTGCTGAGCTAATGGCCCAGAACAAAGATACAGTACGTCTAATATGTGGATTTAATCAGCCTTCTGAATGCAAACACCAAACCTGAGTAAAGTGTAAAGTCATTCTAGGTATTCTGGTCAAAATAAAGTAGGTTTGCAGATCCAGATATTGGTCATTCTCTTCTCTGCTTGTTTCGTTTTGGGCTGAACCATGTGATACGACTAAAAGAGGATGTAAACAGAATCAGCGTAAGAGGAAAATCTAGGCTGTGATTGGCTGACGGCGACAGACAAGTGACAGGAGGCGGGACTACGACGAGGTACAGTTTTCCTGAGGGTTGAGCTGAAACTCGAGCTGTGCATGAAAGTTATGTTTAGATAGAGCCGTGAGGAGAGCTCCATTAGCACAGTCTGGATCGTGGGTTACAGAGACGAGGGGTCCTGGTGGGAGGTGAAGCTAACTGGAAGCACTGCTCTGTTACACTGCACAAAAGCTTGGAAATTGAAGATATAAACGCTTAAATCTATCAGAAAATGACTTAAAGAGACAGGATTTTGGACATAGGGCCTCATTTTCTCGTGATCCAGAGTGTTGGAGACGTGTGGAGACACTTTTTTTTAAATATTCCACCCAGTCCTTGTATTTGCAGAGGTTGCTGGTGCTAGGCTAGTGCATGTCAATAGCCATAGTCATCCTGCCACTAAAAACAGTCTGACCCACTCCACAGTGCACCCGAGGCAAAACTATTAGAACTCCAGACGGTAGATGTGAATGTCTGTGTTGGTCATAGACGGTATATATGAATGGACTAAGCTAGCATGTTAGCTGCCGCGTGCCACATAGGAAGAGTGATAGGAGGCTCCGTCTGACCCTGGCTCCCATTGACTTTACATTAAGATCTTGTCGCCCTTCTCTCTGTAACTGCTGCAATGAGCCTCGTCATTTTGGTCTTAAAATGTTCATATTAACCCGATCTACATGATCCTGTTTTTTTTTTTTTGCTATTTTGTCTATCAAAAAAACCCTATACATACAGTCCCACTCCAGATCTGCCCCTGTAGCTGTTAGCATCGCAAGCCTCATTTGAGCAGCGCTGAACACTATGGGTGACATCACACTCGCTTAGTCCACTCCTTTTATAGTCTATGGTGTTGGTAGAATAATGTTTGAATAAAACTAACCTTGCATCGCATGAATCGTCACATGATGAGGGACTATTTTCACATATATCAGTCCGCCGCTCCCATGCTTAGACATAAATCCTTCAAATGCAAGGTTGGTTTGACTTAGAAAATTATTCTGTCGACACTGAAATTCACATGGACAGTCTGGAGTTGTAATAGTTTTGCCTCGGGTGCACTGTGGAGTGGGTAAGACTGTTTTTAGTGGCAACTATGGCTATTGACATGCACTAGCCTAGCACCAGCGACCTCAGCAAATACAAGGACTGGATGGAATATTTAAAAAAGTGTCCCCACGCGTCTCCAACGCTCTGGCTCACGAGGAAACGAGGCCCTATGTCCAAAATTCTGAACTTTTCCTTTAAAAGTAGTGAAATTATCTGTCCATGCAACAATATAACTTAAGTTTTCCTAAAATAAACGACCTCTAGACTAGAATGAATCAGTCTCAGAACGAGTAAGAAGATAATAACTCTGAAAACAAGATGAATAACCTGATATAAGTTTTAAAATTTCAGCCAGATAAGCGAAATTTGCAGAGACTTTAATCTGAGCATTGTTTTAACACAATCTGGCCAGAAGGAGCTGATTTAGCAGGAACTCCAACAGATGAACTGAAAGTCTCTCAGATAAAATAACAGTCAAAAGATAATTCGCATTAGCCGACAGTTTTTCAGTTCGTCACTTTCACCTTTTTTGTTGAAAATCAAACTCGTAAACAGGCCCGCGGACGCTCGGACTGACCACGGGCTCCTGAAAACGTGCTGTTTCAATCCATTTTGTGTTTTTTTTCCCAGACAATCAGGAGACTTTTTTGGCTGTGTTTACTAATGTGTGCACTGTGTCACCTTGGTAACCGCTGAACATTCCCCCAGTAGAGATCCAGGTAGAACTGCAATGTATATTTTATTTTATTCATCCAATATTTTTCCAGGTCACCAATTGTAACATGAAACAGTGAACAGAGACACGAGACAGTGAAGCATTTGCAGATTAAAGATATAAAAGTATTAAAAGCGTGCGCAATGATCCTGTAAAATACTCTGGAAATCGACAGAGGTGAAAACGAACTTTTAAGTTTTAAAGTCTGTTCCAGTCACTTGCTGCAGAGAACTGAGATGAGGAGCGGCCTAAAGCTGCTCGGGCTTGAGGAGCGGTCGTGCATCTTTTGGAGCGCGGCTGGAGCTGTGGATGTGCAGCAGAGAGCCGAGGTAGGACGGAGCTTTACCAAGTATCAATAGATCATAGCGGTATCTTCTCTCACTCACTACATTTACATGCACGGAGAAGTCAGAGTGCGCCGAACAACCAAATTCTCAGTTTAAAGTGAATCAAAGAACCGAAGAGATCCGAACGGGGCCACGAGATGTTCAAGTGCGTCTAGTAATTTAGTAAAAGCTAAAAGTTTGTAGATATAATTGCTACTACAAACACTGTCACACACATAACCACACTTTAAAGAGACACAGATAACCAACATCTCACTTACATTAAGTGTTTAATGTTACTCATAATAATGCATTACTGATAATAATACATTTTATTTATTAGACGCTTTTCTGGACACTCAAGGTCGCCTTACAACACAGGTGTCAAACATGCGGCCCGGGGGCCAGATCCGGCCCTCCAAGACCTTTAATCTGGCCCTCGGCTGATTTTCTATTAAAATATTTAAAATTTTCCGATTTTTCTGGTAATTTTCTGCGCAGCTTAGCATAGCAGCATCTCCAGTGCTTCTGTGCGTGGCGCCTCCACCAGACAAATGAAGACCTGCCTCTTTCCAAACTCTTAAATGACGATCGTTTTGACTATTGACCGTGACCCTCATCAGCAAAACAGCCGTCTGTTTTCACCCAGGGGCCAAGAGGCTAGTGATGCTGCTGTGAAAGTAACCTAACCTAGCATAATATTATAATATTTTGTAAAATCAAATCAAATAAAAAAGATTTCTGTAATAGATTTGCATTTCTCTGCACAAATATTTGGACTCATTGCTATTTTTGGGGTATATATGCCATGGGTTTTCTGATCCGGCCCCTTTGGAGTCAAAGTTGGTTGTATACGGCCCCCGGACCAAAATGAGTTTGACACCCCTGCCTTACAACAACATAAACAAATTAAATATCACTAAAACATACAGTGAAAAGCCTACAGTTAAAGAGGGACAGTATTTAATTGTGTTGTATTTAATTTGTTACACAAATAAGCACATAGATCAGGGGTCTCTAACCTGTAGCTCGGGAGTTACCAGTAGCTCCACCTCCTTCAAAGTTGCTCACTAAGGGATTTCTGAAGTCTTTATGTTTTGTGCTGAATAAGTAATTGATTATCCATCCATCCATCTTCTTCTGCTTTATCCACAGGGTTGTGGGGGCAGCAGTTTGCCGCCCAGTCCTCTGCGAACAAATTTGATTAAATACCATTAATTACCACAGCAACATTGATGCGGATAAATGGATAATGGTTTATGTTTTATAAGTATCTGAGGCTCGCCGAGGCTTTTATATTTACTCAAGTTCTTTTTATTTTTCATACCGACTTGGCGAAACACCTTCTCATTTTTTTCAAATAGGTACTGACATTTTGTAAAAGTAGCTCACTGGAGGAAAACCGTTGGAGACCCCTGATATAGAAGGTTTCACTTTCACTTTAACACAGCAAACCGAACAACACCGCTGCTGTCGCTGCTGATCGGAAATGACACACGTCTAAAATTTCTGTCTGTTTTTTACCTCGTGCAGTTGAATGCCTCTCCTCATGTGACCTCGGTGAAGTGAAACTCAAACCTGCACAAAAACTATGTCAATCGTTTGTGCTGCAAAAAGTTTCATTTGTGCTGCTTTAAATTTGGAGAAATTAACGATTCTTTTATAGGTCAAACTGGGGTCAGCCCCACAGGAAGCTTCAAAATGCTCTAAAACACCCAAAAAGGAGTCAGTCATTTTGGCTTCATTTGTGCTGCAAAAAGTTTCATTTGTGCGATTCTGGTTCTTGAGATATTTGCGGTTTTATTTTCAGCCGATGACGTCGTCCAGCCGCTCAGAATGTGAAACAGTCTCTAAACAGACAAAAAATTATAGAAGACATTTGCATTTCGTTTGTGCTGTTTTGTGCTGTGACAATTTTCATTTGTGCGAGTTTATTTCTAAAATTATTCATTGTTATTTCTGCGGTAATTGTAGAACGTCATTTCCGCTCAGCTGACGGCGGCAAACTCCACAAAACTAGTGGCGATAAACGATCTCACGCTGCGGAAAAGTCTGTAACAGCCTTTAGTAATTTGCTTTTGATTCACATTTTGTATAATAATACAGACTTATACAGGCTGGAAGACGTCTTCGGCCGAAAATAAAACTGAATATCTGAAGAACCAGAATCGCACAAACGAAACAATTTGAAGCACAAAGACTGACATGGTTTTTGTGTAGGTTTGAGTTTGATGGGGGGCGACTTCACGCAGGTCCTCATGTGCTTAAAGAGGATTTATCTCGCTTCTATGGGGTATTAACTGTAACACGTAACATATTTAGAAATGTTATATTGCTGAAAACAATGTTATACAGAGTTTAACAGATTTATTAGACCACAACCCAGTATAAGGTGTTTGCTGCTGCCATATTTAACAGTGTTTCTGTTTACCAAAATGTCTTTTTATGTTTTTATAATGGTTAATCCGCCAGTACATGCAAGATCTTTTTATCAAAACCACATCTACTACTGTTGCTATCCATAAATTTTCAAGTTTAATGTTTTCCAAAGTCTCATCTAAAGCAAGTCTCTGGGAACAGCTTGAAACTAACAAAAGAGACGAAACGACATAAAAACAATTCAAGCAAGAATGCAGCTGTGATCTGTGCCAAAGGTTTTCACACTAAATATTCGCATTTTTGGTTATTATTTGCCAACAAGGACGATTTTGTTATTCCAGTTGGTGATTTTCTTAATGAACAACAATGAAACTGTTAATTTGAAGCATGGTTTTGATCAACTATGAAGTTATTTATGTTTTCTTGTTTTCATGACAGATGCTCTAATACATTTGTTAAGCCCTGTAGACGTTTCACTTCTACTTTTTTGTGTTACATTATAGAGTTGATTGTTTTCCACTTTATTCTGGTTTATTTATTGCACGTTTAGTAGTGTGTGTCTCATGTAACCGCAGCAGTTTCCTAATGCTGTGAACCTGTTCACTCATAGGGCAATAAAAACCTTTCTGATTCTGATTCTATACGACAGTTTTACGCCCGCCCTTTGCTCTCTGCGTTAAGTCACTCCCCCTTCAGAGCGCTATCACAGCACGAGCAGCGCGCTAATGAAACTACAGCACATCGCATCAGGTTTGGCATGTTGCTGTGTACAGTTTTATGTCATGTTTTTGCATATTTATGGAGAATTGCCACGTGGGATCATGGGTGACGTACAGTTAATCATAACTAGGGTTTGAATAGGGCCCGGGGGAGATCACTAGATCACTCAAACACGCATGGATGACAGCTACAACCTCTTCAGGCGTGTTTTTGATGAACATTTGATGAACACAAAGACCGGCAGTGCAGTCTGTTATATCCCTTGGCAAGAAACTTCACCGTCTGACCTGTTTGTTGGCGTTCTTGCACTGTGAGTATCTTGCCTTCGTGATCACATTTTTACTCTTGTCCCCCGTTAATGAAAACAGAACGCATTACGGCGAACAATTAAAGCCGGCACATTAAAGCGAACGACTTCTCCTTTGTTTTGCAGCGCTAGCACGAGGCCTAATCATCTGCCCTCCCTTTAAGAGCGCCGTGTTCAGAGAGCAGGACAAAGAAGACGGCCGCGGTGTTAATAAAAGCTTAGAGGAGACCGGAGAGGGGCCCTCGCCGAAGCGTGTGTGTGTGTGTGTGTGTGTGTGTGTGGAGTGCACTAGACCAGGGCGCGGCAATCAGGACCCAAGAGCATGCTGGGTAAAATAAAGACTGATTTCAAACACACTGAGGGGCAAAAAAATCAATGTATATCTTGAGAAGTGCTGGTGGCTGTGCGCATGGCCTGATCATAGACTGAATAAAAAAAGTGGACTAAAGGGAGCGTGGGGTCACCCATAGCGTTCAGATCCAGTCAAATGAAGCTCATCGAGGCCTGCAATTATAAGGAAGAATGTAGAGTTCTTCCGCATTAGGAATACAAATTAATTTACAGACAAAATAGCAAAATAAAAACACCAGAGCGCGCTAATGTGAACATTTTAACCCTCATAGACCAGCGGGAGCTCCCAGTTTCCATGTGCGACTTCTCATTACCGTATCTTCGGAACTACATGCGCTATCGAAAACATTTCAACAGTTCCTGAAAGCAGAGAAGTTGCGCTTTCTACCTGTATAGGGTTATTATGGTAAATTTCTGCAGCAATCGCCACGGAGCCTGTAGTATCGAGTGCAGAGTGGCGGAGATTTGGAGAGAGCGGCGGTAGTTTATAAGTGGTTTTTCGGTGCTTTTTGATTTTTTGTGTGTTTTTGTGTTTTTTTTCTTCTCTTTCACCTGTTATTACACATTAATACACATATAGTAATGTTGAACAACTGCCAGATATTGAAAGCTGAACTCATCCTGGTAAAACGGGGCAAAAGCACTGACTCCTGGGACATTTTCTGACAATTTTTAGTCAAAGGAACACGAAAAAATCCAGGCGGGATTTTGGTGCATGGAAATAATAGGGCTCAAAGGGTTAAGGCCAAAATGAGGAGTGTGGACCATATTAGGCTATTTTCTGATCTATGTTAAAACTCTGTACGCCTTTTCTAAAATCATTTAGATGATTTCAGCACTGGAACTTTCAATCTCTACTAATACTGTGTTGTAGTCAAAACTGCACAAACCCAGACAAAGACCTGTCCGAGACCACAGGGTCCCAAGACCGGGACAAGACCAAGACTTCTGAGGGTCAAGACCAAGACAAGACCGAGACTTTTAAAGGCCCTGGCCCATTGAAACTAAATTGAGACCATCTTTGTAATTTTCAACATTTATTTGTATTTTACAGTTATTTTGCTGCACATATATCAATGTTTTTTTTATAAATCTGTCTCCATTTTAAACAGTTGTCAAGTGTCAGACCTCGAGACAGAGACAAACCCGAGTCCAAATGCAAGTCTGAGACGAGACCAAAACCGCAAAACAACAGTCTCAAGGTCAGTCTCAAGACCAAGACTGATTTCGAGTATGATGGCACTGATCTCTACTAAACAAAAGATAAAATGTAGCTGTTAACTTGAACATTACACTTTGTAGCATCACAGAGTGAGGTTAAGTATCTTCTTGAAATATTTGGAGTGATTCACCCTTAGAGGCAACTGTTGTTGCGATTTTGGGCGCTACAAAAATAAATTGAATTGAATTGAATTGAATTAATATTTGACTCATTTTTATTCTCCTGTATTCAAGACGTCATTGCTCCGATCTACCCCTGTTTTCACCTCCACTTGTACATGTCCTCTGTGACGCGCTTCCTTCTCCAGTTTTATTTTCTTAACCTGTGATGCACGTAGGATTCAGCAGCAGAATCAGAGCAGAAAGGCAAGGCAAGTTTATTTATAATTCATAAAACTAAAAGAGAGACAGACATTAAATGAGAGAAGAGCACAGAATGAGAAATGAAAACCTTTCAGTCATCTGCAGCTAAACAGAACTGTTTTTCGTCTGGATTTATGAATCTGAAACTCTGACTCCCCAAGTTTAGTCCTGACTCTGGGACCAGCAGGAGTTGGTCCCTGAGCTCCTCAGATGCAGATGGTTCATGAGGCACTAACATGTCACAGATGGACTTTGGTGCTCGATCATGGAAAGACTTGTGCACGAGCAGAGCTGCTTTAAAGTCTCTGAGCCACAGGGGGCAGTGCAGAGACCTGAGACCAGGACTTATGTGCTCGGACTTCCTGGTTGGAGTCAGGACCCGAGCTGCAGTGTTCTGGATGTTTGCAGCTTTCACAGTGAGAGGCCGTTACAGAATCTAACGTACTGGAGACAAACACATGGATAAGTCTCTCCACGTCTGCTTTAGACAGTAGATCTTTGATTTTTGCTATGAAACAAACACAATCTTCTTCAAACATCCCCTATTACACAAAACTGACTCTTGTGAGCATTAAACCATGTTAGAATAATGTTACCTCCTCAAAAAACATAACGGGAGTTGCATTTTCTTCCATTCATGTTTGGGTAATCCTTTATTTACATCTCCAAATCTCCTGGAATCAGAAAATAGTGTAATATACTGTAGACCCTTTAAGAAAATGTACTTGAGTTACATAATGTACTGCTTCAAATACTTTGCCCAACTAGTGCCCAACAAGCTCATTTAGAAGTACCAAAATCTCCCACCCCAAAGCCCGTCGGTCAGCGGCGCCTTGTTGTAGCTTTCTTAACAATATTACATCTAGGAAAATTGGAGAAATAGTTTTAATTTTGCGTGTGATGAGTGTAACCCTGGTCTAATCCTGTTTATCCGTCCCCATGTGGCCTGTGCATAATAACATCTCCTCGGCTCGCTTTTCTATTGGAATATCTCTGGTGTTTTTTGGGGGAAAAGTCATTTGTTTTTAATTGTTTGGCCTGAAGATTTCAATTTGTGTTGCAGGTAGTGGTGAAAATGACATTACTGGTCATTAGTAGAGCAGGTAGGTTTAATACCAGCGTTAATATCTCTGGTTTTAAAAGGGACACGCACTGGGCCGTGAAGGAAAGGGAGATGCTAACACGAGATTTAGTGTTGGTATAAAGTTTGCAGCCACAGGAGGAACATTAGCCAAATATGGAGAAGAGATAAAGGGTCTGAAAATGGACGACAATGAAGATGTGTAACTCCAGTTTTCTGTGAGATCTGGTAAAGGTGAGGATCTTTTCAACATTATTAAATATTTCTGCTGCACAGTCTTTTGTTAAAAGTCTTATATTACGCAAAGTGGATTCTTGTGAGCTTTAAATCATGTTATAATACTGTTGCCTCCACAAAAACATATCAAGAGTTGTGTTTTGTTTCATTCACACATGTTTGAGTCATCCTTTATTATGAGTTTGTCTGCATATCACAATTAATACGGTACAACCAGTAAGGACTCCAAGAAAGATCGTTTTCATTATGTTTTGCACTGCTGAAGGAGGAAGTTGGTATTTAAATGTGTCTAACTCGTCTGTAGTGCTCATAAACCCTTCAGAGCTCATTTTGGGCATCTACACGGCTTAGAAGAGATTTTTCAGAGCGCAGCCAATTTACAAGAAATCAAAAGTTTAGTGCTTCAGCTTTAAATTGCTTTAATAATATCGTAAATTAAACGTGTGGACCCTGGTCACCAGCAGTTACTCCCCCCATTCTATTCATAAGAGGGGTTTGCCGTAAATATGTGCTGTATGTATCTCATGTGACTTTACAGAGAGTCCGGGCTGGACTGGCCTCTGGAGCAAGTTTTCCTGGTGGACTGATGCACTTTTAGGCTGCTCAGACTCAGAACGTATTTTAGGGGCAGTTTACACGACAGCGGTAACGGGTGGAAAACGCAAAACATTTTGCCAGATGTCCATATGCGCAACGGCGTTTTGGGGGGTTTAAAATGCAAAAATCTGAAAACGTCCTCCAGAGTGGAAATCTGGAAAACGCTCCACTCTGTCAACGCCGTGTTAATTGTTAAAAACAGAAAACTGCACTTTTGTGGGCTGTGGCATAGACATCACGAGCACGAGTCAGTTCAGGAAAAAACAAACATGGCAAAGCTTCAGCTCCGCCGAGCAGCTGCAAATTAAAGTGACAACACTGATCACACAGAGCCATTCAGAGCCTTGTCCGTCCACATGAAATTGATGGAGTTATTACTCTTCGCCATGTTGTTTTGAATTGACGCGCTGGAGAAGAGGAAGTAGAGAATAAGAAGGGTTATACGCAGCATTTGGTCTTGGTGGTGCTGCCGCCTACGCCCTGGGCACGCAAACTACATGGGCAAACTGCAAGTTTTGCGACTTCATGTGCAGCACCCAAAACCCAAAATTTAAACAAAAACACGAAAGTGCGTTTTCGTTCGTGTTTCTGTTTCAGACCTTTTCCGTACAAACATCAGCCTTAGTATTTACATTTTGTATTAAATGTGGGTTAACAGCAGCCAGACAGACACCTCCTCTGTCCTCTCCTTATTTAGGTGTGTAACTGGTGTAATTCCAACTGATCATAAGCCTCATAACAGTTACGAGCCCAGGGGCCCCAGTCCATTCATAAAGCGCCAGCTGCATCTGCAATTTGGTCCTCCCGAGTATTCTGGCGGGAGCGGAGAGTGACTGTGCAGCCCCAGCTTGCCCCGCACACCCCGGCCTGTCAGGAATGCCCTCGCACTTGAACTGTAGTTCAATTAAATCGATTGTGTAACACTTTAAAACTTTGAGCAAAGGAGGTGAACGATGAGCAAAGCGCCAAACCCTCGGAAGGGGGGGAAGGGGCAGTGAGAAGTTGAGAGAAAATCAAATCAAATGTCTCCATAATGACGCTGCTAGATGTGCCAGAATCACAGAATTGTTTTCAGCAGCCAGCGCAGAGTCAACAGCAGCGTCGTGCGACGAAAGATTTAGCAACAACGAGGTGATAAAAGAGGCAGAAGAAGTGGGGTGTCAGGCTGAGCGAGGGGAACAGCAGCTGCATGTCAGGAAAAACCCAGAGTGTGAAGCCGGGACCAGGACCCAGCCCCAGGTAAACACAGGGATCAACAGAGCAAATTAAAATCGCAATAATAATAAAAAAAGAAGAAGATAAGAGGCTAAAAATAAAGTGTACAGCAGGCCTAAAATAATCATCATATCATTATTTTGTATGTTATTTTCTAGTCGTCATTAGAAGCTGGGGTGGAAGGGGAGACTGACAGACCAGACTTCTTTTCTCGACCAAAAATATCAACGCTGGAAATGTTTCTCGGCTCCCAACCAAAACAATGTTCAAAAGACAAAACTGTCCCCCCGAAAGCCTTCACCAAGAAAGACGGCACAACCAGACAACGGCTCACTTACTATGACAAGCGTCGTGCTCGCTCTGTTTTGGTTTGTATGCCTTTCGTTTAGTCATGCACCCTATGTACGTATTTCCCCGTATCTGGAGTGTCTGACTGGAAATGTGTATATAAAAGGGCAGAGGAGCATGAGCAGAGTATAAAACGCAGACATGGTGCCGAGGCATTGCTTTTAAACAGTTCAAAACACAACATAGGGAATATTCTAGGGAGCAAACAGCTGAATGCACACCAAGAAAATGTCAAAAAAAAGAGGCCGAAAGTTTTGGAAAAGGTTGTTGATGTGGTTGGAAAGAGAGATCTCCGTTACAGACAGGAAGAAAACGAAGCTGGATAACAACAACCTGGACCGTGGCAATTTCCTAGAGTTGATCATTTTACTAGTTCAGATTGAAGAGTGCGTCTAAAAGAGCGCCTCACTCGGGTCGGAGATAAAAGCGAAAAGGTCCAGAAAGGTCAAAAGCTCGTTCAAAAGGCGGAGGTTCTCTAATAACTCTGATGTCAAAAACACCGCCGTCAGCTCAGTCGTCGACACCTTGAAGAACCTCACACAAGAAAACGTTTCAGGGGAAGGTCAGAAAGCCGGAATGATTTCTGTTCAACTGGACACAACCCGGGACCTTTGAGGACATGACTGTGCTCTGAGGAATGTCGCTGATGTCGTTCGCGAGAGTCTTGTTTCTGTGGTTCAGTGTACGTCTCCCGCTGCCGTTTGCCGAGTTTCTGTCAAAAGTTCTGCAGCTTTTAAACCTGTGTATTAGAAACTCAACAGATGGAGCGTCCAATAAGCAGGGAGAGTGAATAGGCTGGAGACAAAAAAAAAACCTGGACATTTACACATACACCGCAAAAAACAAACTCTAGTCAAGCAAAAATGACTCGGATTAAGAAGGTTTGACCGTGATTTGAGTAAATTTCGCTTGACAAGTAACATGATCTGTCAGTGGAGCAAGACTTTTTGTACTTAAACTATGAAAATACATCTTGCTACACTTAAAATAAGAAAAACAACAACTTTTTGCACTTAAAATAAGAAACAAAATCAAATGATGCTTGAATTAAGAAAAAACACTGATTCCACTGGCAGATAATTTTGCTTGTCAAGTTGAATCTACTCAAATAAAGTAAAATGTTTCTAATTTAAGTCATTTTAACTTAGTCTTAGGATAGCAATTTATTGTATATAGAATTTTATAATCCTTATCTTTATACAGTTTGTCTATTTTTACGTAATTCTGCACTTCTATTGCAGCTACTGTTTTCTTGCTGTTCTCTTAACTGTACGTTGCAACCCTGAAATTTCCCCATTGTGGGACAGATAAAGGATAACTTATCTTATATTACCTAGATACTGTTTTTTTCCCAGTGTGTTCATCAGAGAGTCACACCAGAAGGGACATGGGAGTCTGATTTTGACAAACCACACCCGTCATATCACACCTCAATCCGCACCCGACACGTTTTCTGACAGAATTGAAATAAAATTCTGCCCCGATCCAACAGACAGACCGACCCCCGAGCTGCACCGGAATGAAAATCAGTCCGAGAGCCAAAAAAGAGCCACAACTTTGCAGTCTGCACTTGCTAATTTTCTTTTCAGCTTCTCGGGAGTCATTTTGAACTGCAGGATATCGCGTGTGGTTTGAAAATTAAAGTGGCAGAGATTTCTGGGAATGCGCGCGTGCATAAACAAGTAGATTTTACATTTAATCATCCAGGCATTTTTGCATTTCACTAAAATACAGCCCTGTTTTTTGTTGGCACAGGATGTTTTGTAAACCGCAGATTAGACCCGCGGTCTCCTGCGTCCGACCCAAACCCGCATCCAAAACAGCACAACATCTTTCACCCATTTCATTCAAATTTGCGGTCATCCGTTGGGTTTCCGCAGGTACCTGAACCCGTGCAGGACTCTGATGTGTAGTGATGTGTCGTCCGTGTCGAGTAATCCAGGAAGGCTTTGGTGAAGTGCGTATCGAGGCTCGTATCGGTGACGTCTGCGGTGACGATCGAAGCCTCGTGAACCGGCCGTACCACGTGACTGGTTTGAGAAATGAATCGCGGATTTAGCGTGCGATTTGAAACATAAGGGCCAGTGAAATACAATCCCCTTCACATTTTGTGGTTTTGGGTTATTACATTACATCCCTATCTCCAATTTGTTCCTACTTTTTCTTTTAACCTGACCACTGTATCATGAAAACAGACCCCATGTTAATAAAATAATTATAAATTCACAATTTATGTTGATATCACAAACATTCAAATATTTAATCATTCATTTGTTCAATAATATCTTTCCTTCAGAACCACGATGATCATGTTGACTGTACTATCATCACTCTGCCTGTTGTACATTTTTTGGCCTCTTGATGGCGCAGTGGAGCAAATGAAGCACCTTGAAGCCAAGAGTCGAGCCAGTGGATGGAAGCTTCAGTGCTTCATGGGGCTTCATCTCCATCACTACTGATGTGTGGGGGAAACGCTTTGGTCAAAACCTGAGGCCTTGAAAAAAATATTCAGTGATCCAAAGTCCTCTTTTCAGATAAAAGTATTTTTGCATATTGTGCATATTTCCGCCTTCGTGCGCGGGACCCCGGCATCTGACGTCACCACAACATCTCTTTCCTGGCAATGAAATATTAATCTTATTTTTCCCAGTTCTTTCACAGGTGCAGAGACATGGCCGTGTTGTTTAATATGTTTTTCTGTATTTTGCAATATTTATGTTGGAATAATTAACTTGGGTTTAAAGGTAGAAACCCATATTAAAGTGTTAATTGGTTTGGGGGAGGAGCCTTGGGGGATAAAAGAGCCACTCACCCTCCCTCTGTCAGTCTGGACCTGGACCTTTATGTGGAAGGTAACTACAGAGTATGAAGTATATTTCTGCTGTTGTGTATATGTATTGTGAATATCTTTTCTTTTGTTGTTTCACTGTTGAACACAATTATTCATTAAAACATCAAAAAACATCCTTCTGACTACGTCATCTTCATTTCCCGAGTAGAACCCCGTGATATCTTTTGGAAATCAAAGTCCCAGAGTCTGGAGGAAGAATCCATGTTGCTTGAAGTCCAGTGTGAAGTTTCCACAGTGATGATTTGAGCTTCATCTGCTGCTGTTGGTCCACTGTGTTTTCCTACGTCCACGGTCAGCGCAGACCTCCACCAGGACATTTTAGAGCTTTACAGAGCTGCTGATTTCACCTTCCAGCAGGACTCGGCACCTGCCCACACAGCCAAAGGTATGAAAAAATGGCCATGGTGTTACTGTGCTTGATTGACCTGCAAACTCGCCTGACCTGAACCCCATAGAGACTCCACTACCTTCCACCTGAGCAGTGCCACGACGCACTGATATTTCCTTTTAAAAGTGAGAAAAGCGACGGTGATTCGAAGGGTAACGTAACAGTCTGTATCTGCCACGCATACAATGGAAACACGGGCAGGATCTCTCTCCAAATGCTTCACACTGTTCCTTTGTATGCACAGAAAAGGTGTTTTGTTGCTTTGTGAAAGAAAAAAACTCGTACCTGACAGGTAAAAGCGGCAGCGCTGGAGAACAACAAGAGCCCGGCAGGTCCAGACAGGTCCACACGCCTCGAGCCAGAGCCGCACACGATCGTCCAATCACATTTGTTTTTTTCAGTGTCGCATGTGAAACGAAGGAGCTCATTGGTCACCATCATTTATTAAAGGGCCTAGATTACGCAAAGTTGACTCCTGTGAGCTTTAAGTCATGTTATAATGTTGTTTTCTCGTCAAAAACTTACCCGGAGTTGTGTTTTGTTTCATTCACACGTTTGATTAACCATTTATTATTAGTCTGGCATCTGCAAAGCTCAAAATGCTCTTTTTTACCTTGTGATGTCATGTAGTGGTAGTTTTATTCAACTGAACTGATTTAGTCTTCAATACCCAATAATAACTTCATATTGCAGTGTGTAAAATCCCTCAGTCGTCCAGGTAGAATCCAGGGCAAAGGAGAAATTCAATTTGTCCTCTAGACAAATATTTATTTTGGTCGACATAATCCTAACCCTAAAAAAAAGGCACTCATTATGGCCTTGAATGATTATACTAATATGACCCCACACTCACAGGTAAATAGTACATTTAAAGTGCAGCATCTCATCCTGATTATCCTTAGAATTTGTCCTCCACAAATTATGACATCCAGTCCACAAAACCGCAATATTAATCCATTTTGAGGCATTGTTTAAGAGTAAAAAGGCGAGAGTAGCGCATATATTTGTTTACATCCACACAGCGCACGGAGGTGAAGCTGCAGATTAAAGTTAGTGACTCTACTTCCTGTGGACTTTATCTCCAACTGTGCATTAAAAATCCTGTATCTGAAGTATTGCACCACATTTCACAAATAATAATAACACAGTTTTGACTTGTATCTAAACTAGAAGTGCAGAGCTCTGATCTTCGAAACATCTGACGCCATCGCGCTCACAGCTTTATATCCTGCGCAGCCTCGTGTCTGTGGTGTTTGCACTTTTTGTTGCATGTTTAAAAATCGTTTAAGAGTGAAATATCCTGTAGTTTGTGGTGGCCTTAAGCTGTTTTTAATTTTACATTTCAAATGTGTGATCGCGCTGATGTGTTTGTGTCCGTGACTGAACCCGTCACCCAGCACCATGGACAGCGAAACACGTGCCTGGGTAGACGATCGCAACTCTTTCAAAAAATAAGTGATGTGTAAGAATAGCGATACCAAAAGTGTCGGAAAACCAGCATGTCTAAATAGAGACATGTTCGGAATAGCGGGATGTCTGAATAGAGACATGTCGGAATAGCGGGATGTCTGAATAGAGACATGTCGGAATAGCGGGATGTCTGAATATAGGCATGTCGGAATAGCGGGATATCTAAATAGAGACATGTCGGAATAGCGGGATGTCTGAATAGAGGCATGTCGGAATGATGGGATGTCGCAATAAGCTAGCGACCCCGTGTCCACCAGCGTCTGACCAAGACGGAAGAAGCAGCTTGGATGAGGTGCGAAACATTGTTTAAATAAATGCAAAAACCTAAATAAACGTATTTTTCCTTTGCCTTTACTTTGCTTTCCTTTTATTTTTTTATTTTGGTTTTAGTTCACTGAGTTCAGTTGAGATTGTCAGTAGAAAGTGTCTAGTATTTGCTGGTGCATCGAGGACTGAAGCAGTTTCAGAGAGGCTAAAAACCACTCAAGTGATTCTCGCGGAAGTTCAAAACAGGTTGAGCACTTCTGTTTTACCACATGAGTCTTTTCAGTTTGACTCAGCCTAAATATGCAGAGTTTGTGTTGAACACGTGGGAAAGAAACAAAACACAACTGCAGGTCTGTTTGTGATGAGGAAACAACATTAGAACATAAATCAGAAAACAGTGGAATATGGGGCTTTTATTTAATACAAACTACATGAGCGTCCAGGCTAAACTACAGGCTGTATTTCCCCTGTATTGTCACTGCCTCTGGAGCTTCAGCCTGGCAGTCGTTTCACACAAGCTGGATCCATAAATCTATTTTTACGCCCGTGAAAACAGTCACTTTTCTAGCCTCAGATACAGTATGTAAAATAACACAAGATGTACTGGTGTGGAGCAGTGCTATTCATCTCTGTTTCATTATTAAGTCGATTTATACTGGGCCTGGTTTGTTCCTGATGTAGACATTTTTAGACCTGGTTTATGTAAGAGAATTTAAGTAATTTATCCTCCTCGTACAGCTCTCAGTTTAATATTGACTCACAGGAGCTACAGTAACATGATCATCTTCTTTTGGCATAACAAAGGCACCATTATCTAAATTGTGGCATATTTCTGTCTAACTGGAGTCTACTGGTCTCCATAGTCTCCCCACACTTCCTTTATAAACCTCCTCCTTTGGGAGCAGAGTCGAGGGGCTTGAACACTCAAAGATCAGACTCTGTTCACTTTTGAACTCAGACTATGTTGACTTTACATGCCCCCCGGGCCTGTATTATTGATGGTAAATAAACTTCTCCTGCTTAAGACGTACAGATGGTCTCCAGCCTTTTACTTCCGCCCTTTTTTTGAGAAGCTGAAAAGTTCTACAACAATTTAGATCTGGTTTACACCCCTGGTTTGTTCTTTGTTTAGACCTGATTTAGACCTGGTTTAGGCCTTGTCTAGTAGACCTGGCTATAGTGTGGCCCTAGTTTAATTCTGATTTAGATCTGGTTTATTCCCCATTTTAGACCTTGAGTAGACCTGGTTTAGGCCTGGTTTATACCTGCTTTATTAGGCCTGGTTTAAACCTGGTTACTTCCACTCATTCTTGGACAATCTGAAAACCTCTACAACAGTTTAGACCTGGTTTACATCCCTGGTTTATTCTTTGTTTACATCAGGTTAAGACCTGATTTAGACCTGGTTTAGACCTTGTGTAGGCCTGGCTAAGACCTGGTGTGGCCCTGGTATAGACCTGGTTTAGGCCTGATTTAGATCTGGTTTATTTCCCATTTTAGACCTTATTTATTTATTTATTTATTTATGTATTTATTTATTTATTTATTTATTTATTTATTAGTTTATTTATTTATTAGTTTATTTGTCAGGGACTGTACACACACAAAAAACATTGCCACCAAATAGGTAACCTTGAGTAGACCTGTTTTAGACCTTGTGTAGGCCTGGCTAAGACCTGGTGTGGCCCTGGTATAGACCTGGTTTAGGCCTGATTTAGACCTGGTTTAGACCTAGTTACTTCCACACTTTCTGGGACAAGCTGAAAACCTCTACAACAGTTTAGACCTGGTTTACACCTCTGGTTTATTCTTTGTTTGCATCAGGTTTAGACCTGATTTAGACCTGGTTTAGGCTTGGTTTATTCCTGATTTAGATCTGGTTTAGACCTTATGTAGGCCTGGCTAAGACCTGGTGTGGTTCTGGTATAGACCCGGTTTAGGCCTGATTTAGATCTGGTTTATTTCCCATTTTAGAGCTTGTGTAGACCTGGTTTAGGCCTGATTTAGACCTTGCGTAGACCTTCTTTAAGCCTGGTTTATTTCTGACACACAAATCCTGCATATTTTGAGTTCCTCTCTCAAACAGAAAACACTCCACCTTATGCTCCACTGTGTTTTTAAACTCCATACACCTTCACAAGAATCATTTTGATCATTTAAACCCAATCTTTCCTGAAAGAAGGTCGCTGTTAACATGAAAACTACCCCTACATGACATCACAAGGTGGAACAGAGCCTTTGGAGCTTTGGCGATGCAGAAAAACTAATAATAAAGAGTTACTCAAACACGTGTGAGTGAAACAAAACACATCTGGCGTGTTTTTGAGGAGAAAACAACATAAAAATGGCTTAAAGCTCACACAGTAATATCGTCTATTGCCATGAAACGTTCTGCGCATCACGATCCTTTCAGATCCATTGTTTTTGCCCTCACTGCACTGGAATCCCATCATCATCCCCACAAAACCTTCCTGAGCCTAACCCTTAACCTGCTAATCACCTCTTTACATCGGACCTCTTTGCATGTTTGGTTATTGTTTTTTTTCCTCCATTTTCCTCCTGTTCCAATCATCTTAATGCATGTTCCTGTAAACCGCTCACTGCTCTGACCCGTCTAACCACAGCTCACGTAGACATGGGGGATTACGCTGTCCTAACACTGCTCTTTTGACACACACACACCGCACTAATCTGATTTGTATTGTTATTGTGAGTGGAACATGGCCGCTGATTAAAGCCTGCTCTGGTAAACTGCATGTTGCGAGGGTTTAATTGAGTGAATGAAAACAGCACAAGGCAATCCAGTCTGCTTTAATTATTGATTAGAGTGAAACGCCCGCTGTTTTTCACACGTTTGAGCGAAATGTGACTTGACCGCGGACCGTACAACTGTTTTCAGCTTAATATTAGAAAAAATTTACGTTTTACGCTAAAGATTTTCTGTTTTTCTCGATTTTAATGCGGTTTCCTCACCGCAAACAGACCTGGAGTTGTGTTTTGTTTCATTCTACATTTAACACACAAGCCCTGCGTGTTTAAGCTGAGTTTCTTTCAAACGAAATACACGTTGTTTCACTTTACGATGTCATGTGGTGATACAGGAAGTGCTCCACTGTGTTTTTAAACTTCCCCAGAATCTACATGCCCCAATAACTATTAGAGAAGAAAATATAACATCGTATTATTCACATCAAAAAGCAAAATTTGAAAAACTTATCCACTTCTTTATACTCTTTGACACGTACTGCATCCATAAAGCTAAATTCTCCAAATTGAAACTGTCTTTTCTATTATTAATAATCGAAATAAATACCGCATTTTTCGGACCATAAGTTACACCAGCGTATAAGTCGCACCAGCCAAAAAATGCATAATGAAGAAAAAAAAGTTAAGTATAAAAGTTATATTAATAAAAACAACAGAATAGAGAAGAATCTGTGTGACGTTCATTCATTTGTTTTTCAATATAGAACCAAAAATAAGGAAATGACAACACCACTCTTTTCTTTATTATTTGTCTTTAAAAACAAAATGAAATGGATAACGATTTGTTTATTCATTTTTTATTCATATATATACGATTCATATATTTGGTCTATGGGCTGTCAGTGTGAAAAATGTCATATATAAGTCGCACCTGAGGATAAGACACAGGAACCACCCAAACCCTGAAAAAGTGCTGAAAAACCCTGAAAGTCTGAAAAATATGGTAACTGTTTTCATTCTATTCACCATTTAGTCAATTTCGATAACCAATCTATACAAACTACCTCTCCCAAACCACTCCTCTGCTATCTAGGTTTCCTTAGTAGGTTGGATCTATCACAGCTTATTAACATTAATTTAAATAATTTTAACTTGCCTAGATATTGTTTTTTCCAGTGTACTTAAAATATGAAAAAGGGTCAATGAGCCGACGCCTAAATTTTCCATCCAGCCGCAATTTCCTCAGTTAAAAGGTTCAAATTTCATAATAACATTTCTGTAGCACCTCTGAGCTCCATGGAACCAAAGCATTTTTTCAGAAATCATGAGTTATTCTGCGTGTTTTTGTGCTTAAAGTGTTAAAATGTCATATGGTGCGACTAATAACAGCAGGAATTCTATGGCTGGAGTTTAATAACAGACAAAGTCGACTTGGGTGAATGGTTCTTTAGGCATTTTTCTTCATTTGATGCATTTTCCAGGGCAATAGTTTGTTCATTAAACACAAGCAGGCGACTGTCATATTGGAGCGAAAGAAAATATCAATATGCATTAAAAATATAAAGAAACGCAACAGTTTGTTTCTATACACTTCATATTACTCACAACAATGTCACACCACATGACATTTTACACTAAAAATGCTTAATATAAATGCTAAACACAGATTCATGCACCTGACACTGGAAATATTTGAAAAAGTTCAATAGAAACTAATATTTTTGTTATTTTAAAATTTGCATGTTGAAAATCCTTATACGTCATTGACCCAAATACATCTTGTTACACTTAAAATAAGAAAAACAACAACTTTTTGCACTTAAAAGAAGAAACAAAATCAAATGTTGCTTGAATTAAGAAAAAACACTTATTCTGTTGGTAGATAATTTTACTTGCCAAGTCGAATCCACTCAAATAAAGTAAAATATTCTTCGTTTAAGTCATTTTAACTTACCTAGATATTGTTTTTTTCCAGTGCAAACACCTTCACTAGACACATTTGGATCGTTTCAGCCCCTGGAATTGCCAATCCCGGCTAAATAAAAGGTAAAAGGAGGTGTGAACTTGCACATCTCGAGGTGGAACAGAGCGTTTTGAGCCTTTGGAGGTGTAGCCAGACTAGCAATAAAGGATTCCTCAAACAAAACACAACTCCAGGTCTGTTTTGGAGGAGATAACAACATTATAACACGGCTCAAAGCTCACAAGAGTCCGATTTGTGTAATGTCCTTTAACCATTACAGACTTGTGCCTAATCTAACCAGACACAAGGCCTACGGCAACACATTCAAGGACAAATTACATCTAATGTGCCTATGCTGTTTGTGCCAGTGTACATGTCGACTGATTATATGTTTTGAACTGGTGATGTTCCTACGCAAGCATAGAGCACAGATGAGTTTGGTCGTTTCAAATCAGGGCATTTTTCTTTTATTTTTACTACTTGAAATAAGTTTTATCCCCTTCTTTAATAGCAAACTAGAACAACACCTGATATAAAATGCAATAGGCTCTATTCACGTTTCCGCCACAAACCAGGAAGACGTTTGGAAAGATGCAATTACGACTTCCAGCGGGCGGTACTTTCGGTCTTATTGGTCCGTTCGCAGTAGTTGCACATATTACTACTGTGAATAGACCGGAAATAATTGCATCTTTCCAAACGTCTTCCTTCTTATGACCTTGTTTGGAGTTTCCTGGGCGGATCTTACACTCACCTGCTGAGCTCCACCACTGATCCTCCTCCTGCAGTCGCCTCCTTCCACGTAAAAGACCCTCTGACCTCCTCTCCAGTGGCAGATCGTTCTGTCGTTTAAGTGGTGAGCGTAAACTCTGGCTCTTTTCTGTGTTTTTTGAGAGCGTTGTCAATTTTATAGACTTACCCGTTGTTTTGTCCGTTCTCCAGTACCTCGTCTCATTTGCCTCAGGTTCTGTAAACCTCTGGTCCATCTGAGCTACTACCTTCCTCCCATGGAACCTTCCCCAAGGACTATTTTTTGTACAGAAAAAACAAAAATGTGGCTGTTTTCTGCAGGTAATCCAATCTGTGGGAGCGGGTAGAGGGCGCTCTTGGGAAAAAAAAGGATCGAAACTTTAGACCGTGGTCTAGTTTAGTGATCGACGAAGCCCTGATGAAGACCAGGACGGAAGCTGGGAAGGCTCACGACAAATGCAAACGCCACAACACAACAAAAAGACACAACACACCAAAAACCAGAAAAACCAGGACGGAAGTAACCGCGGGACTCTATTTTCTGCCCTGGGAGGACTCACAACAAATGCAAACATCTAAAAAAAAAACCTCAAGAAGAAGAAGAAGGTGAAAAGTAAAGGAACGGAGAAGTGAATGAGGTTGGAAACGTAAGTAAAAGTAATTTATTGTTTTGTGGCCAAGGTGGATGTCACTCTCTGACCATCGTAAATAATTTCCCACTTAATAACAATAATAATAACACATTTTATTTATTAGGCGCCTTTCTGGACACCCAAGGTCGCCTTACAGCAACATAAACTAATTAAATACAATTAAAACATACAGTTAAAAGCCACAGTTAAAGTGGAACTATTTGGTTGATTGACTGTGCTTAGTGTTGTATTTAGTGTTGTATTTTATTAGTATTTAGTATTGAGTAATGTATTTAATTGACTTACACTTGATCCTCCTCAGTCCCGCGGTCACTTCCATTGTGGCTTTTCGTTGTGTTGTGGCGTTTGCGTTTGTTGTGAGCCCTCCCAGCTTCCGTAGTCCAGTCACGGTCGAAACATGTTGGCTTTGGTCGTCTAAAAATCAAATAAAAGCCTTTTAACTTGACTTTTCCTCGTGCGAGTCTTACTTCTTTGGAACGCCTGGATTTTGTTGTGTGTAAAATACCTTTTTGTCTGCATATTTAGGCCCCCCAATTATCATTCTGAGGCATTTATAAAGTAAACTAATGAAAAATAGGTGGAGCCGAGGTCCATGTTTGGAAATCCGGGAGCGTGTTTCACTGCAATCAAAGAGCCGTTCAGTATTATTAGCAACTGACAAATCGTTACTCACCTAAACATGACCTTATTACGTTTGACATTTAAAACCACACAGAAAGAGAAATTTCTATGTGCAAAAAATAAACCAATGCAAAAATAGCATGTACATTGTTTTTTTAATACTTTATACAGTTAAGTCTTTTGTAAGTAAGAGATCACGTATGACCATTGCCTCTGTCCCCAGTTTGAGAATTGAAATAATGTTTTCCAGAGTTCACCGACTTCCACCTTTATTTTATTTTTTTTTTTACTTTCTGAACTCCCGATACATTAAACCCGAGTTCCACTGTCCCACCTGTGATAGTGAGAAACATTCACCTTCTGATTTCCTGTGGCCGTCACCAAAACAGGAAGTGACCATCCCTGTGCTGTAATGAGCGCTGTGCCCACAGATTAGATTAACTGCTGTCCTTATGCTTTCCTGTTTGCTCCTGTCTGCTCCCGTCTGCTCCTGTCTGCTCCCGTCTGCTCCTGTCTGCTCCCGTCTGCTCCTGTTTGCTCCTGTTTGCTCCTGTCTGCTCCCGTCTGCTCCTGTCTGCTCCCGTCTGCTCCTGTCTGCTCCCGTCTGCTCCCGTCTGCTCCTGTCTGCTCCCGTCTGCTCCCGTCTGCTCCTGTCTGCTCCCGTCTGCTCCCGTCTGCTCCCGTCTGCTCCTGTCTGCTCCCGTCTGCTCCCGTCTGCTCCTGTCTGCTCCCGTCTGCTCCCGTCTGCTCCCGTCTGCTCCTGCCCAAGTCCCAATAGTGTTTGACCCAATGGAAGGACATAGAATATTCTGATAACACATATTTAGATCACCATGTTACCTTTTTATTGTTTTGAAAATCCGATATTCGCCCAAAAACAACGTAGTAACATGTTTTATAATTCTCACTTTTGTTTTTCCCCTCCCTTTTTGCTCCCCATGTTAAGTCGCTCCCCCTTCAGAGCGCTATCACGACACAATCTGCGTGCATTCAGCTAATGAAACTACCGCACATCACATCGCGTTTGTCGAGTTGTTGCGTACAGTTTTGTTTTTTTGGGACATTTTCTCATTTTTCTTAGATTCTGTCGACTACCACGAACGGAGCCCGTCGGAAGACGTCATCGCCTCTGTCCAGACGTCTTCCTAGTTTGTGATATTTAGGGCCCTGGAGAGATCTGACATCTAAAACATCTTCATGCCTGTTTTTGATGAGGGAATAATATTGTAACATGGTGGAAAGCTTCAAAAAGTCGATTTTGTATAAAATCCCGTCCGTCATGGTATAAATTTTCATTGAGTTATTTTATTATCCGGTTTTATTTTGTATTTTCTCTGTCTGTGTTTTGAGTTTTACTTCCTCCTGGACTGATTGTTTGCCCTGCCCTAATTTCACCTTGGTTACGTTTACACTGAAACAAATCACTGTATCACCGTATTGGAAACGATTTGCATCCAGACACGACCACCTGAAACGCTAGTCACATGACTAGGCTGGCATCACATCATCACAACATCACGCGGGAGATAAAAACAAGTAAGTGGAGGACTGTGTCTGAAGTTGCCATAGATGTCTCTAAGTTCCAGCAGCCGATTTCGAGCTGAGGAAGATGGCAAGTGTGAAAACAGTCTTTTCGTGGACCGGCGTTTTATGTTTGTCTAGGGCAGGGGTGTCAAACTCATTTTGGTCCGGGGGCCGTATGCAACCTACTTTGATCCCAAAAGGGCCGGATCAGAAAACTCAGTTCTCTCTTCAAGTTATTGTATTTTTCTCCGTGTCTCGTAGTGGTGTTTAAGATTATATTCCTCGAGCAACGCCACTTGTTCCAAACACACTGAGCACAGATTTCCCATTCACCTCTGTCAACAAATAAGAATTAGACTATTTTTCTTGGGAAATCCTGAACTCAGCATCTGCTTTTCTCATTTTTTGACACTTTTGCTGATGAGGGTCACAGTTGACAGTCAAAACGATCGTCCTTTAAGAGCGTTTGGAAAGAGGAAAGTCTTCATTTGTGCTGCTCTGGTGGGAGTCGCAACGTACAGAAACCCCGGAGACGCTGCTATGCTAAACGGTGCAGAAAATTAACAGAAAAATCTGAAAATTTTAAGTATTTTAATAGAAAAATCAGCCGAGGGCCAGATTAAAGGTCTTGGAGGGCCGGATCTGGCCCCCGGGCCGCATGTTTGACACATGTGGTCTAGGGTTTGTTTAAACTGTTTTCCGCAATAGTGTCGCATGGCCGATGTCACGAACCCAGCGAATCGGGAAGGCGCAGGTCACAGTGACGTGGTCCAATAAGAACAGCAACTCGAGCTCCTACACTGGATCAGATCTGTGCTCAGGCGAATTTGTGGGAACTGGTGGCGCCAAATTGTTCCGTCTCTGGAGCCATTTTCCATGGGATTAGTGTGGACAAACACTGCATCCGCAACAAAAGCAACTGAAATAAGTACTAGTATGGATGGGGCCCTAGTCTCACCTGTATCATGTTCATCTGTGCTCGTTTATCCCCTGTTTTCTCTTATCCCTATGCTGGTTCATTGTCATTATCACGTCTGTTTGGAGTTTTGTGTTTTGCGCTTTCTTCCGGTCGTTGTTTAAGTTATTATTAAACATCTTTGCAAGTGCAGTCCCGCATTTTGGGTCCTCTTTCTGCTCTAAACGTGACACCCTCTTTAAGACCTTAGGGTGTCTTTTTTGTCTTTTCCCACTTTAAATACATGCATAATTCTGCAGCAGGCGCATGTGAATAAAGAATGAAGTTTTTTTTTTTTTTATTAGCCTCCTCTTGGACCCCGTGGAGAATAAAAGGTGTGATTTGGTTTTCACACTTTTGCACTGCTCTGGTCCCGAGGCTCCGAGAGGTGCTGGGAACACTCTGTGGACATGGAGACGCACTCATAGAACCCCAGTTACTCTAAGTCATTAAGAAACAGAGCAGAAGTGTGCGGTAGTCTAGTTCATTTGACTTTTTGATGCAATTGTACGTCTCAGAGTAGTTTTTGGACGCCGTACTTTGGCTCCCGATTGAGTAATATTGCACTGAAGTAACAGTATTTTTACTTAACTTACATGAAAGTTGCGGTTACTTTTCCCACGTCGAGTCTTCAAAGCTTTACCTGGACAATATGAAATGATCTGAACGTTTGTGTTTCTTGCAGCGCTCTTTCAGATATGATTTCCTAGACAAACTTTATTGATCCACAAGGGAAATGATTTGTTCGCAGTAGCTCACACATCACAGTATTATTATCAGAAAGCTTTTTATAGTTCGTCTCATTTTTGTGACTATTCTTTGACGATACTGGAAGATGATTAAGAGGAGAAATGAGGATCTTTGTTTGTCCAACAGTGGAGGAAACATCATCGTAGATATAAAGCAGACGTGGACAAACACAAACATAGAGCTGGTTGGATTCATAGCTGGTGCCCGCTTTAAGAACGCAGAGGAGCTCGTAGCCTGTACTAGCCTTTAGCTTACTCATTAATGACCTTTATGTGGCTGACTGAACTGAAAACACTCACGGATCTGAGCCAGTTCACCTGCAAAGTAAAGCAGTGGCTAAAACTAACGCAAGCTTGTGAACACTGAAGTAATTTAATTGTGTTTTTTTTTTTTTAACGCTGTTTTAACGCTGTAATAATGTGTTGCATGTCTGTCAATACTTTTTTCCTTTTTCCCTGGCCTGCAAATTAGCCTTTGGCCAGACGGCTTATGGACATGGCATCAGTCACTGTTTTAAATGTGGCAATGCTCTCTGTTCTGTCCCTTTTAAATAAGCATGATGATGATGACTCCTTTTTCCATGTTGAATTATCAGGAAATGAACAGTCGAAATGAAAAGGGGAGGGGTTAAATGTTTACTTCCTCTTTTTTTTCCTCTTTTGACACCTGCGCCTAACCTTTGGTACTACTATTATTGTTTTATATACTGCTTTAATGAAAACTTGTCATGTGATGGGTGATGTAGGTTTGGGGGGCGGAGAATTGCACAGAATCTTACGGCTATCAATCAGTCAAACTTTATTTATAGAGCGATTTTCATACAAAACTTGCAACACAAAGCGCTAAGTGTCTACACCTGCAAGGAGGGTTCAAATGGGCTCTGTTCACGCTTACGTCACAAGCCAGGAAGACGTTTGGAAACATGCGATGACGATTTTGCTGTAGTAAGTGTAGTAAAATGAGAAAATGTCCCAGTTTTCTTCACCTCCATGTCACTGTAGTGTCCCGTTATGTTCGGCTCTTCAACAATTCCAACCGTACCTCAGTTTTTTATCATTTCCGCACTGACGCACAACACCAAGCACACTGGGTACTTATTAGAAGAGATGAGGGCAAATTAGGGCACATTAGGGTGAGGCAGACAATGGATACAGGAACAGGAAGTAAAACTCAAAACACAGATAGAGAAATTACTAAATAAAACCGGATAATAAAACAACTCAATGAAAATGAACACCATGACGGACGGGGTTTTATACAAAATCAACCAAATTGACCTTTTGAAGCCTTACGCCATGTTATAAGATTATTCCCTCATCAAAAACAGGCCTGAAGACGTTTTAGATGGCAGGTCTCTCCAGGGCCCCAAAGGCTCAATTCACACTTGCGTCACAAACCAGGAAGACATTTGGAAACATGCGATGACAACTTCCGGTGGGCTCTGCCTATCAAAAAATAAGAAAAAAATACCAATTTTGAGGTAAAAATGCCCTATTTTAAGTGAAATTATCTTCCAGTGGAGTAAGAAATTTTTACTTACCAAGTTTTCTTAAAACAAGACGAAATACGAATCTTGTTCTAAGCAGAAAACACTAGTGTCAAGTATTTATGGCAAGATTTTTCACCTTATTGGTTTGAGAAGGAAGTTAAAGAGGCTTAACCTGGACTGAGTTAATATAAAAAGTGCTTAGAATAAGTTGTAATATCGAGATAAGATAAATCAGGATGAAATATCTTGAAACAAGTAAAAAAATCTCATCTTATTAAGTAAAAAAAATCTTAAAATTTATCTTTTAAGATGAATCTGCTTAATTCAAGTCAGTTTAACTATGCTAGAAAATTCTTTTTTGCAGTGTGTTTGCGGTCATAAACGTGACAAAATCTAATAAAAATTAGAAAATGTCCCAGTTTTCTTCATCTCCATGTCATTGTAGCGCTTGGTTATGTTTGGCAAATCAACAGTTCCAACCGTGCCTCAGTTTTCATCATTTCCCCACTGACGCACATCTCCGAACGATTAGAAGAGACGAGGGCGCCAAATTCAAGATGATTCCAAACAGCACATACGTCTGCAGGCTTCATTTTACCAACGGCCACATTTACTTCAGTGGGTTTGATCACAGTCGGTCGGCAAACCCAGAGTCGGGAACTACACGGGAAGTTGTCATCACATCTTGGCCACACCGGCTTGTCTAAGATCTCACCTCAGAAGCTCAGCAGGGCCAGACCTGGTTAGTACTTGGATGGGAGACACTGGGAACACCAGGTGCCACAGTGAGGCGCCAGTCGCAAAAACTGTCGTCTTTGTGTCCTTAGGCAAAGGTTTTCATCCACATTTCCTAGTACGAAAGTGGTGTTTGCGTGAGCTTGGTGGTGACTGGAGGAGCCGATGGTGCAGATTGGCAGCCTCGCTTCCATCAGCTTGACCCAGGGCAGCTGTGTCTACAATAGTAGTGTGGAGTGAATTAATAATGCTCTTTAAAGCGTCTTTGAGTGTTCAGAAAAGCACTATATAAAACTGATGCATTATTATGATCTTTCCAAACGTTTTTCTGGTTTGTGACGTGAATATGGAGCCCAGGAGAGATCGCTAGATTACTCAAACATGCACGGATGCCCTCGAAAACCTCATCTTTGAGTGTCCAGAAAAGCGCTATATAAAACTGATGCATTATTATGATCTTTCCAAACGTTTTTCTGGTTTGTGACGTGAATATAGTCTCCAGGAGAGATCGCTAGATTACTCAAACATGCACGGATGCCATCTTAAACCATCTCCGGGCATGTGTCTGATGAGGGAACAGCGTTAGCACATGGTAGAAAGCTTTACAAAAAAATAAAAAAGTCTGAGTACCCCCTCTTCAAGATGTAAAATGTGTCACACTACTGCAAAACTGTCCAAAATCCTCCAGTGCCATTTCAAACTTAAATCCATACTCCGCTGGTCTTCGCTTAATGGACGTAATCAGTCGCTCCATCTGTGCGTATTCTTGTCCGTGAAAGCCCCCCGCACATCACCAGCCGACCCCCCCTTCCCCCCTCGGAGAAGCCGGCCCCTCGCGCTCTGAAACGGCCGCTGATTGAAACGCGCCCGGGGGTAACGTCTTGATGAGCGCACGACTGCCGCGCTTTTAATCGGCCCGAGAGCGCCTAATGACCAATCAGCGGCCGTTTCAACTCGGCTTTGCGGCGTTGATTCGCTGCGTGTGGGAAGAAAAGGGGGAGACGGAGGAGGAGGAGGAGGGCCGGGGTCGGGTGCGCGCACTGGGAAGGGAGAGAGGGAGGAGAGAGAGAGACGGGAGCGCGGAGACGACACGGAGGCAGAGGCAGAGCGTGGTCAGACGCACGGAGGAGCAGACGTACGTACACGGGCTAGTCTCTCGCTCTCGGCTCACGGGGGTTTTCACGGATTCCTATCGGCGACAACAGTAAGTACATTTTACGCCGCATTTCACGCGTAACTTGATTCCAACTTGAGCGGATCTCGGACGATGCCGGCGATGCTTTTTGGAGACTTGTTACGCAGTTGTTTTGCCTCCTCTTGAGTTTAAAAAAAATCCGTCTTTCTGTTATGGCAGTGATGGATTTGGGGTTTATTTCGCTTGGCTGCTTGGCTGTTTGGAACTACCTCACCAGAAGCTTGTTTGAACCATTTTGCCACACCAACATACATTTTCCTCCCCTAATAATTCGCGTCGTAGCGGTTTGAGCATCTCGGATTTTGTACAACTCCGTAACGTACGCGTATTCAACTCATTCAGTTTGCCAGTTTTGCACATTCTGTTGAAATAGCGTTGCAAAGAGAGCACCGTGACCCCCTTTCTGAACCGTTTTTTACAGTTTGAATCCCAAATGTGCCAGATGCCCTCCCGTACTCCTATGTATTTTTGATCTCACCCTGGCGCCTATCGCAGTGGGCGTTGTTGGAGATCGGGGCACCGCATCCTCGCCGCTCCAAATCGGTCGAAAAGCAAAACGTAAAATATTTTATTGATAGAAAGGGGTGACTACGTGCTGGTGTAAATCTGTCTCGTGTTCATTTGAAGTGGTTAATAACAAAGTTGTGCGTTATGGTTACTTGGGTGTTACTTGGGTACTCGTTACAGCTGCGGTAACCGTGCGTAAAAACTATCCAAATTGTGCCAAAATGCGTCTCATGCTTCTCCTACACCCCTCGTTTCGCTTTGTCTTGCTTATTTGGGTGTAAATCGTGTTTGGATGAATTCATTTGTTATATTTTCATGTTTATAACCCTGATTTATTGTCAACGCTTCATTTTTTTCTAGTTCTAGTTTCATTTATTTCTAATTTTACGCACTACGACCTCCCGCTGTTTTAATAAATATCTCGAAATCCTAAAAGTTGCCACACTATGAACGCCGTTTGAATGCATAAGTGTGCGCAAAAGCCGCTGCCCGTGTACCAAACGTGCCCGGAGCTCCATTACGCGTGGACTGTGGCGCAGCGCAGTGATCGTGATGCGAGCAGACGGGCGATCTTGCCTGGTTTAACGTGACCTCCTCTCTTTTTCTCTCCCTCTCTCCCTCTTTCCCTCCCTCTCTCTGGCGCTCCCTGGTTCACTGGCCGGCTCTGGCGCTCTCTCTCTCTCCCCGCTTGGTCACTCGCTCCCTGGGCAAGGATAGAGAGGGGACACGGGGTTCTCTTACGCACCGCAGCAGGTCGCCCAGGTGGATGCGTTTATACAGTTATGAGTGTGATATTTTAATTTTTAACGATGTTGGAGACCTGTAGCCCTGCCAGAAACCCTATACTGTACGATGATGTTTGGTTAAAGGTGCACTACGTAACTTTTCTGGTCTGCTTGGCTCCTTGAGGCAATGTGCTTGTGGAATTTGCCTGGAATTTCTCACAGTATAGTATTAAATGTGTCTATATTTGGATGAATTTAGTCACTTACATGGGTTCTATTGCTTAAAATGCCATGAAAGATTAGCAGAGTTGGGGTGCCTCTCCACAGATCTGACTTGTAACTTGGCCTGGTTTCATTCTTATCTAGTAAGCACATGTTTACTGTGTCTAAAAGAGTTTTAAAAAAAAACATACAGGTATATATAGAAAAATGAAAGATGCACAAGGTTATAGATGAACGGGAGGGCATCTGGCTCGCAGTAATATACTGTAGGAGGATGGTAGGGCATCTGATAGACTTGGGATAAAGGAGGAGCATCTTACGTACAAGGCAGTGGAGGAATTAGGACTAAACCTGGACTAAATCAGGTTTAGAACTCAAGAAAATGTATAGATTCAAGCCTGCACTTATCAGAACTAACCCAGGACTAAACCAGGACTAAACCAGGTCTAACCAGGGTGCGGGACTTGCACAGTGGGTCGGGGGGCCTTATCTCTCACCCTAACTCACACCTCAGTCACGTGACCACTCAGACTTAGTCACATGACCTCCTTCCATGCGCCCCATTGGTCAGGAGCGCAGTTTAAACCAATCACCTGCTTTTCTACTCAAAATGCCGTTCAAATCACACTGAAGTAATGATAATGGTACATTTGCATATAGATCACATCAAAATCGGGGTTAAATCTTGACTAGACCAGAACTAAACCAGGACTAGACCAGGACTAGACCAGGACTAGACCAGGACTAGACCAGGACAGGCCAGGTCTACATCAGGACTAAACTGAGCACAGATTAGAAGAAGTTTGGGTGTACTTAAGTGAACTTTTTTCCAATACAAAATCACCCGCAACAAACATAAGTTAAAAAATAATATCGATGGTAACTCAAAAAGTGCTCCACTGTGTTTTTAAAGTTCATACACCTCCACCAGACTCTTTGTAACCATTTCAAATAAGATTACGGCGCTAACCAACGACCGATCTTGTTTTTAGCCTATTTTAAACCTCTCCCAGCTCGAGTCCTTGCGCCCTCTGCTGGCAACAATATTCCAAGACAAAAATAGCTAAAATATCAACTAAAATAAAATCACAGTTCTCTTTATTGCACTGAAAACATACGTCGTGACTGTGGGCGGGCTTGCATTTCCACAAACCTGACTCTTATTCAGCCTGGAATAGGGTTTCCATGGAAATGTTGTATTAAAATGCTATAATATTCCACAGCACGGCATAAAACGTCTGAAAGTACGATAGAAACCTGCAGGCGGCGTGCCATAAAGAAACCATCCTCATTAAAGGTGCACTATGTCACTTTTCTGGTGGAGAGTGTTCAGCCTGCTTGTCTCCATGGCGATGTTATTGCTTTGCCTATTTCACGGTGTGACTTTTTCTATCTCCACGGGAAAAAGCAAGTTCACCATCAGGCACTTTGGCCATTTTAAAAGCACTTGTCTTGTTTTTTGACTGTCTTTTCTGTTTTTTGTTTACTTGTTTTTTGATATTTTAAAAGGACTTGTCTTGTTTTTTGTCTATCTTTTTGTGGTTTATTTTTATTATTTTTTGGGCTATTTTAAAAGCATGTCTTGTTTTTGGCTATGCCTTTTCTGTTTTTTTATTATGATTTATTTCTGGTTTTCTGGTTTTTTTATTATGATTTATTTTTATTTTTTTATTTTTTATTTTTATTTTTATTTTTATTTTTATTTTTATTTTTATTTTTTATTTTTTATGTTTTTTTATTATGATTTATTTTTATTATTTTGGGGCTATTTTAAAAGCACTTGTCTTGTTTTTGGCTATGTATTTTCTGTTTTTTTATGATTATTATTTTTATTATTTTTTGGGGCTTTTTAAAAGCACTTATCTTATTTTTTAGCTTTGTCTTTTCTTTTTTGAGGGGGATATTTTAAAAGCACTTTTTTGGCTATGTCTTCTGGGGTTTTTTGGTTATTTTAACAGGACTTTGGCTATTTTAAGATCACTTGTATGTTTTTTGGTGATGTCTTGTGTTTTTTTATTTTAAAAGCACTTTGGCTACTTTAAAAGGACTTGTCTTGTTTTTTGACTGTCTTTTCTGTTTTGTTTGGCGTTTTTTTGGCTATTTTCAAAGCACTTTGGCTATTTAAGCACTTGTAAGACACATTTAACACTATACAGTGGCACATTCCAAGTAAACCAATCCCACCTCCATAAGGCAGGCAGAAAAGTGACACAGCGCAACTTTAACGCGTCGATTCAATACCAGAAGAATCCACCTTAATCCACATTGTGATGCCGAACCGACCACAGGCACTTGTCGGACGTTAACTCTCCGAATAATCCCGTGGGCCGCAGCGCCGGGACCACCAGGAGGCCCTTGTGCACCTCTTAACAAACAATAGCGCTCTTGTGTGGATGGCTGCGGGGTCTTAGTCCGGTCCCAGGGTGGTCCGGGCCAGAACTAACCCGCTTTAGTCCGGAGCAGAGGGGAAGTCCTGACGGAAAACCCGTACGAGGTCATACACCCGGGCAGATGCAGGGAGGCGGGAGGGCATCTGACACGCGGGGTATTTACGGCATTCAGAGGGATGATGATCTATACAACAAAAAGCAGTGTTAAAATTGACTCGCACAGAATCGATTTTAACATTTTCTCAGGGTTTATATGAGTCCAGCCTGTTCTAGAGTTAATTTAATATGTTCGGAAATCTCAAAAGTTCCTGTTTAACCCCGAAATCAAGAGTTATATTCACGTTTTTAGAGTAAACGGATTAACACTATGTAGGGTTATCCTGATTTAGCGAAACAATGTGCAGAGCGGTTTTATTTTTACACTTTGAGTTAATTTAAGATGAAATTTTGTACAAAACTGGTTAAAAATGGTCTTCTGTTGCGGGAGTTTGAAGTGAACTCTAAGCGAAGTTGAATTAACACTAAGGAAAGTTGAATTGACACCAAGGGAAGTTGAATTAACACTAAAGGAAGTTGAATTAACACTAAAGAAAGTTGAATTGATACTAAAGAAAGTTGAATTAACACTAAGGGAAGTTGAATTAACACTTAAGAAAGTTGAATTAACATAGAGAAGTTGAATTAACACTAAAGAAAGTTGAATTAACACTGAGAGAAGTTGAATTAACACTAAGAAGTTGAACTGACACTAAGGGAAATTGAATTTACACTAAAGAAAATTGAATTAACACTAAAGAAAGTTGAATTAACAGAGAAGTTGAATTAACACTAAAGAAAGTTAAATTAACACTGAGAGAAGTTGAATTAATACTAAGAAGCTGAACTGACACTAAGGGAAGTTGAATTTACACTAAAGAAAATTGAATTAATACCAAGGAAAGTTGAATTAACACTAAGGAAAGTTGAATTAACACTAAAGAAGTTGAATTAACATGAAATAACCCCAACTCGAACCCCCATTTAACTTTCTAATAGTTAAAATAACACTTTTTTGTCTTAAAAACAACTCTGAAATATTTTGCTCTGAAATTTTAACCCTCCAGTTGTTGCCATAACAATAAGCAAATCTAAACACACAAAATATGGTTTAAATATGGAGGTGGGAGGGCATCTGGCACACAATGATCCACTGGTCCAGATTACCTGTTTTTTTCTTGTTTTTTTAAGTTATTATTATTATTATTATTATTATTATTATTATTATTATTATTATTATTATTATTATTATTATTATTATTATTATTATTATTATTATTATTATTGTCTAGATTATTTAGTTGTCATTTTTGTTGAATATTGTAGTTTTTATTTGTAGGAGATTATGGATTTAAATAAAAAGAAGAAGGGAGACGTCTGATACACAATGACTTTACCTCAGTAGTGAATGCAGAATAAAAAACTGCGTGTATATTTTTGCCACCTGTAGCCAAAAGTAGTAATTGCAGTAGCAGTAATAGTATTTGAAGTAGTTTTTTTCTATTTACCCAGTAGCTCTTAATCCTTTCAAAACATCCATTTGATTTCAAAGCCAGAACTTCTTAAGCAAATGACCCCCGCGTCTCTGAGTACTTTGGCAAATCGCAGTAATAATAGTACCGTGGTCTGAATAGCGCCGCATTAGCCGCATTAGCCGCGGTGGCCACGTAGAGGTATCGTACGAGCGTCTCGCAGGATTTGTCTTTTAAATCAGACGCACAAATGTGGTTCAGATTTGTTTGAATGTTAATGGAGGTTCCGTGTTGCGGGGCCATTAGCCGCTGTGTCTGCGTCTCTTATGCAAAACTCCGGGGGCCGTGAAACGTACGAGAGGACTTTTAGAGAAGGGCATGATGGGAAATTATTAAAAGCTCCGAGACGATTGTAAATTCTGTGCCACTTTATGAAAATAACAATTAAATCATCTTTAAAAAAAATAAAAAAGCAGCAACGGAGACTAAAAGCTGGATTTTCCGCTCTTATTTCTTGTTGTTGCTTTGTGAGGAATGTTCCACAGTGTCGCATTAAACCTTTCTGGCTTCATGAACACAACAGGTCAGATCTGTGGAGAGGCGACCCCGCTCACACTCAGAATGCTGTTTTTTTGGGGGGTGTTTTTGAGCTATAAACGCACCTGTAATCGAATAAATGTGAAGTAAAGTAAAGAGCCATGCAAACGAAGCAGTTACAGGACCGATTTTGTTTCGATATTTGCACTTTTTAACAGATTAGCTATCGGTTTTAAATCTCCAGCGCATGCCGATATTTTGTTTGGGCCTTAAGCTTTATTTAAACACTTATCACCTCAAAACGTGTCTACACTTCTTTTTTTTTATAGGATTTTGGTAAAAAAAAAAAGGCTGTGGGTGAGTTCGTAGTAAAATAAAATGACTTTTGAATGAATTTGGAGAATATAACCACATAATCGGCCCAAAAATATCGGCAGAGTTTATCGGCCATGAGTTGCCCGGGCTCTAAACGATCGGTATCGACATCAGTCATGGAAAAAAAAACTATCGATCCATCTGTAATGGGCCGGTTCAGGTCCCCTCCCCTTTTCCTGGTGTTTGAATGAGTGTGGTTGACAGGAGCAGACAGGAGCAGACAGGAGCAGGCAGGAGCAGGCAGGGGCAGACAGGAGCAGACAGGAGCAGACAGGAGCAGACAGGGGCAAACAGGAGCAGACAGGGGCAGACAGGAGCAAACAGGAGCAAACAGGGGCAGACAGGAGCAGGCAGGGACAGACAGGAGCAGACAGGAGCAGGCAGGAGCAGACAGGAGCAGACAGGGGCAGACAGGAGCAGACAGGAGCAGACAGGAGCAGACAGGAGCAGGCAGGAGCAGACAGGAGCAGGCAGGAGCAGACAGGAGCAGACAGGAGCAGACAGGAGCAGACAGGAGCAGGCAGGAACAAACAGGAGCAGTTAGGAGCAGTTAGAAGCAGACAGGAGCAGACAGGAGCAGACAGGAACAGACAGGAGCAGACAGGAGCAGACAGGAGCAGACAGGAGCAGACAGGAGCAGGCAGGAGCAGACAGGAGCAGACAGGAGCAGACAGGAGCAGACAGGAGCAGACAGGGGCAGACAGGAGCAGACAGGGGCAGACAGGAGCAGGCAGGAGCAGACAGGAGCAGACAGGAGCAGACAGGGGCAGACAGGAGCAGACAGGAGCAGACAGGAGCAGGCAGGAGCAGACAGGAGCAGGCAGGAGCAGACAGGAGCAGGCAGGAGCAGACAGGGGCAGACAGGGGCAGGCAGGAGCAGGCAGGAGCAGACAGGGGCATTGGCATTTACATACAGTGACTCTTAAATCCATGAGTGGACAGTGTTATCTGGCCTCACTGTTCCCTCACAAAGGCTCTGTGATTAAACTGATCTGCAGGTGATAGTGAAAACAATCACACACATACAGACCGATACCGATACCGATACTGGGGTCTGCAGATGGACTTTTAACCTGACATGTAGCTCGTCGTTTGGTGTTTGTTCATGTAGATTGTGGTTTTCTTCCCTGATTAAAAGTTTTTTTTGTCCTAATTTAATTTAATTTCTACAGTTTTAGTTAAAGTCTGGTGAGGATCTGGTATAGTCCAAGTTTAGTCCTGGTTCAGTCATGGTTTAGTCCTTGTTTAGTCCTGGTTCAGTTCTGGTTTAGTCTTGGTTTAGTACTGGTTTAGCCCTGGTTTGGTCTTGGTTTAGTCCCGATTCAGTCCTGATTTGATCCTGGTTTAGTCCTGGTTCAGTCCTGGTTCAGTCCTGGTTTAGTCCTGGTTTAGTCCTGGTTTAGTCCTGGTGTAGTACTGGTTCAGTCCTGATTTAGTCCTGGTTCAGTCCTGGTTCAGTCCTGGTTTAGTCCTGGTTTAGTCCTGGTTTAGTCCTGGTGTAGTACTGGTTCAGTCCTGATTTAGTCCTGGTTTAGTCCTCCTTTAGTCCTGGTTCAGCACTGGTTTAAGTCCTGGTTCAGTCCTGGCTCAGTCCTGGTTTAGTCCAGCTTTAGTCCTTGTTCAGTCCTGGTTCAGTCCTGGTTCAGTCCTGGTTTAGTCCTGCTTTAGTCCTGGTTCAGTCCTGGTTCAGTCCTGGTTCAGTCCTGGTTCAGTCCTGGTTTTGCCTCCCTGGGGGCATGTGGGGGCAGCCTCTCCGTAGAGCCGGTGCTGACTGCAGTGACAGCGGAGATGTTACCGCGGCGATTAGACAAACGAGGAGCCTGAATTATTAGAGGAGGAGATAAGGGAACGGCCTCCGCCACAGAACACGTTTGGCTGTGTCAGCGTCACGAGTCAGATCTGTGGATCGGATCACTCTGAGCTCATTACACTTCAGACACACGGCGACTTTTCCTGCATAAACTTTTTAATTAGTTTTATTAATGAAGTCACATTATTTTAAAGGGTCCATTTTACGATCTTTTCTCTGTTATAATGAAGTTTCCTCGTCACAAACAGACCTGGAGTTGTGTTTTGTTTCATTTCCACACGTTTAACACACAAACGCTGCAGATTTAGGCTCAGAGTTAGAGACTCAAAGTGACTGGAAACACTCTGTCCCACCTTGTGATGTCACGTGGCGAAACAGGAAGTGCTCCACATGGGGAAAAAAACAATATCTTGGTAAGTTAAACGGACTTAAATTAAGAACATTTTACTTTCTTTGAGTGGATTCAACTTGACAAGTAAAATGATCTGTCAGTGGAGTAAGTGTTTTTTTCTTAACTCAAGCAACATTTGATTTTATGTGTTATTTTGAGTGCAAAAAGTTGGTTTGTTTGATGTATTTTCATATTTTAAGCACAAAACGTCGCATCATTTTACTTGTCAAGTGAAATTTACTCAAATCACGGTAAAACTTTCTTAATTTAAGTGATTTTAGCTTGACTAGATTGAGTTTTTGCACCGCACACACCTTCAGTAGAATCATCCGGATCATTTCAGCCCCGGTATCTCCACTGAACAGAGAGCGGCCGTCAACTCGAAAACTCCCGCTTCGCCATATCTCGAGGTTGAACGGCGCGTTTTGAGCTTTGCAGATGCAGACGGACTAATAATGACGGAGCGCTTAGCGAGGACCACGCCGCAACGACGGGACGCGGTGGAGATATTTACACGGTGTGGTTGACGGTGTGGTTGAGTCCTGGTCCTGCGCCTCGATCAAGAATCATATTAAAGGGAAACTCGGGCACGTTTGAAGCTAAAGTCCGTGTCTAGAGGCGGTCGAATTCTGTCAGAAGCCCAAAAAACGGCACAGATCGGTGTTTCCTCGGCGGAGATCTCGCTGCGGCAGTGACAAACTAGTGCAGTGATGGGGGCAAGTTTTTAACACTGAAGAAGTTTAACTCCACTTTAACCCATCTGACAACAGCCACGAGTCTGACAAACAAAACGCTCTGCCTGGTTCACTCATCAGTGTCTGGAAACGTTAGAAAACAACTTTATAAGCACCTTACACTTCCCTCTGCTGAAGCCTCGATCAGTCAATTTTAACATTTTCTCAGAGTTTATGTGAGTCCAACCTGTTCTAGAGTTAATTTAACATTTATTGGAATTGTTAGTTAAGTAACACTGGATTAAAGTTCCCGTTTAACCCCGAAATCACGAGTTATATTCACGTTTTGAGAGTAAACGGATTAACACTTTGTAGGGTCATCCTGATTTAGCTAAACAACACCCAGAGGAGTTTTATTTTTACACCTTTATTTGAGTTAATTTAAGATGAAATCATGAACAAAACTAGTTCAACCTGGTCTTCTGTTGTATTAACACTAAGGAAAGTTGAATTGACACTAAGAGAAGTTGAATTAACACTAAGAGAAGTTGAATTGACACTAAAAGAAGTTGAATTAACACTAAAAGAAGTTGAATTAACACTAAAAGAAGTTGAATTAACACTAAAAGAAGTTGAATTAACACTAAGGAAAGTTGTATTAACACTAAGGAAAGTTGAATTGACACTAAGAGAAGTTGAATTAACACTAAGAGAAGTTGAATTGACACTAAAAGAAGTTGAATTAACACTAAAAGAAGTTGAATTGACACTAAAAGAAGTTGAATTAACACTAAAGGAAGTTGAATTAACACTAAGTGAAGTTGAATTAACAATAAAGGAAGTTGAATTAACGTCAACCATATCAACTCTGGCAAATAACCCCAACTCGAACCCCCATTTAACTTTTTATTTAACCCTCATATAGTCAAAATAACACTTTTTTGTGTTAAAAACAAAACAATAAACACTAAATACTAATAAAATACAATACTGTCCCACTCGGCTTTTTACTGTATGTTTTAATTGTATTTAATGTGTTTATCTTGATGTAAGGCGGCCTTGAGTGGCCAAAAATGTATTATTATTATTATTATTATTATTATTATTATTATTATTATTATTATTATTATTATTATTATTATTATTACCTTCCCGTTTTTGCTATGTAAAGCCTCTTCGAATAATTCTTGCCTTTTCATTTTCAGAACTATATATTGTAAATGCTTCTTTAAATTTACTGAAACATGAGAATGCAAAATGTTACGCAGCGTATCTTTTCTTTTCTTTTTTTTTTTTGGTAATTGTTGGGTCCACGTGTAGCCTCCAGCGCCCTCTGCTGGTCCGGTCCTGCTCCTGCTCCGTTCACACAGCGTTCAGCCCGGACATCAGTAAATAACAGCCGCTACAGCTAGCTTTTGTAGTCCTTAAAAGCCTTTGTAGTCCTAAGGGTGTTCGGCTGTTATCTGCAGAGAGAGAGGGATGAGGGAGGAGAGAGGGATGAGGGAGGGGTAAAAGAGAGTGGATGGAAAGATGAGGGGATTGAGAGGAATATAGAAAGAGATACGGAGAGAAAGGGAGAAAGAAAAGGAAAGAGAAAGAGGGTAAAAAAAAGAAGAGAGAAGAACAAGAAAGATGAAAGAGACGGTGTGATGGAGGGAGGATGGAGGAGAGAGGAAGGTCTGATCAAAGGAGAGAGAGCGACGGAGAGATGAACAGAGTGGGAGGAAGACGAGTAAAAAGAAAAGGAGAGAAAGAAAGAGAGACAAGATGGGAGAGGGAGAAATAAAATAATAATCTAATAGAGAGAGAGGGAGTGGAGCAGAGTGATGAAGGGAGAAAGGAAAGGAAGAGGTGAGAAGGAGGAGTGATGGAGGGAGAAAGGATAGAAAGTGAAGGAGGAGGAGAGAAAGGGCTGATGACTTGTGACAGAACCCACTTTTAATTACAGAGTGTGGAGAGAACGAGTGATCATGGAGCTGACACTGACCCACGGAGAGAGGGAGGGAGGGAGGAGGAGAGGAGGAGGAGAGGAAGAGAAGAAGGACAGAAAGAGAGTGGGAGGAGAAGAAGAGAAAAAGAAGGGAGAGAGAGACAAAGAAGTAAGAGAGAATAGGAAGAAGAGGAGAGAGAGGGGAGAGACAGAGATGGAAGGAAGTAAGAAAGAGAAGAAAGAGGAGAGGGGTGTGGTAAAGGAGGATAGAGGGAGGAGGAGAGAGAGAAGAAAGAGAGATAGAGAGGCAGAGAAGCAGGAGGGAGAGAGGGAAAGAGGAGAGAGGGGAGAGAGACAGACAGGTAAAGAAGAAAGAGAGAAGAGGGAGAGGAAGAGAGAGGGAGGGGGACAGAAAGAGAGTGGTGGGAGGAGAAAAGGAGAGAAGAGAGGTAAAGAAGCGAGAGAGAAGAAAGAGAGAGAAAGAGGGAGTGTAGTAAAGGAGGAGAGAGGGAGAGAGAGGGGGCAGAAAGAGCGGGAGAAGAGAGCGAGACAGAGAAGCAAAAGAGAGAAGAAAGAAAGAGACAGAGAGAGGGAGGGGGCAGAAAGAGAGAGGGAGGAAAAGAAGAAAGAGAGAAGAGAGAGGGAGGAAGAGAAGGAGAGAGTAGGAATGAGAGGAAAGGGTATTTAGGCACCAAAGCAAAACTAGTCTAGTAAAATGTTCTGTTTCCCTTCCCAACGTCCCTCCCTCTCTCCTTCTGTCACCTCTCTCTATCCTCTGCCCTCTCTCTTTCTGTTCTCTTCTCTCTCCTCCTCCTTTTCCCTCCTCTCTGCGTCGCTCCCTCTCTCCTCTCTCATGTAAACTTAATTAATGAGCAGATCATTCTGTTCCACGTTGCCTCCCCCACGGCTGCACCTCTGCTCTCCACCTCTGCTCTCCACTTCTGCTCCCTCTCTTCTCTCTCTCTCCACAGTCATACCTCGCTCACCGCTTTCCCTCTCTCCTTCTCTCCTTCTTGTAGCCACATCTTGCTCTTCGCTCTCCCTCTCTCCTCCTTTCTTCCTTCTCTCTTCATCCTCTCTCTACTTCTCTCCCTCTCTCCTCCTCTCTCCCTCTCTCTCCTCTTCTCCCATTCTCTTTCACTCTCTCTCTCTCCTCTCTTTCTCTCTCTCTCCTCTCTCTTTCTCTTCCTCCTCCTCTCTCTCTCTGTCTCTCTCTCTTCCTCCTCTCCCTCGCTGTCCTCCTCTCTCCCTCCTCTCCCTCTCCTCCTCTCTCTTCCATCTCTTTCTTCCCTCCATCCTCTCTCTCTTTCCTCTCTTCCTCCTCTTCCTCCTATCTCTCCCTCCCTCTCTCCTCCTCTCCCTCCCTCTATCTCTCCTCCTCTCTCCCTCTCTCTCCTCTTCTCCCATTCTCTTTCACTCCCTCTCCTCCTCTCTCTTCCATCTCTTTCTTCCCTCCATCCTCTATCTCTCCTCTCTTCCTCCTCTCCCTCTCCCCTCCTCTTCCTCCTATCTCTCCCTCTCTCTCTCCTCCTCTCCCTCCCTCTATCTCTCCTCCTCTCTCTCCCTATCTCTCTCTCTCCTCCTCTTCCTCCGAACTCACCCTCCTCTCCCTCTCTCTTCTCTCCATCCTCTCTCCTCCTCTCTTCCTCTCTCTCTCCTCTCCCCTCCTCTCTTCCTCCTCCTCTCTCTCTGTCTCTCTCTTCCTCATCTCCCTCTCTTCCTCTCTCTCTCCTCTCCCCTCCTCTCTTTCTCCTCCTCTCTCTTCTCCACTCCCTCTCTCCTCTTCCTCCTCTCTCTCCTCCTCCCTTTCTCTCCTCTCTCCTCTCCTCTTCCTCCTCTCTCTCCTCTCTCCCTCCCTCTCTCTTCCTCTCCTCCCTCTCTCAGATCGGCGTCGTTGCGGTGGATTTGCAAAAACACGGCGCGCGGCGGTAATTGGACAGGCTGTCAGGACCAAAAGGGTGGACATGTCTTCCGAAAAGAAAAAAGAAAAAAAAAGAAAAAGGGAAAGAAAGAAAAAAGAGGGATTTAGCGTACACCTGTCGGGGAGTTTTGCCAACGCATCTCGTGGTTTAGCTTCACATCCATCCATGTCTGAGTCATTTAGGGATCTCTCCTGGATCTAAACCCGACAAGTCACACACGAGAGAGGGAGGGGGGAGAGACAGAGAGAGAAAGAGAGAGAGTTGAGAGAGAGAAAAAGGAAAAGGAGAGAGGAGTGAGAGACAGAGGGAGAAAGAGATGGAGAGAGAGAGACAGGGAGAAAGAGAGAGAGATGTGAGAGAGAAAAAGGAAAGAGAAAGAGACAGAGGGAGAAAGAGGGGGAATAAGGAGAGAGAGGGAACGGAGGGTTACAGAGGGAGAAAGAGAGCACAAAGAGAGTGCGATGGAGAGAGAGAGAGGAAAGAGAGAAAGGAGAGAAACAGAGGGAGAAAGGGAGAGAGAAAAAGGAAAGGGAGAGATGAAGAGAGAGAGAAAGAGGAAAGGGAGAGTTACAGAGGGAGAAAGAGAGTGCGATGGAGAGAGGAAAGAGAGAGAAAGGAGTGAAACAGAGGGAGAAAGAGCGAGAGATGAGAGAGAAAAAGGAAAGGGAGAGATGAAGAGAGAGAGAAAGAGGAAAGGGACAGTTACAGAGGGAGAAAGAGAGTGTGATGGAGAGAGAGAGAGGAAAGAGAGAAAGGAGAGAAACAGAGGTAGAAAGGGAGAGAGATGAGAGAGAAAAAGGAAAGGGAGAGATGAAGAGAGAGAGGAAGAGGAAAGGGAGAGAGACAGAGGGAGACAGTGTAGTCTCCAGAGAGAGAGGGAGAGAGAGATAAAGAACGAGAGAAAAGGGGTTACAGGAGAGGGAAAGGAGGAGGCATATGTAAAGAGGAGAAGGGGTGAGAGAGAGAGAGAGTCTGGGGAGACAGAGGGATGGAAAGACGAGTGACGGAGACAAAGAAGAACTGATAAGAGAGAGACTCAGGAGACAGAAGTTACAGTTGGATTTATTGTAGAGTTTGAGCTTCAGAATTGAAAAAGTTTGTGATGTTAAACCTGTGACTGCTGCACTTTTACTGTGTCGGGGGCAGTTTCCCTAATCCCGAGACAAAAGAGCACGAGGAGCTGCTGCCGATAAAGCTGGAGGTGATTCACGGGCTAAACCGGACCAGGACCAGACCAGGACTAAACCAGGACCGGACCACGACTGTAAAAGTTAAAGTGGGAGTAAACCAGGACTAACCTGAGATTAAAATATGGAAAACCAGGACTAAAAGTCTTCGAAATCACTTCCAAACTTTGACTTAACCCGGTCTAAACCGTGCACAAGGACATAAGCAGGACTAAACCAGAACTCAACCAGGACTAAAAGGGCCAATGCGAGACCAAACCAGGACTGAACTAGGGCTAAACCAGGACTTGCAGCAGAAAACAGGACTCAACCAGGACCAAAGTCTAAAGTCCTTCCAAACTTTGACTTAAACAGATCTAAACCATGCACTAGGACACAACCAGGACTGAACCAGAACTCAACCAGGACTAAAAGGGTTAAGGCAGGACCAAACCAGGACTAAACTAGAGCTAAATCAGGACCAAACCAGGACTAAACTGGGATTAAAATATGGATAACCAAGACCAAAAGTCTAAAGTATTTCCAAACTTTGACTTAAACAGGTCTAAACCATGTACTAGAACACAACCAGGACTGAACCAGAACTCAACCAGGACTAAAAGGGTTAAGGCAGGACCAAACCAGGACTAAACTGAGTACTTTCCACTCCTGGTCCCACTGCATTGTTCTGTACTCGCCGCACACCCACCGCCCACACCACCGTATCCACAGAGCGCATCGATCCTGTGTCCTCCCAGCATGCACCGGGGCAGGGGCTGGAGGCTGGAGTCTGGATCTAGGCCAGTCCTGCCCATGTGAACTGTGGAAAACTGTAATAACAATAATAATAATAATAATAATAATAATAATAATAATAATAATAATAATAATATAATAATAATAATAATATAATAACAATAACAATAACAATAATAATAACAATAATAATAATAATAACAATAATAATAATAATAATAATAATAATAATAATAATATAATAATAATAATAATAATAATAATAATATATAATAATAATAATAATAATAATAATAACAATAATAATAATAATAATAATAATAATAATATATATATATATAATATATATATGCTGCTGCTACTGCTGCTACTGCTACTGCTACTGCTGCTATATATATATAATATATATATATATATATATATATATATATATAGTATATATAATATATAATATATAATAATATGGTAATAATAATAATAATAATAATAGTATATATAGTATATATAATATAATAATATATATAATGTATATATAATATAGTGGTAGTGGTATATAGTATATAGCATATATATATAGCAGTACTGTAGCAGCAGCAGCTGCAGCAACGGCAGCAGCAACAGTAGTAGTAGTAGTAGTAGTAGTAGCAGTAGTAGTAGTAGTAGCAGTAGTGGTAGTAGCAGTAGTAGTAGCAGTAGTAGTAGTAGTAGCAGTAGCAGCAGCAGCAGCAGCAGCAGCAGCAGCAGCAGCAGCAGCAGTAGCAGTAGCAGTAGTAGCAGTAGTAGTAGTAGTAGCAGTAGTAGTAGTAGTAGCAGTAGTAGCAGTAGTAGCAGTAGTAGTAGCAGTAGCAGTAGCAGTAGTAGTAGTAGTAGCAGTAGTAGTAGTAGTACTTGCAGTATTATATTAGTATAGCTGAGGTTCGGTCCAGGTTCAGGTTTATTGCTCCAAAAAACTTCGACTGAATAAACAGTGAAGGGAAACAACTATAACGTGGCTCTGAAAAGTAAATTTTGTAGAAGAAATCTGGTTTAACATCTGACAATAAGTGTTCAGGAAATAAATTAATAAGTAAGTAAACAAATAAATAAATAAAAATAATAATTTAAGAACATTTTCCATTTAAAATAAGAAAAAAAAATAAGAAAATTAGCGGAAAATATTTCTGCCGTTATGAAAACATGTGACCTTTCCAACTGAGATTTGAGTAAAAAGGAGTCCAGGTTTAGTCCAGGTTTAGTCCAGGTTTAGTCCAGGTTTAGTCCAGGTTTAGTCCAGGTTTAGTCCAGGTTTAGTCCAGGTTTAGTCCTGGTTTAGTCCAGGTTTAGTCCAGGTTTAGTCCTGAGTTAGTCCTGAGTTAGTCCTTGGTCAGGACTACCTTGCTGGAGGATTTAACTTGTTGTGCATGTTTTGGGTTGATGGAGGAAACCAGAGGAAGCACACACAGACACAGAAAGAACAAGCAAACTCCACACAGACACAGGGAGAATATGCAAACTCCATGCAGACACAAGGAGAACATGCAAACTCTGCACAGACATGAGAACATGCAAACTCAACACAGACACAGAGAGAATATGCAAACTCCACACAGACATAAGGACAGCATGCAAACTCCACACAAACACAGGAAGAGCATGCAAACGCTGTATAAACATAAGCAGAACATGCAAACTCCACACAGACACAGAGAGAATATGCAAACTCCACACAGACATAGAGAGAATATGCAAACTCCACACAGACATAAGGACAACATGCAAACTCCACACAAACACAGGGAGAGCATGCAAACTCTGTACAAATATAAGCAGAACATGCAAACTCCACACAGGCACAGAGAGAACATGCAAACTCCACACAGACATAAGGACATCATGCAAACTCCACACAAACACAGGAAGAGCATGCAAACTCTGTATAAACATAAGCAGAACATGCAAACTCCACAAGGCACAGAGAGAACATGCAAACTCCACACAGACATAAGGACAACATGCAAACTCCACACAAACACGGAGAATATTCAAACTCTACACAGTCACAAGTAGAACATGCAAACCTCCACGCAGACACAGAGAGAACATGCAAACTCAGAAGCCCCCAGCCCGTGTCTTTCAGTATCAGAGCTCATTCTGGCTGTAACCGTCCTCCAGCATGAGAAATATCTGCTCATGTTTTGCGGCGCGTTGCAGGTGGATTTTCACTCTTACATCATTTCTGAGCTCCTGTTTTCGGTTCTTTTGTCTTAATGTGGATTTACGGAGAATCCGGTTTAGTTCTGGCACAGACATTTGTACAGATTTGTAAAACCACATATTTTAAAGACTCCATATTACACAAAATGGATTCTCGTGAGCTTTAATGATGTCCGCTCCTCAGAAACAGACCTGGGGCTGCGTTTTGCTTCATTCGCACACGTTTGGCTGTTGCGTTTTGTGTATGAAAAGCGCTCGATGGATAAAGTTTGATTGATCGATCGATATGTTCCCTCCGTCCAGCTCGAGGTCACGGCGCAAAGGACCCGAGGTTAAAATGACCCTGAATCATCTGTTTAAATGCGGTATAAAAATAAAAATGACTTAACTTTTGAGTTTAATTTAGAAATATGAAAAGTCTTAGAAAAGAGGGAACGTAGGGCCGACTTAACCCTTTTATAAATAGTCCGTCTAGGTAGGTTCATTTCTTCAGCAATTTAGTCCTGACCAAGATCATGGAGATGGGTCCTAGGTGCACTGAAGGACGGGTCAAATGCAGTGACACATTTCCCTATACAGACATTTGCCACGTTTACATGAGAGCTTTAATTCCAGATCAAAATAATTCCGCTTTAAAAAAGGCCGTGCAAACACTTAAATTCCTGATGAAAATGATTCTTCTTCAAAATAATCCCGGTCGTTCCTGCTCGTCGGATCGCCCTTCTGTCGCGGCTTCGGACTTTCCTCCTTTGGATTTGTGAGCGGGATGTGGGAGTGGGCTGAGGTGTGGCGGCCTCAGCCTCAGTTTGTCTTCTTCCTCCTCCTCCGACGCTCTTCACTTCTCCTCCTCAGCTCACGGACATAAAGCGGGAGGACGGAATTCTCCGGCCGCCGCTTCATTATCCCCGGAACGGCCGCGGGAAAAGTTCGGATCGCGTTTGCGTCGGAGGCGTAACGACAAACCGAGATGACACAAAAGTCGGTGCGTTTTCTTTTCCGGTCGTCGTGAATACGTTCGTGTCGCTGTCCAATCAGAACCCTTCCCGACCTCCAAACGTTGAGCGGAATTAAATAAAGGCGATTTAACGCGTTTCCCATGTGAACCTCAACTATTTCATTCGGAATAAATAAAAAAAACATCATGTAAACGTGGTCATTAAAGTGTGAAGTGAACTTTATTGTCTCCATTTGCTGCTGTCTCCAGATCTTGAGCTTGTTCCTGGGTTCATCTCGGTTCAGTCTGGGTTTAGTCCTCGTTTAGTCCTCGCTCGGTCACATTCTTGAGCAAAATGTTCCACAGCAGTTTCCAAAGTTCTCCCCAGGTCCGTCTCTCGTTTGTACTTTAGTTTCCTCCTCTAAAGCGTGTCGACACTGGCGGTGGCAGATGCAGGACTTACAGGAGTTACAGTAAAGTACAGTTTAGAGGTGTAAGTTTAGTTTTTACGCTCCACTCTGTACTCGGCACATTTGGAGCTGACAGCCGAACAGTGTAAGCCTAATTGGCCCTATTCTAACCGTGGAGAAGCTTGTTATTGCAGTTTTTTTTTTGACAATTTTACAACTTAAAAACATGTTTCTGTACAGTTTGATATGAAACATTGAAATAAAAAAGATTCTAAATCAGCGTTCACATTTTCACACGACATATCAACGCTGGGACTAAACTTGTACTTAATCAAGACTCCATCACTACAAGACTATATTAAGTTATATTTTCACAGATAAAGAAAATCTTGTTCTTTAAAGTGAAAAAACTGTATTTTATATTTTGACAGTTTGAGCTTTGGAGATGTAGACAGACTAATAATAAAGTATTACGCAGAGTGTGAGAAAAACACAAGTCCAGCTCTGTTTTTGAGGACGTAACAACATTAAAACATGGATTAAAGCATCAATTTTACACTTAGGATCGGGTTTTTTAGGTTTTTAAAATTCTAAACTGGGACATAGTCGGGTTTGGACGGTTGCTAGAAATAAAATGAGTGAAAAAAGAGTGTAGTTTTATCCATTCTTGACTCACGTGTGGGTCAGTGTATCATCTGAGACTAAATACAGAAGCGGATTTGGCTTAACAAATATGATTTATGCTCCTCTGGTTTAGAACTGGTTTAGTCCTGGTTTAGCCCTAGCTTAGACCTAGTTTAGACCTGAAATAGACCTGAAATAGTCCTGGTTTGTTCCTGGTTTAGACCTGAGATAGACCTGAAATAGTCCTGGTTCAGCCCTAGTTTAGACCTGATTTAGTTCGGGATTAGTCCTGGTTTAGACCTGATTTAGTCCTGCTTTTAGACCTGGAATAGACCCAGGTTTAGTCCTAGTTTAGACCTGATATATTTCTATTTCACGTCTAATTTAGTCCTGGTTTAGACCTGGTTTACAGCTGGTTTAGACCTGAAATAGACCTAGTTTAGTCCTAGTTTAGACTCAATATTGTTCTATTTTAGCCCTAGTTTAGGCCTAGTTTAGACCTGATTTAGTCCTGGTTTAGCCCTTGTTTAGATCTGGTTTAGACCTGAAATGGACCTGATATAGTCCTGGTTTAGTCCTGTTTAGTCCTGCTTTAGATCAAATTGGTCAAAAATAGGGACACGTGGGACATTTCTTGTATAAAACTGGGACAAATCACTGGTTTTGTATAAATCTGCTGGGACAGGGGACTCGGGGCTCAAAACTGGGACTGTCCCAGGTAAATATGGACGTCTGGACACCTTAAGGACCTAATATAGGAGCTTTAAATTCTGAATTTAGGATTTGACTTTTATTCCCTTCAAGCAAATAGGCCAAAAATAACATCTTCGCTAAGAATTGACTTAATAAAACGTTGTAGTATTGTTTTAGTTTATTACCAACAAAATAACTCTCCATTCACTTTGGGCGAGCAGGTCCGTAAAACTGCCTGTGCTTTGTGGCTTCTCTTATCTGCTCCTGTAACATCGCGGCGCTCGCTAACAGTATCCGCGTCGCCTCATTTGCATCGTAATGCTATGCTAACATTCCACAGCCCTAACTCTGTAAACCCCCGCTGTTTGCCGTTAGCGCCGTCGTAAAAAAGCGCCACTCTGATGAACCTGCAAACAGAACAGAACAGCGCTCCACTTTCCCGCCGCGTTTTATGGACCTGAAGTCATTGTGGGTTTAGAGCCGGAGACAAGAGGACATGTTTGTAGTCCGTTTAAGAGGGTAAACATGCTAGTGCTACCACGCTGTTAATAAAGGGGGCTATTCAAAGAGCCGGAAACAAGGCGGGAAGACGAGATGACACTGTTCTCAAGAGGGACGTTACTGCAAAATGCGTCTCAAGAAAAGGAGGAACAGGCGAGGTTCCTTTCTTGACGTTAATGCCACTGCCCCACAAAACGCCAAAAACCTCGTCCTTCTCCTTCTCGATCTCCTCCTTAAAATAAATAAGCTGTACATGTTCTGGCTCTGGTACGACACCAACTTTAAAATCGCCCGATGCTCAATGCTCGTGTCCATGTTTAGGCGACTTTCGTAAACACTGAGCAAGCTCGCGGTGCTAATGTTTGCTAAAGTTCACGCTGGAGATCACGTACAAGTCGCATTTAACTGGAAATGTGAACGAGCTCGCAAAAAAATCAGATTTCACAATAAAATCCGAGCATTGAGCCCTGCAGTCTGAGCGTAGCCAATAATACTGGTATTTTCAAATACTAAATAATAAATAAGAACACAAACAGTAGTTAGATTTTCGAATAAACATGTTCATGACAAATTATGGAAGCCTATTTCTGCCAGTAAAAGAAAAAAGATGGTTAGTCAAAATTCTGAGATAAGAAAGTCACAATTATGAGATAGAAAGTCAAAATTCTCATAATTTTAACTTTTTATATCATAATTTTGGCTTTTTATATGATAATTATGACTTTGTATCTCATAATTTAGACTTTTATCTCATAATTATGACTTTTATCTCACAATTATGACTTTTTATCATATCATATGACTTTGTATCTCATCATTTCAACTTTTTATCTCATTATTTTGACTTTTTTATCTCAAAATTACGACTTATCTTAGAATTATGACTTTGTATCTCAGTTTTGACTTTCTATCTCAAAATTTTTGAATCTATCTCATAATTTTGACTTTTTATCTCAGAATTTTACCTTTCTATCTCATAATTTTCACTTTATCTCCAAATTTTGACTTACCATAACCATAATTTTCCTTTTAGCTGGCAGAAATAGGCTCCTATAACAAATAGATTCAATCTTTTACACATTGTTTTCATGTTTTGCTTTGTCATGATTCCACTGAAATAGTTAAACCCAGACACAGTATTATTATATTCGTGCTTCGCCGCAAGAAGGTTTTCGGTTCAATCCCTGAGTTGCCCGGGCCTTTCCATGTGCAGTTTGCATGTTCTCTCCATGTTTGCTTGGGCACTCCATTTTCATGCATCAACTTAAAACATGCACCACAGGCCAAATCCTCCAGCTAAGGAAGTCCTGATCAAAATGAGTTAAATCTAGTTAAGTCTAGTTAAATATCTAGTCAAATGCAGTGGACACATTTCTCCACAATAAACTGCACCACAGCCTTAAGGACACGTTGTTTTTATACATTTTTCACTGCAGGAAAAACACCTAAAATAAGAAAAAGAAAAACATGCTTTCAGCGTTTTTAATGTATTCATCTATCTATCAATCATGTAGTTGTGGCAGCAAATTTATCTCCAAAATAAACTGTGATTTGAGAAGTGTTTCTGACATTTTCAGGAAGACTATTATGCGCAAAAATACCAAAACAAAACCAAAAAATAAGTCAAATAATAATAAATAAATCAAACTCAAATGTTATGCTGAGTAACTCTCCCCTGGGCTCTGTTATCTCACTTTCCAAATAAATAAATAAATACATTAAAGTGTTTGATGATGGACCAACTTCACTCACAAATGATTATCTGAGCCAACACGCTGCCACACTCGCTCCGATACCCTCCAGACCTCCTGCTGTGTGCGGGGGAAGTGACTCTTGTGCCCGGGGCCCCTCGCTCTCCCTCCTGGGGCCCGTCCCGGAGCGGCCCCTGCTGCCGGGCCCAGCGGGAAGGGGGGTCTGGGGCTCCCGATAAAGCCTGTGTTAAAATACCCGCTCACTCCTCCACACTCCAGCTCGGCACAGTTACGTAAGGCTCAAATCCAGCCCATCTGCCGCACACGCCCTGTGGACTAATGACACTGACAGAGTTCGCACGTGCACAGCTCATCAAGAGCGTCCGGAGAGGGTGGGCGGCACCGGATCAGCACCACAACAGAGTGTTAAAGTGAAACGAGGGCTTTGTTTCTCATCGGTAGGTCAAAATGACTGAGAATTGGTCGTCTTTTGACACATTTATGACATCTCCGCATCAAAACACCCGGCGTTTCATTCAAATTTTTACAGGTTTACTATGTCTGTGGAGGATCTGTCACTTTCCTGTGTCCATGATGTTATTCATTTAACTGGAAAGCTCCCTACAGTATGGCACATAAAGTACTGGCACCTCAAAAACATACATTTTCACAGCAAGATTCTCACCATATTTGCGACTTCACAAACTCGCCAGAATCCATCTCGACTCCCACTGGTGCTATTTTGTTTGTGAAAAACTTGCAGAGTCAAATTCAAATATTTGCCATGGTGTTTTGCCTTTTCCAGTCACTGTCAGTGAGCCGTTCCAGAGTGATAAATGTGTACAACTCTCATACATAAACAAATACACAAACATACACAGATATTCTGCATATCCTGAGCAAATGGCCTTCAGGAATCTGTTTTAAAATGTATCTTTTGGTTAAATATGGCATAAAATAGACTCTTGAGAGGTTTAAGACTCATGTTATCATGGTACACATGTTTGAGTAACCCTTTATTATTCGTCTGTCTACATTTCCAAAGCTCAAAATGCTCTGTTCCACCTTGTGATGTCATGAAGCGATAGCTCATTTTACCTTTCGTTCAGCAGAGATTGGAACTTCCAGGGATGAAATCATCTAAACGATTGTAGTGAAAATGTATGGAGTTTAAGAGACAACGTTTTTTGGACAAAACGGTGAAGTGTTTATTCGTTTTGGCTTTTCGTCCACATGGAGCCGGTGTTTTGGGTAGACGAAAACTGTGTTTTTTTGGAGAAATCTGAGAACGCCGGCGTTACCTTGTCGTGTGGACAAGCAAACGGCAGCTTTTGGAAAATGATGACATTGTGACCCCGTCATTGCCACATGACCAGAAGAGAACCCCGCGCAACAAACGGTAACGACCATAACAACAACCATCATCTTCTTATGTTTGTTGTGGAAGGGGAAGGACTTTATGCACTCTTTGTAGTATTGTGTGTCCAGTGACTCCAGCTGTGTCCTGTTTACAGCACCACCTACAGGTGTGACATAGTATTACATTATTTTCACTCAGTGCTCCGTTGTTGTCTGGACGTGAATATTTATTGATCCGACACGTGTGTGGACGCCAATTTTTTTCAACCTGCAAAAAAAAAAGGAGCGTGTTCGTGTGGACATAGTCTAAATCTGCAGGGTTTATGTGTTAAACATGTGAATGAAACAAGACAACTTCAGGTCTGTTTGTGACGTGGAAACAACATAAATAGATCAGAAAATAGCGTAATATGGACTCTTTAGATTATGAACCCTGCCATACCAATGCTATAGTATTTTAAATCACTTGAATGACGCATAACTTTATAATTATATAAAATACAATGACAATTATATACACATGATTTCTTTTAGTATTACGTTACAATAAAAACTCCATTTATGGCAACACTTTGACCTCATAATCTTAACCTGGACCTTATGAACGTCGCTGTTTTATCGAGGCCTCGCCCCGTCACCTCTGCATCATAACTGTCTCTCATTATTCCTCCTCTAACTGCAACAAGTCATCACGGGGCCCCTAAGTCTGCTCTGACCACACCAAACACACTCGGGGCCCCGTCCCCCCCTCACTCTCTGCCGCTCTCTGTGTGGGAGATTAGCAGGTCGGCTGTGGTCAGTAGATTAGTCGGCCCCGGGGTAGACGAGTGGCTGGGAATGGGTCACTCTGTGCAGGGACTCAAATCTGTACACACACATCATGAGATCCTGAGGCGTTTATGGGGACGAAAATCAGGCCCCCATGACTTAAATCCTTTATTATTAGTTCAGCAACTTGAATTACAGATGCATATGGGACTAGTGTAGGGTTTACCACCTGCTCGCCTTCATGGAAATGTTATTGTTTTGCCGGAAATGTTCCACAGTATTACATTAAACGTGTCTATTTTCTTACTTATTCAATTGCTGCTTTTTTGTGCTGATGAAAAATCCCTTGTGCATTCTTACTATGAGCAGAACTGACCTGTAATTTGGCCTGGTGGCGGCTTTTCTGTGTAAAATCCACCTGGAAACAAGCAGGTGGCAAAACATTCACCAGAAAAGCAACAAAGTGCATGTTAAGAGTTGAAATAGGTGAAGATTAGGGTTTGGATCAAGGGTCTCCAACCTGTATTTCGGGAGCGACCGGTAGCTCTCACATCCCCTCCCAGTAGCTCGCCAAAGATTTCTGAATCATATGTGTTGTGCCGAATAACACATTTTTGGTTAATTAAATGACTATTACTGTAAATTTCATGCTCTAGTCCACGTGTTCGGGTGGTGACGGATGCGCAGTTTATTGACAATCCGGCTGCGGAGAACTCGCTCGTTTTGCCAGGCGGGGGTATTTCTGTTGGTTTGTTTTTTCATCATGGGGTCAGTGTGGAGCGGTGGGCATATATATCCTGGCATTACTGAGTCAGTTCAGTTGTGCATGTTCCCCTCTCTTCGCTGTGATCCTCGCCCAATAGGACCACGAGTCCCTTAAGTGAGATATGGCTAAAACTGCAAATTACTATTCGAAATTACTAATCAATATTCGAACGTATAACGACTATTGGACTATTTGAAAATCATGGCTCATCCCTAGTGCTGAATAACAAAATTTTGGTTATTTAAATGGCTATTACCTTTGTAAATGTGTAATTTTGATGCCCAACTTTGCAGTAATAAATAGTTTATGTTTTATAAGCATTTAACTGTGTCCCATCTAAGTCTGTGGCTCTTTTATCTACTCAATTTCTTGCTAAAATGAGTAGCTCAACTGCATTTTTGTTTAGTAAAGGTGGCTCACTGGAGGAAAAAGGTTGGAGACCCCTGGTTTCAATTAATCGTGATTTTAAAAAGGAATCGTTTGACAGCCCTAATTATTACGCATTCATCCAAAATGGTCTTCGCTGAACACTCACATTGTTGTCAGATTGTTGCGTCACAGGTAAAACTCTGGACTTCCGGTGATGGTTTATGGGATTAGGGGGCACCCTTGCTGAGTACCCATGGGTGCTCTTAAAGTCCATAAACCAAGACATTTTCTAGCATAATCTTTTTTTTTTCTCTCTTACCTTCTGCCAGTGAAATATAAAATAATGATTATAAAAGTTTCTTGAAATCGCTTTTAAATTTCATGCATCCTCCATTCAAACATATGAAAAATGGTTGAAGCGTCTTTAGACCCATTAAGAGCACCGATGGGTACTCGACAAAGGTGCCCTCTAATTACTTTAAGTTTGAGTCCAACGTTTTACCTGTGACGCAACCATGGGACAACAATTTGAGTGTCCTGAGAAGTCCATTTTGGATGAATGCGTAATAATAAATAATAAAACCAGCGTGAATGACACAAAATACAGCTCCGGGTATATTTTTGATGAAGGAAAAAACATTATAAAGTCTCAAAAAAAAAAAAGGCGACTGTGCATAACATGTGTCCTTTAAACCAAATGGACGTACGATAAGTAGCCGAGATAAACACGGACACAAAGCGGGCTGTTGTTTTGCAGTGCAGCTCGATGGCTAAGTGGTCCTGTTTAATGCACAGGCTTACAGCGCTCCATGATACTCGCAGCTAAATCCGCCTCTAAAGATCTTACTGTCCATTTAGCCTATTGTTCAAAGTGCCACATATCGCTCTAATATGTAGGTCAATTCATAGAAAGCTTTAATGCATTTGCCCCCTCCTCCCGTCCACCCCTGTCCCCATCCCTCCCTCCCCCCCTCTGCGGCATCTGGACAGCGGTGGACTGGATAGAATAACTGCACTGATTATAAGAGCTGTCCTTTTAATGCTTTAATAACCATTCACCATGTTATATATAAACGTCTGCATGCATTGTTTATGTAGGGTGGTAAAATTACATATTAACGTCATCTTATTGTGTAGTACGGATTGAAATTTCATTTTTTTTCTTCTTTTCTTTCTGGAATTCTTTCTTTGGCCCTGTAAGTTAGACAAGGCAAGTTTATTTCTATCGCTGGTTTCAGACGGCGTCTCGTCAGCGTCGCCAAAAGCAGATGGGGGTCAGGAAGTAAAGTCAGACGCACAGAACCCCGTTTACCTCCACTGACTTTCCGCCAAAATGCTTAAATTCTGTGCTGTCTGTGTTGGCTGCAACCGCTGAAATCGATAGAAAGACAAACGTTTTTGTTTTGTTTTTTTTGTTTTTTGTGTACCGAAAGTGCCGTGTCAAGGGAGTTCGTTTAAAAAAACTTACAGAAAAAAGATGACAAAAGATCGACAATCTCCAGCTACAAAAAGGAGGCGCGGAAATTGAGAAAGTCAGAGTTTCCAGTGACCACTTTGTAACAGGTAAGGATTGTGTCATTTATTAATTATTAAAAATATTTTCTACGTTTTTTTTGAAAGAAGAGCATCGTAAGTGACGATACACTGTTGCATTACAGGTCCGAACTTCCAAAAATCTTTATGTGGTGCTAATATTATGAGCTTACTGCTGTAATCTGGCGTTTTATACCTTTTTTAATCATTATTTTAGGTTATCCTGGTGCAGCGGGTGGTTTTAATTCTGAATAGTTGTAGCCTCCAGGTTTTTAAAGCCTTTGATTTGGCTCAGTGTAACACGACGTCTGCAGCACCAGATAATTTATTAAATCCATCGCCTCAACGCCGGGAAAATCCTCCAAATTGTATGAAAAATCCGACTTCTCCACATTGTACAGGTCATAACCTATATTTACACTTATTTTTTCGATATAACGGGTCTGTGCCGGCTCATTCAAACATTTTGCGTACTCGCTGTCCCCCATTGTGCTGTTTTGAAGCAGAGCAAAACACTTCCTGCCCCCCGTCTGGATTTCGCGCATCGTCAGGGTCACGTGTGAAACCAACAATAGCACAATTCGTACACAAAGTAATTCAAAGTGCTTTACAGAATAAGAAATACATTAAAGTCGCATTACAAACAAATCAAAACACAAATAATCATTATAATATTAAAAAGTTACTTGGATTTTTTTTTTAATTCACATTCATATGAGGTCATTTATAACCAACACCATTATATTCAATAAAAATAAAACTAATTGTAAAAAAAAAAAAAAAAAAAAAAAAAAATCAAAACATAAATAAGCATTATAAATTTAAAAAGTGAATTGGATTTTTTTTAAAATTCAAATTCATATGATGCCACTTATAACCAACACCAACACCAAAACAAAAAAAAAGTATTAATGTGGAACTATGTACGTTTTTTTTTTTTTTTTCCTCCCCGTAGATGTTGTCATTTTGCCTGTAATATTCCAAAACATGGTATAAAACTTCATAGAAATCTCCATAGAAACCAAAACAAGTCAATACAAGCGCTTTTTGAATGAAAGACGTATTGGAAATGACACCATCCTGTCCAATATATGAAATTGAATATTTTTACGAGACTGACGGGTGATGGGAAGCTTACATAGTGCTCCTCTAAAAGACTTCCTGTTTACCAAGCCTCTTATTGTTTTGAATGGGTGTTTTTCAGCGGTGGCGAAGCCGTCATCAAACTTTCACATTTAAAAGTGAATGGACACGCTCACATATAATGAACTGATCTCCACAGACTTCAAAGTCCCAGGCTAATAACCCACAAACACGGCTTTAGAAGAGCACGTGTCATCTTGAAGGACGGTTATTGCTGCACATTTGTCAGTTTATTATGACGATTACGTGGAAAACATGTTTATAGTGCGAGTGGCTGTAATTACACAGTACAATAGTGTAGACGAGCTGTGACGGCTCTCGAGTGTTTACCCACGAGCAGCACCTCTCCTCTGACAGTGAAAGAAAGGCCTTCTGTGACACGCTCAAACATGGACACACACTCGGACTAATATTTTATTTTTACTCTCTGGACTCTGTTTTCAGCAGTCGTCTAATTATGGTTTATGTTCACATAACCGGAACGTCCTCTTAAGGCCTATTCATACTCCACAAGACACAAGAACTTTGCTCTTGTTCTTGAGATGATAAGAACAACAACAAAGTTCGTTTGGGCTCTGACGTTTCATACTTTTCAAACAAATTTTCTGCTGCCGAACTGCCCCGCCCCCTCGCTCTGTCCCCGCCCCCTCGCTCTGCCCCCGCCCCTCGCTCTGTCCCCGCCCCCTCGCTCTGTCCCCGCCCCCTCGCTCTGTCCCCGCCCCCTCACTCTGTCCCCGCCCCCTCGCTCTGCCCCGCGCCCTCACTCTGCCCCGCCCCTCACTATGCCCCGCCCCCTCACTGCCCCGCCCCTCGCTCTGTCCCCACCCCCTCACTGCCCCGCCCCTGACTCTGTCCCCGCCCCCTCGCTCTGTCCCCGCCCCCTCGCTCTGTCCCCGCCCCCTCGCTCTGTCCCCGCCCCCTCACTCTGTCCCCGCCCCCTCGCTCTGTCCCCGCCCCCTCGCTTTGCAACAATACAGCAGCAGCACAGCTTCAATAACTTTATCGTGGCAATAGCAGAAATTGTACTTTATGAACTATTCAAGGAGGAAGAAAAGACAATGATGTTTGAAGCTGAAGAAGATTCATATTGGTGATATATTATTTCCCTGTGTTGTATGAAGGTTTCCAGCTACTGTAGGGAGGTTTATAGTGAGCAGTGTTTCCCAGTGTTTCCCCACAATTATTGCCCCCCGCCTTGATCATGTTCCTCTGAACCACATCCTCGCAAAACTACAGTCGTCACGCTCAACTCCGCTTTTTCTGGCACTGCATCTGTGCATCTGTCGGCTCCTGCAGATAAACCACGCCCACATAAAAAACAACCAATCAGCGCTGTCGAACTGCCAAACTGCTCAGTGTCGAGAACAAGGCCGCAAGAACCTCCTGCCAGCCCTGGGTACAAGAACCCTTATGAAGTATGAATCGGCCTCTTATTACATCAGGATCAGGCTTGGAGAGGCATTCAACTGCACAGGGTTAGAAACAGCTGGGCAAATATTAGTGTTTAGATGTTTACTCACTTGTTTTAAGTCAGAAGCAGTGGCCCTCCACCTCTGACTAGCGCGTGTTGTTTCGTTTTGGTTAAAGTGAAAGTGAAACCTACTAGAGGTTCAGCGTGCACAGATTGGTCAAAAATAGGGACATTTCTTGTCTAAAACTGTGACAAATCAGTGGTTTTGGATAAATCTGCTGGGACAGGGGACACAGGGCTCAAAACTGGGACTGTCCCGGGGAAATAGGGACGTCTGGGCACTCTAATGTAGTGGTAAGAGGAGCAGTTATAATGCTAGCAGGCTATAGCTTTTTTAAATGCATCACTATATTGAATTACTCATTGTTGTCGTGCATTTTAACCCAATATTTCATCGCGTCCCCGGCGAGTTTGGCCTAATTGTGCTAATTGTGCCAGAGCTTTCAGTGCGTATTAAGTCCGCGGCGTTTGTGCGAGCTTGATTAGCGACAAACACAGGCTAATGGCGCTACGGGCTCTAGATCCGCGGCCGTAGCCCAGAAAACCACCCAGCGTGAAGAGTGGCCTTTAAGGTCGCGGTGCGTTTAAGGAAATCAATGAACTTTGCGTTGTCACGGGAGCACATGAGAGCCAGAGGGGGGCGCTCAGGCGGCACTGGTCCAGGACAGACGTGTGAACAGCGGGTTAGCGCAGCGGCGGAAGGACTGGTTAAACATGTTTGAATGATGGAAATTATGTGCATTTTTTTTGGCGTTTTTGGAGATTTTAAGCACGCAAAATATCCAAAATATGACACTAAACGATGCCAAAACTAGAGTCTCGTTTTTCGCAGGTATTGATACTAAAAAAATTCCACCGACAGGACAGAGATGAACCTTTTTTTGAGTAATTTTAGAATGAGCTGTACCAGAACAGGTATAAGAGCACATAGACGAGATGACACAGATATAAGTCCACATGGAAGTAGAAAAAAAGAAAGTACTGTGATTTATTACTGAAAATCACGTCCTACTGTCTTTTTTATTATCATAGTGGTATCAGGAGCGGCACTGAGTATCGAGTCTGTTCCTTAGTATTGAAATCTTCACTTTTCAAAGGATGTTTATGATTACAATGCATAAAAAAATGGAAAAAATGGCACACTGCACTGAGTAGTGAAGCAGTTTTAATCAAGTGAACTGCGTAGGGTAATTATTAAGGTGTTGTACAGTGCATAATTCACACTTTTCATACTGAATAGTGCAAAACAATACAAAAATGGAGCAGTAGTTTTGAGTTTTTGGGCGTTGTTTGGTTGTTTTTAAGCCTGTTCTTCCGCTGTGCAGTGTGGAGAGGACTGTGAATGACCCGTGCCCCTCTCTCTCTTCTTTTTCTCTTCCCCCTCTCTCTTATTTCTCTCCACTCTTTCCCCTCTAACCTCTTTCTCTCCCTTCCCAGTCTCTCTCTTTAGCCTCCCACCACTACCTCTCCTCCTCTCTGACCTCTCTCTCCTTCTCCTCCACTCTCTTCTCTCTTCTACCCTTTAACTTCTCCCCCCTTTCACTCTCTCCCCTCTTTTCCATTTCCTCTTTCCTCCCCTCTCTCACATGTCTCTCCCCTTTGTCCTCTCCCCTCTCTCCTCCCCTCTCTTCTCTCTCTCCTCTGTCTGTCTCTTTAGTTTCCAACCTCTCTTCCTCTCTTTCCTCTCTCCTCTCTTCCCTCTCCTTCCTCACCCTCTCTTTCCCTCTAACCTTTCTTTCTTTCCTCTCCCCCCTTTCACTCTCTCCCCTCTCCTCTCTTTCCCCTTTCCTCCCCTCTCTCACACCTCTGTCCTCTCCCTCCTCTCCCTCTCCTCCCTTCTGACTTCTTTCTCCCCTTTCACTCTATCCCCCTCTCTCGTGACTCCCCTCTCCCTTTCCTGCCCTCTTTCCTCTCTCTATGTCCCTTCTTTCTCATTTCTCTCCTCTCTTTCCCCCCTCTCGTCCCTCCTGTCCCTCTCCTTCCCTCTAACCTCTCTCTCTCCCCTTTCACTCTTTCTCCCCTCTCTTTCCTCTCCTCTCTCTCCCCTGTCTCTTACCTCTCCCTCTCTTTCTCCCCTCTCCTCTCTCTCCCCTTTCTTTCGCTCCTCTCTCTCCTCTCTTTCCTTTCTCTCCTCTCATTCCCCTCTCCTCTTTCTCCTATCTTCTCTTTCATCTCGCTCTCTCCCCCTCTCTCGTCCCCCTTTCCTCCCCTCTCCCCTCTCTTTCCTTTGTCCCCTCTCACTCCACTCTCCTTTCGTTCTCCTCTCTTCTCCCATCTCTTTCTCCCCTCTCCCCTTTCACTCTCTCCCCTTTTTTCCCTCTCTCTCCTCTCTTTCTTTTCTCCTACCTTCTCTCCTCTCTGCCCCCTCTCACCTCTCTCTCCCCTCTCTTTCCCCCTCTCTCTCTCCTCTCTTTCCTTTCTTTCTCACTCCCCTCTCCTCTTTTTCTCCTATCTTTTCTCATCTCTTTCTTCCCTCTCCCCTTTCTTTCTCACCATCCCCCACCTCTCTCTCCCCTTTCACTCTTCCCCTCTCATTTCTCTCCTCTCTTTCCCCGCTCTCTTCCCTCTCCCTCTTCCCTCTCCTTCCTCTCCCTCCTCTCCTTCTCTCTCCCCTTTCACTCTTTCTTCCTTCTCCCTCCTCTCCCTCTCTTTCTCTCTAACCTCTTTCTCCTGTCTCTCCTTTCACTCTTTCTCCCCTCTCCTCTCTTTCCCTCTCGCTTCCTTCTCCCTCCTCTGCCGCTCCTACCCTCTAACCTCTCTCTCCTCTTTCCCCTCTTTCTTCCCTCACCCTCTCCTCTTTCTCCTATCTTCTCTCTTCTCTTTCTCCCCTCTCCGCTGTTCCCTTTCTCTCTTACCCCTATCTCTTCCCTCTCCTCCCCTCTAACCTCTCTCATCTCTCTCTTTCCCCCCCTCTTCTCTCTCTTCTCTCTATCTCCTATCTTCTCTCCTCCTCTCCCCGCTCTCTCCATCCCTGTCTCCCTCCATCCCGAGCACCGGTCGGTCCCGCTCATCCCTCCATAATGCATGTCCCTGTAAAACAGCCATTGTTTTCAAAAGCTCCACAGCCCGGGCCCCCGACACCGAGGGGCCCCACTGAGCGCCGGCCCCGGACCCCCGATCAAACGGAATTTCCGAGCGCGCCGCGGAAAGAGAGAAAACAACAATAATACAGTCTGAATAAAGAAGAGCTAAAGCAGCACTGCAGAACTTTCCCCGAGTCTGAGTGGAAAGTACAGGCCAGGTTCAGGTTTAAACCACTGCAAACTTCACTGCAGTTTGGCTTTGGATTTGAATGAATAATTAACGTTATTATAAATGTGAGTTTGATATTTGTACTTTGACATCCTGAGGTGAAATATAAAAGAAAAAAAAAAGGAAAAACGTGGTGATCTGCAGGGGACTTTTTTCTTTAATTATGTAAAGCTTTGGCAAAACGACCCATTTGCAAAAACAACTCTCTTAAATATGAATGATTTATTGAACCGTTGGATTTATACGGCGACTTTCAGGACCCCCGAAGTGCTTTACAGAGCGTTACTTATGGATTCGACAAGCTGATACGACCAATAAGATAAAAAGCTGCGATTAAAGGTGCACTATGTATTATTTCTGGTTGCACAGAACGGCATTTAGCTTCCACCAGGCCGTTACAGCGAGGCATCGTTTCGTAATCGTTTTTATTTATATTATGCAGAACTGTGCAAAAGTTTTAGGGCAGGTGTGGAAAAAATGTGGATACGCCCAACCCGAGTGTACAGTTTGTATCGTGTTTTTGTGTGTTCATGGAGGAATCGCTCAAATACTCAAACATGGATGACGTCTAAAACCTCTTCAGCCATGTTTTTTGATGAGGGGAAAGTGTAACAGTAGAAAGCTTCAAAAATCCAGTTTGCATAATACTCGCTCTTTCACGGGCTGCTACAAAGAACCTATCACAACCTTCACATGAACCCTCGAACACCTACGTTATCGTATACGGTAACGACGAATATGTTTCATATAACCGCGCAGAACTTTCAAACCGTAAAAGATAGAAAAAGATAGATTTTCCCCCTCTGAAAGCGCAGACGTAGAGGTTTCCGTACATTTCTCATATTCTCTGAAAGATGGACAAGAAGTCATAAATTCTGCCAGGGTCTGTAAACGTATGAGCACAACTCAAGACTGGTCGCTGTTCCAAACATGTTGAAGAACTAAGCTCAGATCTTGTGTGGATGGAGCTTCCTCACATCCTTCTGTCTCTTCAGGTTAATCCCAGACTCGCTCCATGATGCTGAGGTCTGTGGGGCCCGACCATCACCAACACAACTTCTGCTTCTTCTTTACGCTGAAGATCGTTCTGAATGACTTTGGCTTTTGCTTTTGTTCGCTCACTTTGCATTTTGTAAAGTGATAAAAACAAGCCATCATTATTTATATTTATATTATTCTTTGTTTACAGCATTTTTCCACACCCGCCTAAAACTTTTGCACAGGACTGTATGTTTTTAATGAAAGAAATGTAAACTGTTACGCATGTTTAATGCCATACACTGGTACATTCCAGTCAGAGCAGTAACATGGAAACTAACATAGTGCGGCTTTAAATATCGACCTCGTTTCGAGCACGTTGGGACAAAAGTGAAGGTGTAAGTTTCTTCAGCAGTGCCTCCTGCACGATGGCATTAAAACCGTACGTACTGTGTAAATATAGAACACTCTCCATGGAGATAGATAAGTTTAATGCCATAACATTATTATTGTGGAACATTATTGTCAAAAGAACAACATTTCCATGGAAACAAGCAGGAAGGGGCTCTCCTCCAGGCCTAATAAGAGTCAGGTTTGTGGAGATGCGAGCCTGCTCCCAGTTCGGATACATGTTTTTCAGTGCAATAAAAGTATTCTTTATTCTCGATTTGTTTCCCCATTAGCTTCCACGGCGGTTTCTGGTCTTCCTGGGATCTTTATTCAGCGCAGTAAAAAAAAATCCAACAAGAGAAAAACAGCTCGAAATATCCACAGTGGGGCTTTAAACGCAGACAACATTTGCGCGGACGAAATGAGAGAACTCGTATTGCCTTGAAACGAGGAAAAGTTTTTCTTCGGGCGAAAGACAAATCAAAGTTTTGCTCGTTTAAAATCGCATTTCAAATCCCCTGACCGGGTCCGTTACACCCATGTTCCCCTTTAAGTGACCACCGTGTACCGTGTGAGGGGTCGATACGGACGCGGTGTCGTGTGGAGGACTCGTGATCCAGGTACGACGGAAACGGTTTCACGTCCCCGTCAGTCAAATCTCCGGGATTATGTATCTGCCGCGCAAATCCACCATTTCTATTATTAAATGCGCAAGTATCGTGGGATTAGAACCCACAGTTACGGCGGTATCTCGAAAAGCTGCTTAAAGAGGAGGTATTATGCAAAATTTTCGGAGCGTTCCGCCGTGTCGTGACGTCGCAGAAGCTAAACGACGCCGGGCCTGCGCTGTAAACCCAAATAAGTGACCAGAACTCAAGAAAATTAAGGCACATCGATTGTCTCAGTTATTTTAAGTTGATGCACTTAAACGTCACAATCTTCCAGAACGTAAAAGGTCGGATTTGCTTCTTGTACCTTTTGAAAACAGCTGATTTAAAAGTGTTTATTCACCTCAACTCAAATATTTGCAGTTAATTTGACTCATAGTTTTCTGTTAAGGCGACTCAATCATTTTGAGATTGTACTGTATAAATGAAGTTTATTTTTACACCAGAAAAAACAATATCGAGGTAAGTTAAAATGACTTAAATCTTAACAAAGTGAAATGATCTGTCAGTAGAATCAGTGTTTTTCTTATTTCAAGCAACATTTGGTTTTATTTCTTATTTTAAATGCAAAACGTTGCTGTTTTTCTTATTCTTATAGATGTATTTTCATATTTTATGTACAAAAATCTTATTCAGCTGCCAGATAATTTTACTTGCTAAGTCAAATTTACTCAAATCATGGTAAAAACGTCTTAATCCAAGTCATTTTAGCTTGACTAAATTTAGCTTTTTCCAGTGTAGGGATAATTAAAAACTAAACTTCATTGACAGAGTACGTGCTAAAATACAATCTCGAAATGATTGCGTCGCCTTAACAGAAAACTATGAGTCAAATTAACTGCAAATATTTGAGTTGAGGTGAATGAGCACTTTTAATTTAGCTGTTTTCAAAAGGTACAAGTAGCAAATCCGACCTTTAAGTTCATCAGCGTAAAACAACTGAAACCTGAAAAATAACAGGAGTTTTAATGACTTAATTGTACCACATTGTACCTTATCTGTGTGTTTAAGTTATGCTCAGTTATACCCACAATAGTTCACTTAAAATCTAAATGTTACAGCAACTTGACATACTTAAGCTTGTCGGACTATTTCTAAAACTTTGAGTGTGCACAACAGTGTCGTCTATTACTTTGAGCGCTCGGGTTTACAGTGTGGATTTGGATGGGAGACACTGGGAATTCCAGGTGCCACAGAAGAGCGTCAGTCGCAAAAACTGTTATTGTGTCCTCAGGCAAGACACTTCGCCCTCACTGCCGAGTAAGGAAGTGGCTTGTGCGTGAGTGTTGGCGGTCGGAGGGGCAGATGGAGCAGACTGACAGCCCCCGGAAGCGAAACGGAATGAACAATGAACCGTAAAACGCTTTGAGTGTCTTGAAAGGCGCTATATAAATGCAATGATTCATTAAAAACATGGCTGAAGAGGTTTTGGATGTCCATTAATTAAAGTAATTTACATAAATATGCAACAGGAAGCGCTTTACAGTGATTAAAAAAAAAAAGACCCCCAAACTATCGCACCTAAAGCTAAACTAAGCAATGTTATCCTAATGGGAAAGATGAGATATCACCATTCATGACAAATATTTTACTTTCACAGAATATTCTCAAATTTGGCACAATGACTCTTCATGTCATCCCGATCAAAAAAGTCAATGACAACCATATGGTATATTTCACTGGGTTGCCATGGCGATGCGCCAAAGCCTCCATGTTATCCTTATGGGAAAATTTCAACAATTTCTTACTTTTCAAAGTGATATAGCGTCTTATTAGTTTCATTCAAGAACGTGAAATTTGGCACAGTGATTCTTCAGGTCAGTCCGAACAAAAAAGTCCGGGGGCCAAAGTTGTATTTTGCACGGTGTTGCCATGGCGATGTCCCAAAGTGCCCATATTCGTCAATGTTAACACATCAGCATCTCCAGTGTGTGTGGACTTTGTGTTTAGTGACAAGTTCAGCCCAAAGCCACAAACACACAGAGACAAGAGGCTCATCAGCGCCACCCGGGAGCGTCGGGTCGGCCGAGTGCGATGCTGCCCGCGAGGGAGCCGTTCGATGCCGCTTGCGGCTTTAATATTAAAATTGTCATCGTTATTATTACTATTACTAATCTGCATAAATAAACTCAACTCTACAACATATAAACCGTCACCGCTACAGAGCCACATCAGCCCGTGTGAGATTAGAATGAGTTTAATGCAGCTTTGGCTCATTTGTTTACGTTTTACAGAAACTTAAAACCACATGGCTCATTTGCATAAACTATAAACGCTGAAAAAAGCAGCTCTTTCCTTGTGCTGATGCTTCAGCTTCAGTCGGACTAAAGGACACGACTCAGTGGAAAATGATCGTTCTTCCTGTGACAGAGATTTGTTTGTTTGTTTGTTTGTGTCGTTCTCGGGGGAAAAGTGAAAGACGCACTACAGGAAGTGACTACGAAAAGACTGTAGGAAGTCTTGGCGAATGCAAAATGTACGCGCTGTATAAAAAAAATCTTAAATATCAATAAATTAAAAAAAAAAACAATCGATTTGACTTGCCAACTTGATTTGTATTTTAAATTTCGATTTTTTGCCCAGGCCTATCTCTCATAACTCTTTCTCTATACTAACTATAATAACTATAATTATCTACTACAGAGAAAAAAACAATAACTACATAAATTATATAAAACAATACACTACAACTTCACAAACCTGATGCAATGTGCAGTAGTTTCATTAGTGGAGCAAAAGGAGGGAAATCGGAGCATCAAAAATGTTGTTTCCGCTGAACATGTGTTTCCGAGCGATACAAATTAAGGTCAAGGTTAGTCTTAATTGTCCCCTTAGGGAAATGTGTCCTCTGCGTTTGACCCATCCTCCATGATGCTTTTGCGTTTGGTCCGAGCTCGACCTGGAGGATTTGACCCGCGGTGATCTAAACATGTTGTGTTTGCGGTTAATACCCCACAGAAGTGTAATACCCCCTCTTTAACGTGTTCTCAAATACACGGGATTAGTGTTATTTGTTTATCGGTTCAGACTTTACATGAACACGTGATTTAATTCTTCAAAATAATTATTCCATCGTTACATTACGTCACATCAGTACATTATTATAACGTTATCTTACTATATCCAGGGTTCCTACGGGTTTCTTCAAGTTAAATACAAGTCTTTTCAACACCTTTTCAAGACCATTTATATAAAAACTTACCTATTTCATAGATCTGCTGGCAAAGAAAAACTAAACTCTTGTATTTGTGTTCATTTATTTCTCAAACGAAGGAATATGGGGAGTTGAGAGACTCTTCAGTATGAAATGTGTCGCCCGGTAACGTAAAAACAATATTAACGGCTTTAATCAAACTTCATGTTCCGCCGAGATTGTCTTTGATTTTACTGTGATGTATTTTAGCCGTGAGCGGGTTGGGGTTCAGTGAAAAAGGTTTAAAAACACAGACGAAGGCGTGAAGAGGTGGTCCACAATTTTACTTTTTTTTTTGTTTTGTTCGGTAATTACAAAAGTGCAGGTGCCAAAAAGTGCAAAGGTGCAAAATGGAGGCAGGCAGAACCAAGACTGATGTTCTGAGGCGCCTTTTGTCTCGTGTCCCTGATTGGGGAAAACCATTGGCTAAAATCAGGGGTGGTAAACATTAACATTAGCTTCCGCTGAGCTTGTTTCTTGTGGTCCTGTAGCGCGTGATCGTGACGTGTTCGGAGGATTTTGACCCAGTTGTGTCCTCAGTTATTGTTTCTGCTGCTCTTTATTTAGGCTGCGTTATTTAACCAAATAATGGTGTTTGACAAATTAAACTTTTGAGGGGAAATGCGATACGGAGAAGTTACGTACTGCACAAATGTCGAGACCCAGATATTGAAATTCAAGGCGTTTGCAAGTCTTTTTCATAAATTCAGTGCTTTTAAGACTCTTTAAAGGCCGCCACACACACTACAGGAGAATTTGCCTGATTTTGGCTGCGATTTCTTCTCTCCGACTTCGTGGCGAGAGCGTCAGGGGCAGAGAAGTGACGGGCAGAAAGACGCAACATACAAACTCGGGATATAGCGCAAATAAAGACTGTATTCCTCACCTCTCGTAAAGTGGTACATTTAAAGTGCAGCATCTCACCCACATTATCCACAGAAACTGTCCTCCGCAAATAATGACGTCCAGTCCACAAAACCGCGCTATGAATCCAGTTTGAGGCGTTCTTTGAAAGCAAAAAGGCGAAAGTTGTTCGTCGCATGTGTTTGTTTACGTCCACAGAGCGTAAAGCTGCAGATCAGCGATCGAGACTCTACTTCCCGCACTTAATCGCCTCTTTTCTGCTTTAAAAATCCTGTTTCTGAAGTATTGCACCACATTTCACCAACAATAATGACACAGTTTTGACTTGTGTCTAAACTGGAAGTGCAGAGTCTGATCTCTGAACACTCCAGAGTCTCAGAGCGAGTGGTTTTACTGTAGACAGGAAACAGCCGACACGATTATGCTCACAGCTTTGCCGCCTGTTTTACGCAGACAGATCCCGCTGCAGACTTTGCGATCAGAGATTTTAAGTCTCATAAGTTTCTCCTCGTGTCTGTGGTGTTTGCGCTTATTGTTGCACGTTTAAAAATCATTTAAGACCGAAAAATCCTCTAGTGTGTAGTGGCTGTATATCTGGGTTCAAGGCTTCACTTCCATTGCCAATGTCGATCACGGAGACATAAAAAATAAAAAAAAATCAGCTGAACAACTGTTGCAGCTTATAATTAAATCCATTAAACCCATGACATTTGCTTGGTCCTTGCACCTTTCCGTAATTCGTGGTGTGTTTGTGGTTAACTCTCGTCCATATAATTCGTCTATAGCAAACATATTATGGTCTGCCGCACACAGGGCGATGTGTTTCGGGTCCATTTTTCTCCCCATCGATGAGAGTTGGGCGTCGCATGACCACTCCGGCCCGAGACGTTTAAGGTCAGTGCGGCGTGTGGGCGCTGTGGGTCTGTCTCGGTCTGTGTGTCTGCGCCTGCTCGTGCTGCGTTCAAAGCCCCCGGGAGAAAACGGCCTTAAATGGACTCCATTTGGGGACAATTGGACGCTTACAGGCTGTTTGGGAGCGAGGAAAAGCAGACAGCGGTGAAATGCCGCCCTCTGTTCTAGTGATTTATGAGCAAACTCCTCTGAAAGTGAGCAGAGGACGAACCAGACATTTTCATTTCACTTTTATATATTTTTCGCCTTATTGAAACAGTCGCTTTTTCATTTATTCATGTGATAAAGTAACGTTTGTCTCGTCCCAGCACAGAGACCGCTGTCCTGTCTCCATGGAGATGTGATTGCTTTGCCTGGAAAGTTCCTCAAAACTTTTAACTTAAACTTTGAATGCATTGAAAAGCATGCGTTCTTACTGTAAACAGGGGTCATTCTCTCCACAGATCTGACCTGTACGTTTAATGCCATACCGCGGAACATTCATGGCGAAGCAATAATGTAGTGGAAACAAGCTGATCGTGAAAAGAAGTGCGCAAAACGGACTCAAATGCAAAAATTAGCTCATTTGTAAAGCTCTAAACTGCACACGTGTATTTTTGCAGTTGTGATTTCTCCAAAAGAAACCAGCCCCACTACTAGCTCCACAACAACCAGCCCCACCACTAGCCCCAGAACCATCCCCACAACTAGTCCCACAACCAGCCCCACTACTAGCTCCACAACAACCAGCCCCACCACTAGCCCCAGAACCATCCCCACAACTAGTCCCACAACCAGCCCCATCACTGGCTCCACAATCAGCCACACCACTAGTTCCACAACAACCAGCCCCACAACTAGGCCCACAACCAATCCACCACCGGCCCCACCACCAGTCCCACAACAAACCCCACCAATATGCCCACAACCAGCCCCACCAATATCTCCACAACCAGCCCCACCAATATCTCCACAACCAGCCCCACCAATATCTCCACAACCAGCCCCACCAATATCCCCACAACCAGCCCCACCACCAGCTCCACAGCCAGCCCCACCACCAGCTCCACAACCGGCCCCACCACCACAACCACAGAGGCAGACGGCTCAGGCAAACGCTCCCACGGGACCAATTAGACCTGGAGAAATCACCCAGCGTCACCGGAGGAGACGAGAGGAAAGGGGAGAGGAGACAGAAAGAGAAGGATGGGGGGAAGAATGACAAACAGAAAGGTGCGGAGGGGAGAGGGGAGGTGGAAACGATGATGCCAACCGCAGAGAGAGAGAGAAAAAGGAAGGAGGAAAAGGAGGGAGAGGAGAGCGACTAGCGAAGGGTGAAAGAGAGAGATGGGGATTGAGGAGGGGGCATGTGGAGTCTGTTTGGATGATGCATGACAGGACCAGTACAAACAAAAGTGAGAAAGAAAGACTGGAAAGAGGGAACGAAATGGAGACGGAGAGAAAGGTGGGGACTAAAAGGGCAGACAGAGGGAGGAGGAGGAGGAGGAGAGATGCGGAGGAGAAAGGATGAGTAAATAGAGGAAGAAGAAGTGGAGAGATGGGGGAGAGGAGAAAAAAAGAGAGATAGCAAGCAGTCGATTTGGGATGCAGACAGGAGCAGCCCGGGTCTCTATGGCGGGGCCGGCTGTCCGAGAACCATCACCCACAACCTGACCCAGGACAGGAGCGAGGGAGGAGGAGGGAGGGACAGAGGGAAGGAGGAGCAGAATGAATAAACCATAAACCAGGCCGTGCACTTTAGGACTTTTTTTGACACCAGCGATGAATCCTTCACTTTAATTTGTGAGGAAAGATGCAGCAGGATGTACAGGAAGAGGAGAAGTACAGGAGGAAGTACAGGAGGAGGAGAGGTAGAGCAGGTAGAGTGAGTACAGGAGGAGGTACAGGAGGTAGAGTGAGTACAGGAGGAGGTACAGCAGGAGGTGGTACAGTAAAGTACAAGAGCAGGGGGTGCAAGAGGAGGATGTACAGGAGGAAGTATATGAAGAGGAGAGGTAGATGATGTACAGGATGAGGTACAGCAGGAGGAGGTACAGAAGAAAGTAGAGGAGATACAGGAGCAGGAGGTGCAGGAGGAGGAGGTACAGGAGGAAGTACATGAAGTGGAGAGGTAGATGAGGTACAGGAGGAGGTAAAGGAGGAGGAGGTACAGGAGATACAGGAGATGGAGGACGGACAGGAGGAGGCAGAGGAGTAACAGGTAAAGGTACAGGAGTAGGAGGTACCGCAGGAGGAGGTACAGGAGGTGGAGGAACAGGAGAATGTAGAGGAGGTAAAGGAGTTACAGGATGTGAAGGCACAGGAGGAGCTATAGGAGGTGTAAGAGGCGGAGGTACAGGAGATACAGGACAAGGAGTTGCAGGATATACAGGAGGAGGAAATACAGGAGGAGATACAGGATGAGGAGGAGGTACAGGAAGAGAAGATCCAGGAGGAGGAGTTACAGGAGGTACAGGAGGAGGAGATACAGGAGCAGGAGATACAGGAGGAGGAGGTAAATGAGGAGATACAGTACGAGGGGATGCAGGAGGAGGAGGTACAGGAGGAGGAGAAGGTACAAAAGGTACAGGTGGAGGTGCAGTAGGTGGAGGTACAGGAGAAGGTAGAGGAGGGAGGATGTGGAGGTACAGGAGGAACTCAGGTGCAAGAGGAAAAGGTACAGGAGGAGAAGGTACAGGAGGTGAAAGTACAGGAGAAGGTACAGGATGTGGAGGCAAAGGAGCAGATATAGGAGGTGCAAGAGGTGAAGGTACAGGAGATATAGGAGGAGGAGTTACAGGAGGTGGAGATGCAGGTGCAGGAAATACTGGAGGACGAGTTACAGGAGATACAGGAGGAGGAGATACGGGAGGAGATACCAGATGAGGATATACAGAAGCACGAGATACAGGAGCTGGAGATACAGAAGATACAGGAGATACAGGAGCTGGAGATGCAGGAGGTGGTACAGGAGGAGGAGATACAGAAGATATAGGAGTAGGAGATACAGGAGGAGGTACAGGAGCAGGAAATACTGGAGTAGGAGGTGCTGTCATTTCTGATGGCAGCGGGGTGAGGGGGATTTGTTCACTTGTGATTTGGGCACTTTTGACTAGAATTTGTCCATATGTGTTAATGCTGTTTGATTTTCCGGCTCGTTTGTGTGCAGAGGAGTTGTTTGTCCAGATCTGTCCTCTCCTCGGTCTCCGTCAGGGCTCTTCCCTCCCTCTAACCCACTTTCCTCTGGTGCAAAAACAAACTGGGTTATTCCACCCACCAAAAACTGGACACAACACATTTCCAGTTCAAAGCTCCGTCCCCCGCGGAGCTCGGACTCTTCTGAACCAGAACACACACAGGCAGACAGAGGAGCGCTTATCACATGGATTCACTTTGGGGCTTAAACTCTCAGTGGTGAAGAGGAGTGAATGATCTGATCTGTGACAAAAAGATCTACTTGAAAAGAAAATGGCACGTGTAAGTTTCACCGTGCCGCCTTGATTTGTAAAGATGTTTTTAAAGGTCTTATATTACGCAAAATGGACTCTCGTGAGCTTTAAAGGTTGTACGGAGGATTTTTTTTTGGTTTTAAATCATCGATGAAAGTTCAAACTTGCATTATAGAGATGCGAAAAAAATAAATAAAGAATGTAAATCCATCAATTATCAGTCAAACTCCCAACTTTTCAAGCGTAACTGGTTCGGCGGCGCGCTGGGATTACGTGGTTTAAGTTCGTCTCTCACGCTTTTCCCAGGGTAGTCGCCGGGTCTTAAAAGTCTTAAATTTATGTTCTTAAATTAAGGCCTATAAAAGTCTTAAATTATGTTGTCAAAGTCTTATTTTTTTCACAAAGGTCTTAAATTTCATCAGCCTGTTTTTTATCAGTGCAATGTGAAAGCTCAGTTTGTCTCGTTGAAATGTTATAAATGATTTTTTGGCCATTTTGTAAGCAACTCATATGACTATAAATGAGTTCTGAATGAGATTTTATAATAAAAGTATTTTTTTTGTTATTAAAAGCAGTGAGTAATGGTCATTAGAATTGGATCTGGTGCTTTTCGCCCGCGTAATGGGAGTGAGTGTTGGTCTTAATTTTCATTCAAGTGCTCTTAAAAAGTCTTAAACCTGGGAATATCCTGATTCCACATACGTAAGACACCGTTTACTCAACCAATGCGGTGGTTCTTAATGGGTTTTTTCGAACTGCAGCTTCCTCGCAGTTGGCACAAAGTTTGTTGCGACGGCGGGCAAGAATCCGTGACAAGTTTGCTGCGAAAGAAACTTCACTTTTGAGGTCACTGAAAGGAGGAGAGAAGGGGAAAAGGAGCGAAGTCAAACTGAGGCGATTCTTGGAGATTCCTTCCAGCGATGGCGCGACTGAGGCAGGCGAAGGTCGTTAAATTACTTCTGGACAGGTCGCTTCAAAGGCGTTTCGTTCAGCGATTCTGTACAAGCACCGGTTGTAAACAAACATGATTTCTAACGTAAAAAGGAGGCGGGAGGTGGTGTTTCTGCTTAGGGAGTAGGAGGTGTTTGAAAAAGGACAAATAGTCGCTGTATTTCTCTTTCCTTGGAAAATCCTCTGTACAACCTATAAGCCAGTTCGGAATGTTGTTACCTCCTCAAAAACATTCCTGGAGTTGTGTTTTGTTTAGACTGACCAGATTTTCAAAATAAAAAACAGGCACATCCCTGTTTTTCTGATGGTTGATAATAATAAAATTGTGAAACGAGTGCATAGTTAAGGAAAAATGTTATGCCAAGACCATTTATGACTAACGTGAGTCAGTATAGTCACATTTTCTTTGTGTTTTTGGTCGTTTTTAAGCAGCTTTTCTGCATTTTACCCAAACAAATGACAGTTTATGATTCTCTTTACTGTTGGAAGGGATCAGATTGGTCAAAAATAGGGACACCAGGCACGTTTCTTGTATAAAACTGGGACAAATCAGTGGTTTTGGATAAATCTGCTGGGACAGGGGACACAGGGCTCAAAACTGGGACTGTCCCGGGTAAACAGTGACATCTGGACACCCTACTTTTGTTTCATTTACACATTTTTGAGTAATCACTTATTATTATTAGTCTGTTTACATCTCCAAAGCTCAAAATGCTGTGTTCCACCTGCTCCAGTTTACAGCTCCGTTTACCTTTTGTTCAGTAAAAATGGGCAATTCCGGGTCTGAAATCATCCAGGTGATTCTAGTGAAGGCGTGCGGAGTTTAAAAACACAGTGGAGCACTTGCTGTATGACCGCAGGGTTGTGTGTATGAAGCGAAACACAACTGCAGGTGTGTTTGCGATGAGGAAACTACATTATAACATGGATCTGCAAATCACTGTGGATATAGATGGTGAGCTCTTATGAATATGATAATCACGACTCGTTACCCAGTCTGTTTGATGTGACTGTTAGCGTTAGCCTGACCCTGCGCCCGCCCCGCTCCCCTCCCCCCGCTGTACCCCCCCATCCTCCTCTCTCGGGCCTGTGATGTGGGATTTGCCCCGTAATCTCCCGGAGCAGATGGTGCGTAGATGAGCGGGCCGCGGACCCTTAAGTGTGGAGATTTCAATTAAAAGCAACATGGCTCCCAGTACGACTTTATGCACTTTATACAACTACTACAAGCACCGAGATAATGGCTCTCCTATGAGATCGTATGGGCACGCTTGACCCACATTTTAATGCCGCTGTTACAGAGGCAGGCCCCGGTCTTCTCTACGTCTGAGACCGGGTCTGCGGGGCGAGGACGAGCAGGCTGGAGGGTTTCTGTGCATTTTTTTAGGTTGATTTGATAGGTTTGAGAGGTTAGCAAAGGTTTTCTTGCATTTGACCCATATTTCAATGATATTATAAGGAACTGTTATATTGAGTCTAATATACTTGTATCTGACCCATATTTTAGTGATAAGGAAATATGTTATTTCGCGTTTTGCATATATGCATTTGACCCATATTTCATTAAAGAAACATGTCATATTGAGTTTCGTATACTTGCATTTGACCCATATTTTAATTACTTTATCAGGAAACATGTCATATTGAGTTTCGTATACTTGCATTTGACCCATATTTCAATTACTTTATTAGGAAACAAGTTATATTGAGTTTGGTATACTTGCATTTGACCTAAATTTCAATGACTTTATAAAGAAATGTAATATCGAGTTCAGTATACTTGCATTTGATCCATATTTCAATTACTTTATAAGGAAACATGTCATATTGAGTCTAATATACTTGTATTTGCCCCATATTTTAGTGATATTGTAAGGAAATATGTTATTTCGTGTTTTGCATATATGCATTTGACCCATATTTCATTAAGGAAACATGTCATATTGAGTTTCGTATACTTGCATTTGACCCATATTTCAATTACCTTATTAGGAAACATGTCATATTGAGTCTAGTATACTTGTATTTGACCCATATTTCAGTGCTATTATAAGGAAATATGTTATTTTCCATTTTGCGTATGTGCATTTGATCCATATTTCATTAAGGAAACATGCCATTGAGTTTTGTATACTTGGATTTGACCCATATCTCAATGATATTATAAGGAAACATGTCATATTGAATTTAGTTTACTTGTATTTGACCCATATTCCAAAGCCACTGTAATGCATTTGGCCCATATTTCAGTACCAATAGGAAAACGTTAGATCAGGATGAGGAGTACCCAGCTGAAGGTTTTATCATTGGTGCATGTTTATGAGCAAATGTTACAAGATAATAGTTTGCTTACATTTTGTTTTGTGTACTTGCATTTGACCCATAATTCTATAGCAATGGGGAAAGAAGATAGGCTTGAGCTGGGATCTTGGTCAGGGGTACCTAGCTCGAGGATTATTTTTTAAGTTTATGGGAGAATAGTGTAGGATGATGTTTTGACTTGTTTGAAATTTGCATTTGACCCATTGTTCAGCACCAGTGAAGTCATTCTCAAGATCTGAGCCAAGATTTTGGTCAAAATGAGAAGTATCAAGCTGTTTTGTCTTTTGTGCATGTTTTAGGTTAATGGGCTGACAAGGGTTTCCTTTGACATTTTGCTTAATACTTTTGCATTTGACCCATAGTTCAACCCCACTAGTTCCTTCTCCAGATCAGAGCCAGGATCTTGGTCACAACGAGGACTACCTGGATAGATAATTATTTTAATGTTATAGGTTGATGGGAGAATATTGCAAGTAGAGAATATTGTCAGTGTGAAATTTTGTTTATTATTTTTGCATTTGACCCATCTTTCAACACCAGCGATGAACAACATGTTGGGGTCCTTTTCATGATCCTAATGCAGGATCTTGGTCAGGGTGAGGCGTACTATAGCTGGAGTTTCAGTCATTTGTGCATGTTTTAGGTTGATGAACGAATCTTCTGAGATAATCATTTGCCAGTGTTTTGTTTGGTCTATTTGCATTTGACCCAGTGGAGAAAACAAGCTTGAATCCTAGTCCAGATCTGAACCAGGATCTCGGTCAACATCAGGAGCACCGAGCTGGGGGATGAGTTTGTTGATCTTGTTTTGAGGTAGAATATAGAAAACTCCACATACAGATCAGTAAGAGTATTTTTCTTGGCAGTTAAGTCCTGGTCTGGTCCTGTTCTAGACCTGGTTTGGTGCTGGTCTGGTCCTGTTCTAGACCTGGTTTGGTGCTGGTCTGGTCCTGTTCTAGACCTGGTTTAGTCCTGGTCTGGTTTAGTTCCATATTTTGTTAAGTTAACTACTGTTACTTCAAAACTGTATTGTTTTAAGGGCGACTATAGCGTCAAACTTATAAAAATCTACCTCCATGGAGACAACTACATAACACCACCAGACCAAGTTACAAGTCAGAGCTGTGGAGAGGCCAACAGTACCAGAATACTGTTACTCAAAATCTGTATTGTGTATATATATGTGTTTGGTACATGTATTTAGTTACTCCCCAACACTGTGTTTTATGCAGAGTTAGCGTTACACAAAGTTACACGCATTCGTACCTTTAAGTAGAAGTTGATAATAATTATGTCAGTAAAAGTACTTCTTTTTCTCCTCTTTTCTGCCCTCCCTCTGCTCCTTCCCTCTCTCCTTGGCCCCGAAGTGCAGAATCCTTTTGAAGCAGAACATTTCCTGCTCTAATCACACACAAGGCCAAAGACAAGGAAAAAAAGACTCCCGAGCCGAGAGCCAGAATCTATCAGCCTGTTACTCACCTGAGTCATTACAGCGCCCCCATAAAGCTCGGAGGTAATGGAGCGGCACGAGAGGCCTGTGCGGAGGGAAACCTGCCCCCTGCTGCTGCTGCGGGGGAATGACGCAGACTATTGGAATAAGCAGAGATGGGGCAAGATTAAAGTTGAACTCCGGCACGTTTGAAGCTAAAGTCCGTTGCTAGAGGAGGTCGAATTCTGTCAGAAGCCAAAAAACGGCACAGATCAGTGTTTCCTCGGTGGAGATCTCACTGTGGCAGTGAGTCTGTCAAGGCAACAAACTAGTGTAGTGATGGGGGCAAGTTCTTAACTTCCACGTAAAACGCCAATTTGCTTCACACTGAAGAAGTTTAACACCACTTTAACCCATCTTACAACAGCCACGAGTCTAACAAACAAAACACTCTGCCTGGTTCACTCATTGGTGTCTGGAAATGTTATAAAACAACTTTATCTTCGCCTTCCCTCTGTTGATTTCCCACTGCACAGGCCAAAGCCCAAAAGTCTCGATCGCCGATGTTGTTTCTAATCCCATTTATTTACGAGCGAATTATATTTTTTGAAACACAACACAAAAAAATACATTCCTGAACCATTTTCTTTCAACAACTTTCAGTTTCTCTTCTTCACCGTCAGTAGTCGATCCTCACTTGTTGCTTCTGGCGGCTCGAGACTCTCGCCGCCGCTGGAGTCGGTGATTGAGTCTTTTGGGCTTTGGCCTGTGCAGTGGGAAATCAACAGAGGGAAGTGTAAGGTGCTTATAAAGTTATGAGTGAACCAGGCAGAGCGTTTTGTTTGTAAGACTCGTGGCTGTTGTAAGATGGGTTAGAAAGTGGTGTTGAGCCTCTTCTTGGCATTTTACGTGGAAGTTTTTTTTTTTTTTTACCTTTATTTACCCAGGAAAGTCCCATTGAGATTACTAATCTCTTTTTCAAGGCAGTCCTGCCATGCACACATCTCTTTCATACTAGGCAATGTTGGTGAAGTGTCTTGCCTAAGGACACAACAACAGTTTTGCCACTGGTTCCCCCCTGTGGCACCTGGAATTCCCAGGTGCCACTGACCAGGCCCTGCTGAGCTTCTGAGATCTGACGGGATCAGGCTTTGACAAACCGGTCTGGCCACAAGTTCAGAACTTGCCCCCATCACTACACTAGTTTGTTCCCTTGACAGACGCACTGCCACAACGTGCCGTTTTTTGGCTTCTGACAGTATTCAACCACCTCTAGCAATGGACTTTAGCTTCAAACGTGCCGGAGTTCCCCTTTAAGCACAAAAAACATGCAGAATAACTCATGATTTCTGAAAAACATGATTTGGTTCCATGGAGGTCAGAGGTGCTACACAAATGTGGTGGATTATTATGAAATTTGAACTGTTTTAACTGAGGAAATTGCAGTTGGACAGAAAATTTAGGCGTCATATCTGTGCCCTCACGCTGTGGGGCTTCAGAACTAGATGGATTGCGCCCCCTGCTGGCAACACAATAGGCAGATAGACAGTAGATATGTTAGAATTGTATCAGCAGCCTCATATTATTTTATTTATTCAGTTTTCCTGACGACAGAGGGGTGTGGGCGGGAGCGCGAGGTCTGTTCTGCGTAATTACAGATGAAACTCTTTTTTAGACGTCCCCGTGCATGTGCGCAGGGTCATATCGATCCGTCGGCGTTTTAACAGCACAAAGCGCACACGTTGGCTCCTCTGTTTTCTTCTTTGTTGTTTGATTTTTTTTCGCGTTTGATTTTTTGCCTCGTCCAAGTCGATGCTCAAATGGATTTTCAAAGGAAACGTTTGTTCGCCGCCACGAGACAAACCGTTTGTGCGAAGCAAGGACAACGCTTCTAATTTTAAATCCATCCACGAGAAATAGTTATTATGCAAATGTGAGCTGTTGGAGCGCAGCATGTCTCTGTGTGTATTTGGCCACTTATAGATCCTTAAAGGAAGAACGCGCCGATCTGACTCTGCTATAGAATAACAAAGAACAAACTTGGCCTGTAGTTACTTCAGGGATAAACAATGGCTGCAGCTGGATTAGTTTTGTTGTTTTCTAATTCACTTTAAACAATATAAATGCTGTTTTCAGGTGGATACTTCAAGCCAAAGCGTCAAACTCAGCGCTGGGAGCGAGGCGAAGGCGAAGGCGAGGTCACAAAGTAATTCAAAAAGTGCATTACAGAATGAGAAACACATTAAAATTACACTGCAAACGAATCAAAACGCAAATAAGCATCATGAAATTAAAAAGAGAAACATTAAAGTGTAGAATGAAAACTTTTCAGGTGAACAGAACTGTTTTGAGTCTTGATTTAAACAGGATGAGTCTCTCGAAGTTTGCTTTAGACAGTAAACCTTTGATTTTTGCTGTTTTTGGGATGGTAAAAGGCTGCAGATGTTATTTATTTGATATTAAAGTGAGAAAGCTGGACCCTGTTCCCTGTCCTAAAGTAGTTAGGCCTGGGCAAAAAATCAATTTAAAGTAAAAATTGAGTTGGCAAGTCAAATCAATTTGGGGTTTTTTTTTCAGAAAATCGATATTTAAGATTTTTTTTATATAGCGTGTACATTCTGCATTCGCCAAGACTTCCTATAGGCTTTCCGTAGTCACTTCCTGCAGTGAGTCTTTCTCACTTTTCCCCGAGAACGGCACAAACACAAACAAATCTGTCACAGGAAGAACGATCATATAATCCACTGAGTCGTGTTCATTAGTCCGACAGAAGCTGAAGCATCAGCACAAGGAAAGAGCTGCTTTTTTCAGCGTTTATAGTTTATGCAAATGAGCCATGCGGTTTTAAGTTTAATTTCTGTAAAACGTAAACAAATGTGGCAAAGCTGCATTAAACTCATTCTAATCTCACACAAGCTGATGTGGCTCTGTAGTGGTGACGGTTTATATGTTGTAAAGTTGAGTTTATTTATGCAAATTAGTAATAGTAATAATAACGATGACAATTTTAATATAAAAACGGTAATGATTCATCCATAATCGGTCGTTCATTCTCCCGGCGACCTATTAAGAAAATGTAATCAAAAGCCCATCCCTACTGTGGACCATATGAAATGCTTCCAGTTTATTTGGTCGAGAAGGGAGTTTTTCTAATCGAATCGAGTCAAATCAAATCGTGAATCTGTCACGGTTTGAGTGTGGTTGAGGACCCCAAAGCAGAGACATAGGCGCAGGTAGATGTTTAACAGGTTTATTGCCGGGAATGAAGGATGTGGTGATGGAAACAGGCTGAAGACATAGACGGAGGGAAGACACTGGGGAAGACTCACGGGTAGACAGACTGGACAACAAGGGCAGGCAGGACGACGTGGACAAGCAGGATGAGGACAAGGACGTGGACAAGCAGGAGATGGACGTGGACATGGACAAGCAGGACGAGGACGTAGACAAGGGATAGAGGAGGAATGAACTGACAAAAGAACAAAGGATAAGGACAGAACTAAATAGTGGGGCTGATTAGACAATTAGCTGCAGGTGAACCACCGAGCAGGTGATCCACACTGCAGCATTAGCCCAGCCACGCCCCCAAGAGGAGCAGACAGACACAGAAGGGAGGGGAAACACACAACAAACACCAAACCCTGACAGAATCGAGTTTTTTATTTTAAAAATCTAAGACTTTTGGGGGGAAAATCGCCCAGCTCTAGTAGTAGTGGCACTTTCAGATGAACAGAGGTGAACCAGCCTCACTCCTGCACGACAAACTGTAACGACATGGTAATAAAAGTCACGGTCAGACGCTCCAGAGACGCGTTATCATATCGTAATTAGCCTCCAACCCTGCATGTGTGTGTGTGTGTGTGTGTGTGTGTGTGTGTGTGTGTGATTGGCAGCTGCAGTTACAATAGTCTCTTAACACAAAGTGCGGCGCGAATAAATAATGCACCGAGTTGTTATTACCGTTGTGATTTATTTTGTTCGAGCGTAAACAATAAACTTCAGTGCCTTCGGTAACATTATTATTAGTTTGTGAAAACATAAACGGAAAAAATAATCTTTTTTTTTACATTCATATTCGTACATTTTGCACTTTTTTTTTACGTTTTTCTTTACGTTCATTCTTATTTTGCTCATTTTGATACGATCATAAATGATAAACTTCTGTGCCTTTCTTTATTATTAATATTATTAGTTTGTACGACCATAAACGGAAAATAAACATCTTTTATTACATTCATACATACATTTTACATACATTTTACATACATTTTTTAAAACTTAAAAAAAAAAATCGACATTCTTCATTCTGATTTTGCTCATTTTGATACGATTATAAATTATAAACTTCTGTGCCTTCGTTAACATTATTATTATATTGTACAGCCATAAACGGGGGAAAAAAACTTTTTTACATTCATACATTTTACATTTTTTTTTAAAACTTTTTTTAAAACCTATTTTTTACATTCATACATACAAAATGTTACATTCTTTTTTTAAACATTTTTTCTACATTCTTCATTCTCATTTTTTGTTTTTTTTTATACAAACATAAATGATAATCTTCTGTGCTTTTGCCATAAAAATATACATTATACATTTATTTTATCTTTTTTTAAACATTTTTTCTACATTCTTCATTCTCATTTTGCTCATTTTGCTACGACCATTTCGGTGCCTTCTTTATCATTATTATTAGTTTGTATGACAATAAATGGGAAAATAAACTTACATACATTTTACATTCTATTTTTAAAAGCTTTTTAAAACATTTTTTCTATATTTTCACTCTCATTTTTTTTTTATTATTCTTTATTTGATAGGGACAGTGCATATTAATGAACATCTGCAACATTTCAGTGTAAATACGCCAAATTATAGCAAAAATGCTAATTTCCATCTGTCGTCCCCAGGCAGGTGACATCACAGCAAAAACAATGACAGGTGACAGTAACAGCAACATTACAACATTAAAACATTATAACATTACAACATTATAACATTACAACATTATAACATTACAACATTACAACATTACAACATTATAACATTAAAACATTAAAATGTTAAAAATTAGAAGTGTCCACAAGTCTGTTAAGTAAAGGTTTTCCTTTAGCCACTGTTTCAAGTGATATTGTCTGGGAGAATGTTCCAGAACTTGGTGCCTCTGACTGAGAGCAGTTTGTCCAAACGTGGTGCGTCTGTGTGGACCTCACAGTTCCCCCGGGCCGTGGCCCTAGTTCCCATCCCACAGACAGTCTTTGTTTTAATAAAATCCTGTAGCAGAGGAGGAGCCCATGTAAAACTTTATATATAAAACCATTTTTAAAATGAACAAAATTATTAAAATTAAGCAATTTATACTTGTCTAAAATAGTGCAGTGGTGGACTGAGAATGGTTTATTGTCCAATATTTTTAAAGCTTTTTTACAAAGTGATTCAACTGGTTTAAGTGTTGTGCCAGCAGCAAGTGACCATGTGGTTCTGCAGTACTCTATATGCGACAGAATCATGGAGGGTAAAAACATTCGTGCCGCATATAGAGTCATAAAGGGTCTTGCCTGTCTAAAATGCACCAAGTTAAAGTTAACAGTTTTTGTAAGGCGCTTAATGTGTTTCTTGAATGTTGATGTCGGGTCCAGCGTCAGTCCCAAGTATTTAAACTCTTTGACAAGACTGAGTTCTACTCTGTCCAGGAAAACATTGGACTGCTGCAGCTCAGTTGTTTTTTTACTGAACATGCAAACAGTTTTCTTTATATTGAGTTGTAAGAATGAGTTCTTGACCCACTTTTGGACTTGAGTCATGGCTGATTTTAACTTTTCTGATGCTTCTTGTACAGTTTTAGCGTGTGTGAAAATTACAGCATTGTCAGCATACAGCTGGACACTGACATTTGGACACATTTCTGAGAAATCATTAATAAAAACACTAAATAAAATAGGTCCTAAAATTTTGATACGATCATAAATGATAATCTTCTGTGCCTTGTTTTTCTTCATTATTAGTTTGTACGACCATAATACAGCACAATACAAAAAAACAAGAAAGAAATTGGGTTAAAAGTATATTTAGTATGCATAATATGTCATTTATTTTGTAAAGTTTCATCAAAAATGTACAACAACCACATAATTTTTTAAATTTTTTTAAACTATGTCATGAATAGTCGTGGGTTTTTTCAAGTTTTTTTCATTGTCCTGCTCCTTTTTCGAGAAATGTGCTTTTCTGTTGTGTATGTAGCACGTGTATAATTATTTTTTCTCACAAACGAAAACGAAATTCTGTGATCTCTTGAGAAAATATTGGACTAAAATTCCACTTACCGTTCTAATAAAGCTGTATTATACTTAATGATGATGCTGGTTGACAAATGACCTCATGATAATGTTTTTCTTTGCGTTTCTTCCAGCTTTGCTCCAGCGCGTTGGACCCGAGGACTATGTTGAGCGGACCCTTACCCCAGTGTGGAGCGCCGTGCCTGGGGTGACGTGCCTGGAGCGTCGTGTGGGGAGCGTCGTGTCGGGAGGAGCGTCGTGTCGGGAGGAGCGTCGTGTCGGGAGGAGCGTCGTGTCCGGAGGAGCGTCGTGTCCGGAGGAGCGTCGTGTCCGGAGGAGCTCGAGCCGCTTCGCCCTGGTTCCTTCGGCTGCCCTGCGGACGCCATGAGGACTATTCTGCCCTCGCTTCTCCTCTTGGCCGGCGGACTATGGTTTCGTTCGGGCGCGCTGTTTTTGGACGGGCGGAGCGTGGACGCGGCGGGGGCGGGGTCGGGAGGAGAGGAGGCGGGGTCTGGAGCGAAGGGGGCGGGGATGAGGAGGGTCAGGAGAGGATGGATGTGGAATCAGTTCTTTCTGCAGGAGGAGTACACGGGCAGCGACTACCAGTACATCGGCAAGGTGAGAAACGGTCAAATTACTTTTATTTACCGGGATTTGTACGTTTTAGTAAAAAGAAGAAAGAGATACGCGCTCCAGTTCTTTAAAGCTTCCGAATTTGTGTTTCAACGACACCACAATGTGACGTTTCGGGTCAAGGATCTTTTTCTTCACTCGCGTTTTTTGTTGGATGTGCATGTCTCTGTTTTGATGCTTTTTTTTACTCTTACTAAGTTTCTTTTATATAATTTTTGCCTGTTTTCTCTGGCAATGAGCGTCTAAGGTTTGCGAATTGGCAAGAAAAAGTATCATGGATGAAATTTGCCAAAGGAATTTGAAAGATTTGAATTTTTTAATTGATACATTTTTAATGAACGTAACAAATGCAAAATTTGATGTTTGGAATTAGGAAGTTGAAAAGGTTGAAATTATTTAAGAGGTAAAAGCTGCAAATCCTGTAATTTAGACCCTTTACAAATATGTTGAAATGTCCCTGTGAGTCAGATGCCCTCTCCGTGTCTCCATTAAGGATGTAATAATACCGTTTTTCCACCATTCGATTCATCATTTATCTCGAGATCGCGATGTCGATCCAATTTCAATACGTTTTAAAACATGAAAAAAAGTGTAATTTTTTCTGCTAATCACTATAACATTATGATATTACTGAAACAATACACACAATATATTACAATACAACTTCTGTACAGCTGTAGTTTATATGTGAAGTGTTTTAGTTGATTTACAGCATTTTTATTCAGGCTCTTTTATATTTTATAATGTAGCCACTCTTACTATAGATTATATAGATGCTTAGGGAGTTACACTTTCAGACTTTTCCTTTAATGATAATTTGATGATTCCTTTTCTTTTCCTCCTGAGTCTGTCTCTCTTCTCACTGCATTCACACCGGCTCCTGTGTCTGCACCTCTTTTCCACACACAGCCTCTCCCTTCTTTTTTTCTTAACACTAAAACTATGTTACATTACAGAGAAATGTCTCCACGGACCGTTTTCTGAGTAAAGCTTATGAGACAGAGTCTGAGAAATAGATAGTGTATATCACATGTGTAAAGCCGGTGTGAAGCCAAAACCAATCCTAAGATACTTAAAAGTTAATATCTTTGTCATTCCTGGTTCTGTCAGCGTAAAATAAAAAGTGACTAAAAGATAAAACCCTCCTCTGTGAGAATATTTCCGCTGTGAGTCTCCATGGAGCTGTTTTCTGCTGCCTCTGAGAAGGACACCGCGAAAACTAATAAAATAAATAAACGACAACACAGCGAACATGGAGGGAACGATTTGATGTTATATCGAATATTGTTGCATCCCCAGTCGGGTTGTAACGATATCCAAGTCTCACGATACGATATCTTTACGGTCTGAACCTCACGGTACGATATTTATTGCGATATCGTGGGAAAGATCATGATATTACGATATTCTACATAATGACAAGACTGAGATTATAAAACACTTTGACCAGTCATTTGGTACAACATTTATTGTCATTACGGATGTAACGATATCCAAATCTCTCTGTACGATATTTTCACCATAAACATCTCACGGTACGATATTTATTGCAATATTTTGTGTGAAAATGCGACTTTTTCCTCTAAAAACGCCTTCACAAGACTAAATCCAAAGAATGAAGATGTAAAAGTGCTTAGAACAGTTATGTCTTCATGTCGTCTGCACTGAAACGGAGCAAAGGATCATGGTCTATGTAGTTCCCTCTGTTTTTTTTTTTAGCTATTTCTGCATCAGAACTGTTCATTTAAGCAAAGAGACTTGGGATTCGATATATTGTGATGCTCCACGATATTATTGTGAGACCTCTGACGATACGATATCACTATATTTTGGTTACTGTTACGTCCCTAATCTCTGTGTCTCCAGGGGGTTTTGTTCTGTGTATTAGTTTATCAGTCCAGAGTTCATCCTTCTCTCAAATGCTCAACACGTACACGAGTCTTGATTATATCCCCCTGAGACTCGGCCCATTCATTTGTGTCCTTTATAGTGGACACTGAGTTAAGTGTTTTGAGATGTCCGTGATAAAATGTCCATGATAAAATGAAGTCTAAAGTCTAAAAAACGCTTTGAGGTGACTGTAGAAGCTTGTCAGAGATGTTGGTCAAGTTATTATTGTTCTGCTGTTAACTTCACACGAATTTAACACCAAAATGTCCCCGTTGTCCATTACAGAGGACACGTTTAAAAAAAAAAAAAGATAAATAAAATGAACTAAATCTAAATGCTAAGATGTTCATTTACCTCCAAATAGAGAGAAAATCACACAAAAAAACCCCACATATTGCAACACATACAGCGTCGCAAAAAAACGCAGAATCGAGGATGTAAACGAAATCGAACAAAGAGGAAAAAAAAAATGAAACAAAGGTCCTCAAAAAGACTGAAAATGATCGACGTAGCAGAGAGAAAGAGGAGGGGAGAAAGGGGATGGATAGAGAAAGGAGAGAAAGCGAAGGAGAGAGGGGGAGAAAGAGTGACGGAGGGAGAGGGAGAGCAATAGAAATAGAGAGCGATGAGAAAGAGGGAGAGAGGAGCGAGAGAGAGTAAGCGAAAGAGATAGAGGATATAGAGAGAGAGGGAGCGAGAGTGACACAGAAAGAGGGAGAGAGGAGAGAAAATGAGAGAGAGACAGGGTATAAAGAGGAGAGAAAGTGAGAGAAAGAGTGAGAGGGACAGAGAGAGAGAAGAAAGTGAGGGAGAGAGAGAATAACATAGGAAAGAGAGAGACGGGATAGAGAGAAAGAGGAGAGAAAGTGAAAGAGGGGATAGAGAGAGGAAAGAAAGCGAGGGAGGGAGATAGAGAGAGTGAGTGACAGAGGGGATTGAGAGAGACAAGAGAGAGAAGAACAGACAGGATATAGAGAAAGAGGAGAGAATTGGGGGTAGAGAGTGAGAGGAGAGAAAGAGAAGAGAAAGAGGGAGAGAGGAGAGAGAGTGATTGACAGAGGGGATAGAGAGAGAAGGACAGAGACAGAATATAGAGAAAGAGGAGAGAGTAAGTGAGAGAAAGAGGGAGAGAGAGATAAAGTGAGTGAGAGAGGGGATAGAGAGAGAGGAAAGAAAATGAGGGAGAGAGAGCAGAGAGACTAATTCAGAGAAAGAGGAGAGAGATAAGTGAGAGAGAGAATACAGAGATAGAGTGAGAGAGTACATGAGAGGGAGAGACTCAGTGTGAGAGAGAAGGAGAGAGATAGAAAGAGAGAAAAAGAGAAGAAAAAGAGAGAGAGACAGGCTGTTGTAAGTGCTCACTGCTCTGAGATCTGTGTGGGTGCTCTGGCCTCTGGACTAAACCAAGAACTAAACCAGGACTAGAACAGGACCAAACCAAGTCCACATCAGGACTAATCTGGACCCTAACGGGACAAAACCAGTGTGAACGACCCCTGCAAGAAAACAAAGAAATCTCCACGTTTACTGAATTCAGAACGCACTTTTACCCTGGTTTAAAACAAGAGGTTTGGGCCTAATATAATCTACTCTTAATCATCTTAATTTAGCATTTATTCATTTTATTTATTTTATTTTATTTGTTTTTTATGCCTGGTTTATGTCATGAATGGACAGTCTCATGCAGCAAGTGCAGAAGGACGTTTTCATGTGTGTAGCCTGAGCTCTTACTGTTTTATAAAAGGTAGAACAAGTTTGTCTCATTCTCTGTTTATGCTCAGGCCTCATGTGAAGCTCAGAACCTCCCTGAGCTGCAGAGGCTGCACTAGCACTGAGTTATGATTGGCTGTAGGTTCTGGGGTTTAGATAGAGACAATTCAGATCAGCAAGAGGCGTTTTAGATTTAAACCAACTGGATTTCTTTCTGCTTTTAACTGGATCATCTTGAACCACACCTCTAAATTAAACATAAATAAATGGGCCATTATGTCCAATGTTTTTGCAATTAAGAGTAAATTATCTTTACACTTATTATCAGTAAACGCGCTGTTTGATGTGAACATGTTTACCTTGTATCTGGGGGCACAGTACTGAATAAAAAAAGAGAAAAGTTTGCTTCTTGGGTAAGTTATATCCTTTTAGACTCCCCCACGGCATCAAATACTGGGCCCTATTCAGACTCCTAACACACACACTTTATATGCAGTCCTGTGATGTAATATTTGTCACATTTATACCTCCGCTGCGACACCCGCCTGCCCTCCAGTCAACATCCCTCCACTCTTTTGATGCAGCTCGGATCAGACAGAAAACAGAAAATCACATGGAAAGTGAAAGTGAAAAACAAACAAGTGTTTTGGAAGCCTGTGTCACTATCTGCTTCAGCAGTGGTCCCCGCGGGCCCCGCCTGTCCCCCTCCTCTCCCACTGTCTCTGTCTCACACACACACACACACTCACACACACACACTAGCTAACCGGGCTAACGACGCAGATCCAGTAGGCGGTTTGGAGGGTCCCAGGGAATCGTGACAGTTAGTACGTCTGGTGTTGTTGAAGACTCATTAGCAGCAGTATTTAGTATGACACATAAAACATGTTTGTGTATCTGCCCTGGGGCGACCTGACAGACAAGTGGCTGCTGTTCTGAACCACAATCACAGTTACACAAACACCTGGGGGAAGTGTCCTGCCCAAGGACAAACACATTTTGGGTTGTTGACATCATCCTACATGTGCATGGAATTGTACTGAGTTTAGAGTTGAAGTTCAAAGTTACATGGTTGTGTTGTGCTTTGCGTTGTTATGTTTTCACTCGTGCTGTCAGTCGATTAAGATGTTTAATCGAGATTAATCTCGCATTAAACGCCCATTTTTGTCCCTTGAATAACCATTTTAACACTCTTATCAACATAGAAAGTTTTTTTTATTTTTTTATTTCAACTGTTTGTGACTGTTTGTCGCCCCATCTGCCCCAACCATAGAACAATAATAAAAACTATTATTAAAATTTATTATAGATCCAACCATAGAACTATTATAAAATCTATTATTCAAATGTATTATAGATCCTGCTGTACTGAGGGCGACGACTTCCTCACAAGGCCCTGTTTGTTTACATGTCGCAGGAGAAAATAAGTCCAGCGGCAGAAATATCTATTAAACCGTGAGACCGATATAAGTCCTGTGCTCCTCTGGATATAACAACAGCTGCAAAAGAGAGTCTGCAAAACCTCTGTCTCTGTCACTGTCCTTACTGAAGGTCATAGATATAAGCGACGGTAAGCGCGGATTCACCACATGTTTTGCAGCCGACTTTATTTCGTGGTGTGTTCTCATATGAATAACGTCAGTGCACCTGACAGGGCTTCACAGTTTTGTACAAATAGTTTTCCTTCTTGTTTACAGTCGGATCCTGTAGATTTCTAACGTCACAGCAGTGGCCACAGCTCATGAAAAAACTAGTTTGTGATAAAAAAAAATTAACTCATAACTTATTTTTGACAGCACTAGTTTAGACACATCATTACACCGGTGGTACATGGTGCGACATGTTTTTCACATTTATGCGTTACATGTTTTCATGGGTAATTACACGCAGCATTATATGTTACATGTGTTCATGTTACACTGGACGTTACATGTTGTTTCATCACTCTTATTGCTACATACAGCATTTTTTTTTTTTATTATTGTTTATGCATTTATTTTGGGAAAGTAAGAAATGGACATTCGTTTACAATGGAAGAAATAACATTCCTGAAATCATAATAGAAATAATAACAAAAAATTTGCCTGAAAAGGAGTAGGAAGAAGAAAATGGATGTATTCCCACCCCCACTCTTCTAATCTCACACAATGAGCTTCTTTTGCATTTTTCAGATATTTCACCTTAAACTTTATGAACTACTTAGAGGTGAGGACACAGAGCCACTGTTCGAGCTCGGTAACAAAACTATCATCACAGTAAATGCAGTAAACATAAGGATCCTAACAGTGGCAACACTCAGAAGACACAAGTCATGCTCATGGACAGCACGTAATAGCAATAGTCAGGAAACAACAAGCATAAACCAGCTCTACAGAAGGAAGTATTGTTCTGATATTAAGCCCCACTCTCTTTATACTGTGACCAGACCATATGCTTGTAGAAAAACTTGAATTTATGGATATTTTGGCATTGTTTAAGACATGTTTTCACACTGTTCCAGACTTTTACACCACATATATACACACAGGAACTTTTACAGGAAGTTCGACCATTGGGCCATTTGAAATGTCGATATCCTCTTAAATTATGAGTTCTCTCTCTCATTTTGAACAAGCTTTGGTAGTAAATTGTTGAATTACCAGTGTACCAATATTTTACAAGCTCAGGAATCTTTAGGAGCTTGGACTGAATCAGAATATTATGGGCGTGTTCTAAAAATCCAACTTTATAGTTAATTCGAAGAAGTTGAAGTGTTCGTCCACACTTCAACAGTCTGTGAAATATGGGAGAACCAGTGAACAGAATCATGTACGAAGGGCATTTTGATCAAGGTAAAACGTTGCCTGTTGTTAAACCTGTAAAATGTAATGTTTTTTTACTCAAAATGATGCAGAATCAGGTTAATAACATTAACGTCATTCATAATCACCTACAGAACATAAATCAGAGCGTCGATCCAGGGACAAGCTCCTGTTTTCTCTTCCACACGTCTTCCGTCCAGATCGTGAACAGTGAAGCTCTCGAGATGAGCAAGATGCCGGACTTTTGCACCACATATGATGGACTGAACCAGGACTGAAGCAGGTCTAAATCAGGACTAAACCAGAACTGAACCAGGACTGATTTTGGGACTTGACGGCGAAAATCCAAGTCTGTGGAGCAGGGTGTCCACAAAGTGCGATCGGACAATGGCTGCGGTTTAGCCCCGTGGGGTGGGGAGGTCTGCACCGGCCCTTTCGCCCCACAAATCTCCTGGTTTAGTCCTGGTTTAGTCCTGGTTTAGTCCTGGTTTAGTCCTGGTTTAGTCCTGGTTTAGTTCTGGTTTAGTCCTGGTTTAGCCCTGGTTTGTATGATATTATATGCAGGTTGTTTTCACCATTGCCAATAGCTCCGGTTTGACATTTATGTTTGTGTTAAACAGTTGAATTCATGAGATAAGATCAAGTAAGTACAGCAAATTTGAATACTTTAGTTCTTTGAGAAAGATCCCACACACTTACTTTTACTTGCAAAATGTGAGTGTGAAATAGGCCGTGGCAGCACCCAAGGGTGAACGGTTATTAAGGAACAGTGTAGGAACAACATAATGCAAAAAAAAAAAATACTGTTACTACTATTACTAATAATAATAGTAGAGAAATAATTAAATAGAAAAATAGAACAGAAGAGTGTCTGAATACATAATAATAATAAGAAGAAGAATGGAGAATAGCTGATAACTATAATTTGGTATAATTTTCTTCCTGTTTTGAGCTCTATTTAACATTTTGAGGGGCTGGACAACGTCATCGGCCGAAAATAAAACTCCAAATATCTTAAGAAGCAGAAATGCACAAATGAAACTTTTTGCAGCACAAAACAGCACAAACGATTGACTCCATTTTGGGCGTTTTAGAGCCTTTTGAAGCTTCCTGGGGGCTGCCTGACCCCAATTTGACCTGTAAAAGAATCGTTAATTTCTCCAAAACTAAAGCAGCACAAACGAAACTTTATGCAGCACAAAACAGCACAAACTATTGACAGTTTTTGTGTAGGGTTGAGTTTGATGGGACCAACTTCACGCAGGTTCCTCCATACACCTGTTTCAAGTAACTGATGTGCAAAGTCCTCATTTTTTTAATACTATAGTTCTTACCAATACTAGATCCTAAAGCAAAAATACCCAGAAAGTCAGAATCCTGCACAAAGAACACCACCTGTCTTTATAAAAGAATATGGAGGGCAAGTTATGACTTCGTCCTTTATGCTAAAGTGCTAATCCCACCGGCTGTACCATTTCAGAAGTACTCCTCCATGAAGGCCTGAGCAGAGACGGTTCGAACAGTGCAGAAAGTGTCCTCCCCGGGCTGTAATGGGGCGAGACGGAGGAGTCAGGGGGTGGGGGAAGTGGAGGTGGGAGGGAAGGAGGTGGTGGTAGCAGCAGACTGGTAGTGACAGCGGTGTGCAGCCTCTGTCAGCCCAGGCGAGTGTGTCCGTTCCTGGGCGCGTGTGTGTGGGAGAGTGGGCGGAGGTACGGGGGGGCGGTCAGATCCTGTTAGCCCGGAGAACGTGGAGGTGTGCGGGGATGACACTTCCAATCGCAGCCTTCACATCTCCACCCGGCACAGGAGCGAGGAGACAGAGGTAGTGGGATGTCTGCTCCTGCTTCCACACCGGAAAGACGATGGAATTCTAGTATTGTGCATCCAGAATGATCAACCTAAAGGCGCAGGGTGCATCTTTCCTACTGGAGAATAAGCTGCTACCTGCATTATGCTATTGTTTAACTTGGAATGTTCCATATAGGGATGTAAAAATAACCAAAATATGGTAATATCGTATCGTCAAAGGTTTCACAATAATATCATGGACCATCATAATATATCGAATCACAAGTCCCTTTGCTTAAATGAATAGTTCTGATGCAGGAATAGCTAAAAAAAAAAAACAGAGGGAACTACATAGACCATGATCCTTTGCTCCGTTTCAGTGCAGACGACATGAAAAAATAACTGTTTTAAGCACTTTTCAGTCTTTATTCTTTGGATTAAGTCTTGTGAAGGCATTTTTAGAGGAAAAAGGAGCAAATTCACAATAAATGTCGCACCAAATGACTGGTCAAAGCATTTTATATATAGCATTTTATCTGTTGTTATGTAGAATATCATAATATCGTGAGCTTTCCCAAGATATCGCAATAAATATCGTACCGTGAGGTTCAGACCGTGATGATACTGTATCATGAGACTTGGATATCGTTACACCCCTAGTTCCATAGTATGACATTAAAGGAACCAAGTGTAGGATTTTAGCTGACCTAATTCGCTCTGCCTCTCTCTGATCTGGACGGTCACCACCTAAAAACCATCAGGGAGAGAATTCTGAAGGTTCTGAGCTTTCACATGAGGCCTGTCCATAAACTGAGAATGAGACAAACCTGGATGTTTCTCTATCTGCAGGTTAAAGCTCCAGAGACACAGGTTCAGTTGTGGTTGAGGAACCTTTTTTAATGCTGCGTTCTGCTGTGCACACAGTAAACGGGGAGAATTGTCTTTTCGTGATATGTTTAGTTGTGCATGTCTTGAGGAAGTGTCTTCTAAAAACTTTGCAGTGACATTTAGACTTTCTTTTACATCATTTGACAGTAGAGAGAATTTTTTATCTGAACGTGCACAGCAAAAAGTGGAGTGTTAAAACTGACTCTCTCAGAAGCAAGTTTAACATTTTCTCAGGGTTTATATGAGTTCAACCTGTTCTAGAGTTAATTTAACGTTTTTGGAAACGTTAATTAAGTAACACTTGACCAATGTTCCTGTTTAACCCCAAAATCGAGAGTTATATTAATGTTTTGAGAGTAAACAGGTCCTGATTTAGCTGAACAAGGCACAGAGGTGTTTTCTTTTTAGGCCTGAGCCCCTACAGGGCGGAGGGCCTATTGCTTTTGCCACGATGAATTCATGGGCGAAGCGCTCAACTTGGTCCCTCGATCGCCCCCTGCAGGAACAGCAGTTTTCTACCATATTTACATGTATATTTGTTCTTCCTAACAACACTGAGTCAATGGGCCAAGCTGGTTTACTGAAGTCGTTTTCACAAATTAGGAGGATTGTTGGTGACATTCAACATGTTTATTCGGCAAAAAACTCAAGCGGTTTATTCGTGTGATTTGAGTGTAATGTCTTTAAGCGACGCTGTAATTTATTTGGCTTCATGCTGTCGCTGCCAACATTTTTAGACCCAGTAAACACAGCGGCGTTTCCTCGTTTCCCGCCGTAGTCACAGTGAAGCCGAGCCCTACAGACGCTTTAAATACAGTTCGTTCTCTGCACTTCAGATGTCCTGCTCTGTGTATGCGTTTGCTCGGTGCAAAAACCCCAACACGACAGCACTAATATTCCTGATAATGACGGCGGCACTGCCAACTACTGTAGTTGATGTGCAATTACACTTTATTCTAGTATAAAAAAGGCATGTTCCCTGAGGTCACACATGCACCCTCACTATTTGAGGAGTATTGCACTAGAGGTCTGCACAGGACAGAAGTTTCAGTCCAGCTCCTGCCCAAGCCTGCAAAGAATTATCATTTTCATTCCCGCTCCCGCCCGAATCTGCAATATTTTATCCCGCTCGCGCCCACAAATCCCACAAGATGGGGATGTTTGCTCTTTTTATTGGCTTGGAAAAACCTCTCTTTAAAGAAGAACTTATTCCTGAAGCTTTGTGAGATCCACTGGAGCTGCTCTGTTCTTCTGCCGTGTCTTCAAAGCTCCATCAAACACAGAGAGGCAGAAAGGAACTGTCTAAAACGTGCGTGAGATTAGATCACATCCACAACTTTAGGCTTCTTAAAATGTTTTTCATTAATGCCAAATAAAATATCCAGGACAACACTACAGAAAAGGATTTTCTAGCATAGTTAAACTGACTTGAATTAAGCAGATTCATCTTAAAAGATCAATTTTAAGATTTTTTTAATTAATAAGATAAGTTGTTTCAAGATATTTCATACTGATTTATCTTATCTGGATATTACAACTTATTCTAAGCACTTTTTATATTAACTCAGTCCAGGTTAAGCCTCTTTAACTTCCTTCTCAAACCAATAAGGTGAAAAATCTTGCCATAAATACTTGAAACTTGTGTTTTCTGCTTAGAACAAGATTCATATTTCAACTTGTTTTAAGAAAACTTGGTAAGTGAAAACTTCTTACTGCACTGACAGATAATTTCACTCAAAATAAGGCATTTTTACCTCAAAATTGGTCATTTTTTCTTATTTTTGATAGGCCTTTTTTTTCAGTGAGAATGCATGATCGACATACATTCATCATTTGTATATTTGACTTTCCAGTCATATTTAGGGCTTTAGACCTCCAGACTCCGCCCTTCTTCCTCCTCACGTTTCCCTTTATTTTAAAATACAGATGTCAGAGGAGTTTAGATGTTTAATCCCGCATTAAGAATCAAGCTTTGCCTTTCTAAAACAACCCACTCTTGTTCCGATAACCACTGCAAACCCGACCAGAGCGAGTCTTCTGCTTCCACTACACCCCCATACCCTGCACCTCATCTGCATTTCTCTATTATTACTGTTCAAAGCCAGCGTACATCCACCTATAGCGCGCAGCGGATAACGAGAATACAGCCGGGTGCAAAGTAAAGTAAAGTTTAGCGTTGAAATCAAACGAAAAAACCCTACAGAGACTCGGACGAGGAGGAGGAGGAGGCCGCGGGCGGACTGGTACCTCTGCGTAGGAGCTCATAAATGATTTGTCAGTCTAAAATCACTCTAAAGGAAGAGTTGATGTTAACTTCTTAATATTTCATCATGTGTGAATGCCAAGTGGATGAGCAGGTCTGCAGCAGGAGACTCAGCAGTGAACGGGTGGTCCGAATGCAGCGGGATGTGACCGGAATAATAGGGAGGGAATGTGGTTTTAGAGCTCCTAAATTACACAAAATGGACTCCCGTGAGTGTTCGAGGTGCACGTTTCGGTTCGGGGGTCCGTCACCTGCTTGTTTCTATGGATACGTCATTGCTCTGCCTGGAATGTTCCGCAGTATGGCATTAAACAGCTCTGTACTTTACATTTATGCAATTACAGGTGGTTTCATAGCGCAAAAATACCTAGAAAAACAGGGGTCGCCTCTCCGCAGATTGGCCTGTAACTTGGTCTGGTTTGGTCTCCATGAAGATAGAAAGGTTTAATGCCGTACTGCGGAACATTTCAGACAAAGTAAAGTTACGCAGTGCACCTTTAAGCCGTGTTATAGCGTTGTTACTTCCTTAAAAACGTACAGTACCTGGAGAGGAGTTTTGTTTCATTCACACATTCTTTATTATTATTCTGTCTACGTCTCCGAAGCTCAAAATGCTCTGTTCCACCTCGTGATGTCATGAAGCAGTAGAAATGGGCAATTCCAGGGCTGAAATGAGCCAAATATTTCTAGTTTATATGGCGTACAGAGTTTAAAAACACAGTAGAGTGTGGAGTTGGGCGGTAATACGGAAAAACGGTATCCCGAGTTATCAAAAAGTAGTATCAGTTTCTTTACCGTCATTTAAAAAATCTGCAGCGCATAAGGACCTAATATAATGACATGTTGCTGGAGCTACGACCCTGCGTCAGGCCAGTGATCCCACCACAGTCGCTTTAGACACGGGCCACAGCGCCGACTTTCTCCCCTCCGCTCTCTCTCCTCTTCAAACGTCGTTACACTCGGAGATTTCCATCCACACGCAGCGAGGAAGAAGGAAAAAAACCCGACTGACGCTTCGTGTGCGACGTTGAGCCCAAAAGTTTGCGATGGAGACGTTTTATTGAAGAGGAGAAAGTTCTCGCTCGAGGGCGACGTCGGACTTTCACGGAGATACAACATCCCGCAGTGGGAAATATCACACGCCGTGGACCGTCGCCTTTTACTTTTTAGTCCAGAATCTGCCTCTTCTGCGCTTTTCTTGTCTCGGCGAGTCCCAGATCATTAAATGGAGGGAGATACGCGCTGGTGAAGTTTGGTTTGATCAGAACTTGTGCCTCATCTTCAAATATAAAGCTGCTCTTCTGTTTCTGAACGGTTTAGGCGTAAGCTGCACAATCCTTCTTAAATAGTCACGGTAATACTGTATACTCCAGTAAAACGCCGAGAAGGTTTAACGGTATCAAAATTTGGATGCCGCACAACCCTAGCAGAGCGTTTCCTGTATCGCCACGAGACATCACAAGCTGGAACAGAGTGTTTTTAGCTTCCCGAACGCAACCTAAATACGCATAAAGATCAGTGTTCATCCTTGTTTTTGGTGTTGAGGAAGGGAACTGCGTGTTGACTTTCGCGCCTCAGCGTACTCGGCCGATTTGTGTTGAAAAGAGGAGTGGGAGTGTAAACGCCTCTCTTGTGCATTCTCTCAGTTAGGCGTTTCGTGAGTGTTTTAAATTGCAATACGACTACAATGCGCTCGCTTACTCAAAGGGCCCGTGTTGTGCGGTTTTCTGATCTATGCTTATTTAGTGCTTCTTTAGAACAGAAAAGACTCCATGCACCTTCACTCGAATCATCTGCAGCTTTGGAGATGTAGATAATAAAGGAGTTCTCACACAAAACACGACTCCAGGTGCGGTTTTTCAGAGATCAAAATTAGGTTTATCGTCAATTTCTTCACACGTACTAGACACAGAAAGGAATCGAAATAGCGTTTCTCTCCGCCCCAGGCCTAGACAAGGCAGGACAAACATTAAAGTGCGAGACAGGACGACATTTCCATGCAAAGACACAACAAATAACATAATTTCTGACCACTACAGTAACCACGGATAAATAAATTAAGCAAAAACACTAGAAATACTCATTTTTGAGGCGGTAATAACATTATAACATGGATTAGAGCTCAAAAGAGTCAATTTTATGTAATATATAAGATGTACCGTAACGTACTTTTCGCATTTGGGCGTCTGGCACATGTTTGTTTCCATGGCGATGTCATTGCATTGCCTGTAATGTTCCAAAATACGACATTAAACTAATCTATTGTGCATTTAAATTCAATTACAGCTCTACCTAAACTGAAAAAATGAAAAGAAATGTTAAATTTTATTATTATTATTATTATTATTTGATCTGTGAAAGGAGCAGGGTTTATAAGATTCATTATCTTCTTCCTGTTCCTTTTGTTCATGCAGCAAACACAAGGGAAATAATGGCCGGAATATGTATTTATGGTAATTGTCAGATGTTTTGGTGTTGCTGTTCTCTTTAAAATCATCTGATTTAAAACGTCTTGATCTCGTAAACTTTAAAACGGCTCAAATTATGTTCGGGGCATCTAACAACTCCCTCCCGGCTCCTTTAACAAATTATTTCAAGATCGAAATGCTCATCATAACTACAAACTTAGAGCTGATAAACAATGTTATCAGCCGAAATGTAGAGCTACTTTAAAGTCAGTGTCGATCTCAGTGCGTGGAGTTCATTTGTGGATTTGCAGATTATCAGAAGAACTAAAACTGTAGGAGGCTGGTTCAGTTTTATAAAATGATTTGGAAGAGAAACAATGAAAAAAACAATACCTGGAGCAGAGACAGTGATGCCCTGAGCACAGAATTTGATTGATGCCAACAAAATAAAAGCATGAACAATACATAAAAAAACAGAAATAAATAAAAAAAACATGCACGCTTACTGGGGGTGGGCTCGCCTCTCCGCAGACCTGACCCGTCCCTTTGCCTGGTGATGCGTGCAGCTTGTCTCCATGACGACAGAGCAAACAAATCTACATCCAAACGAAAATACAGTAAAGAAATAAAGTGCATATTATGCGGTTTACACAGCGCATTCAGACATATCGCGTTGTCAGTGCTGTATGTAGTCAAACAGAAAATAGAAAATAGAGTCGTGGAGCAAACGGTGCTTTTGAAACTGTAATTTCTCGACGTTCGACGCACCGTGGGGGCCCTGAGTCGAGTTGGGAGTTTATTCCACGTTACTCACTCACAGTCACGTCTTAAATCAGAACAAATATTGACAGTTCGAGGCGTTTTACCTGATGTATTTGCGGGGTTTTTTTTACACTGAACATATCTGGTGTGGTGCAGCCTCGGAGCTCTTGTCTCCATGGGCCCCGCGGGAATCTGCCGGCTCCACGGCGCAGCCACAGTGACCCCTGGTGGCACAACCGAGAAGTGCCACAAACTGCAACGCAAAAAACAGAAGTGGAGCTGTCAGAAAATCAAAAACAAACCTAAATTATGTGTTATTTAGTCGTGTATTTATGTGTGTGTGTGTGTGTGTGTGTGTGTGCATGTACTATCACGCAGGTATTTGTTTGTTTATTTATGTACGTCAGCTCTAAATTAACAGTAAAACCAACACTAATAGCAGCACACAAAATACTTTTAAACTGCACTTTTGGCTTAAAACCTAAAAATGTTTATGATGTTTTTTATGGACAGTGCTTAATACATTTAGTAGACCATCACCCAGCTGCCATTTTATTTATTTATTTGGCAGGGACAATGCAGTCAGACATAGATACAAAACATAGTTTGCAGCTGATGTGAAGCATACAGAGCGTTAGCAAATGCTAATTTTCAACTCCCGTCCCCGGCTGGGCTTTTCTAAAATTACACTACAATAATAAAAAAAAAACATTAAAACATGTTTCCATTATATAAATAACATATATAACACTCACACTTTCCCTCGCTCACAACTTTCATACAGTTTATTTATTGGTGGGCACAGTTTTGACGTAATTTAACACTATTTCTGTGTACCAAAATATCTTTTTTATAATAATAATAATAATACATTTTATTTATAAAGCACTTTTCAAGATACTCAAAGACACTTTACAGAGAATTTAAAAAGTACAAAGATTAAAAACATTTAAAAACAATGCTCATAATAATCATAGACTATATTTATGTTTCTGTAATGGTTAATCTGCCAGTATATGCAAGAGCTTCTTATCAAAACCATATCTTTAATGCTAAAATATAACTATTATTGCAATGTGATCCATACATTTGTAAGGTTGATGTTTAAGTTTAGTTTATTTGAAAGGGGTCAGTGCAATTTCATAAAACACATGATTTCACATGGTTAAAAAAAAGCCAGAATTAGCCAGAAGTCTAGTTTTCATCTGTAGCCCCCTGGCTGTGATATAAAAAGACAATAAAACACATCTATACAAGAGGAAAGAAGAAGAAAAAAAAAAGTTAAGGGAGCACAGAGCAGACAAAACCTATACAATATAATACAAGATACATATACATACACTTACTGTACAATTAGGAATGAATAAGACGACATAACATTTGATCACAACATCAGAACAGGCTTTCGAACAGGCTCTTTAATTATTTAGTCTTTATTTAACCAGGTAAAGACCCACTGAGATCCAGATCTGGCCAACAACAATCAATTATGAAAGTAAAGTGCAATGAATGTAGGAAAGTGCAGCAGCTGGAACAGTCTAAGAAGATAAAGTGCAGCAGTTGTAAACAATAGACGATAAAATGCAATAAAATCTGTTACAAAGAGCACTTTTTGCAGTGACATCTCAAAAACACAGGCGCTGATGGACGGAGCTTTTTTTTTGCCTGTTGCGTCACAAAGAACGAAAAGCTTTAAATGAGACAAGTTCGGATATTTTCAGTTCAGTTTGGAGGGTTTTCCGAGCTGAAGGAGCAGAGAAGCTAAAGGCTAAAGTTTTCCCGGCTCGGTCCGAACACGAGCAACCTGCAGGTGGTAAATGTAGAGGCGTTTATCACAAGGTAAAGAGTCTGAGGACAGAGAAAAGGTGGAGCCAAAGTGAGGAGTGTCTTATAGACCAGTGTCAGCTTCTTGTTTGACTCATAAAGACTCAGCTTTGGCGTAAAGATATGAATGAATATCACTGAAACAGGTTTTTGATACTGTGAAGTTGTTTATGTTGACAGGTGGTCTAATAAACTTGTTAAGCACTGTATTTATGTATTTGTTCATCGCTTATTATTATCCACCTTATGTCGCCGCGCCCACTTTTGTCTGTAAACGCTCCTAAATTCCGCTTTTTTTTGCGATGGCACTTCCGATTAAACGGGATTCTCCTTTATGATAACGGAGAATTTGGGAAACGTCTTGCATCTTAAATATGACATGAAGTTAGTTTATTTGAGTAAAATGTTCAATTTTCACGTGCACCAACAACTTTACCCAACTTTCAAACGACTTTATCATCCGTATTGAACTTATTTACTTGTCAAGATCCAAAACAAAATAATACAACCAGAATCAATCAATCAATCAATCAAAAACTACTGGAACAAGGTGATTTTTTTTTTTTTAAATCTCACAAATTGAACGTACACATAAGCGTTTTCACAAAATACTATTTTAACTTGAGTAATATTATTTTGAAGAAACAAATATTCAGCTTTTTTTTGTTATTCTCATCTTGAGTCTAGCGTTTTCCATCTTTAATGATTCAATCCCACGTCTTTTTATTACAAAAATACAGTTTAAAACACCCATTCTGACTGGGAGTGGGGGTCGCCTCTCCACAGACCTGACCTGGTGGCGTCAGCTTCTTCATTATCACATACTTTAATTTCCTTATTGTCCATAGTTTGAAAATATACCAAAGTATTTATGTATTTACTTTGTTCAGCTCATTATTAATAGTAAAACCAACACTATTTTTACTACACAAAAATACTTAAACTCTACTTTTTAGTGATATTACGTTATATTTATTTACTTTTCCCTGTTCTTATGCATCCTCCCCTGTCTCCATGTTGTGTGCAGAGTGGTTGTAGTGTGTGTGCTCAGGTGGAACGCGCCGACATAACTCCTGCATCATCATCATCCACGTTTACGCTGAATCCTGCAGCCACGGCCTTTTATTTTCCCCTGAACCGGAGCTGCACCCTGACTCTGTGTTTACGAGCACAGCAGAGAGCGAAACCAGACGGTCCGCTTTATCTTAATCTGGTTTTCAAGCTGCGAAAGTAAAGAGACGGTATTCAAAGGGACATTGTGTAACGTTTCCGCTGGAGCATCATCGTATTACACTATTTTCTGATGAGTTGTGATATGTTATAATGTGGTTTCCTCACCACAAACGGACCTGGAGGTGTGTTTTGTTTCATTCGCGCATGTTTGACACACAAATCCTGCAGATTTAAGCTGAGTTCTTCTCCACACACCTTCACTAGAAGCATTTGGATCATTTCTGCCCTGGAATTGCCGATCTGTACTGAACAAAAGTTTTTTTTAAAAGTTGTCAACGCGAAAACTACCGCTTCATGACGTCACAAAGTGGAACAGAGCATTTTGTGTTTCATTTCAGCTTTGGTATGTACTGATACCAAAAAACCTAATGCTTGTTCGGTGCCAACTTTCGGTTCCTTGGCTTTAAATGCCTGCGTCAGTGAGCCAGTACACACCTCGCTCTGATGTTCTCAGCAGTGCAGGTGCTCACGCGTCACGACTGGGCCCTGAATGCCACAAAAACAGCACTCGCTTTTAATCAGTGCTGGGAAGTTAAAAAAGGAGTGTGTAGTGTTACTTGTTACTTCTTTAAAAAGAAATCCCATACTTTACCTACTTCCCCGCTATGGAAACTGACTTTTTACGTTACTTTGGTACTTTTTGGTGGTAAACTATCCAAGGCTAAACACCGGAATGAGACCAACAGTCGGCAAATATCGTAAGGAAAAGTTGAAAAGAACTTTGAAGGACGTGAAATCGTTGAGAGGTGAACGGCTCCGCGCCATCTTCCCGGGGGACTCAACTCGGCCACGGCGCACTCTTCTTCACTGCACAACCAGCTCTGGATCGGCCATGGAAGGCTCAAGGTGGCACGACACTCCTCCTGCCCAGACCTCGCCGATTCCCAGGACCGACGGATCCTCCCTCTCCATCCTCTGTCCTCAGTTTGCCCCACACTGCCAGGACAGGGACCAGCCCGTGTACACAGAAAAGTAACGGTGCGTCAAATTGAAAAGGGAACTCCATTTCATTAACAAATTTTCAGTAAGTAGTAGTAGTAGTAGTAGAGTACACAATTTTTACCCAAAAAAGGCGGTTACGTTACACCCAACACTGCTTTTAACATAGTCCTACACGCTCCCAAACAAAGTGCAATGTGTCATCTCTGGTAAAACAGAAGAGCTGGAGAAACAGTGCGCTGCGTGAAACTCATATCCACCCGAAAACACTTACAGTCTCCAGTGTGGGGCCTTCGCAATGTCTCAAATTCAAAATGATGTGCGTATCTGTTGCATCTGCGTAAAGTTGACACCAAATAGAAAACATGAGCCAAACTCCACCGAAAATCATCCTCGATCCGGGGAAAAGCGTAATTCCCGAATGTGGTGTAGTAAATATATCCGACGTGGAGTTTGTGCCGCGTAAAGATGCAGTCGGACAAATAATATGAACCAAAATCCCGGCTTAGACACTTCAAATCGGGCGTGGAGTGAATTCATAATGATTATAGTCGAATATAACAAATACCAGTGGCTTTATTTCTGTGCTTGACCCTTCAGGGATCGGCGTCTTTCACCACAAACTCCGTCCGCATTAGAAATCTGTCGGTAGCTGAGCGCAGACCCCCTTCCCCTGCCCTCCAGCGCAGACCCCTTCACATCCTCCTCCGGTTCCTTCACGGATCCGCGGGTAGCACTCACGGCGTCGCGCTCGCCCCCTCGCTTCCCGGCACGTCCGGAAAAGCCGCCGGCAAACAAACGCGTCAAAGCCGGCTCCGCGGCGGCCATCACGAGTCTAAGCAAGCGGATCCTGTGACCGGCGCGAGCGTTGCCTGAGGAGTAAACATGATACGGATCCACAGCCTTGGCCTCGGTGTGCCCGCGGTGCGTTCAGGGTCCGTGGGTTCACCTCGGCGCTCCAGGGCTGCTGCGTGGAGAGGCTGGATCGGGGTGACTTCAGCCGCCTCAGCTCTGCTCCTCGGTGGATTTGTGCAAGGAATTCTGTGGATGTTTGAAGTATTTCTCTAAACATAAAATAAATTCTTAGAAAAATTCTGAAAAACTGGAAATTTGGAAAAGTTTAAAGGTGCTGTACCTGATTTTTACTGGCTTATAAAGGTGAAAAACAGAACTTAGCTCATTTGAAGCAGTTTGCAGTGATCCATAGTTATTCCCTGTTTACCTTTTGCATTCAGAGCATCTTAATTATTCCCTGTGGTGAGTTTATAAGCAGTTTCCACAAAATGTTCAGAACCAGAGCCGTGAAGGTAAAGCGAACAACAGCTGGCATGCTAACGTGCATTTGACATATTCTGATCTCAAGAGCTGCTTATACAAAACCGTAAAATACCAAATAAGAGCCGGGATGTTTATTTGTTTCAGTCACTTTACAGACAAGGCGTTTATTTGAGACCAGGTGATTAATTCCTTTCTCACCAAGATCTTTCTCAGCAAGACTGGGAAAATATGGTACTCAAATTCTTATCGTATATGATACCGAGGAATATGTTTTCTATAACTGCGCAGAACTTTCTAACCGTAAAAGATAGAAACTTACTTTTTCCCCTCTGAAAGTGCAGACATAGAGGTTTCCGTACATTTCTGCGGCTTTATCCTACGTCACACTCACGCTGTGTGATGACGTGCGCAAAACGAGTGTCCAATAGGAACTTTGTTTTCTGCCAAACTCATGCGCTCCGTCCATTTTGATCGAGCCAAACTTTGCCAAAGAGTGAAGTGAGTCAAGATGGTCGACTCCTCTGACTGTGTGTGTTTAGAACGAGTGAAAAAGTCGCTCTAAGTGGAGTTAATTCTCACACACATGGAAAATTACACATCTTGGTGTGTGTAATTGTGCATCTCTTTCTATTTTTATTTGGCCCTGGACCTGACAGGAGCTGTTTCCATGACTGGCACCAGAAAAGTAATGGGGCAATTGCACTTTTTCTTTTTTTTTAAGGCAATAAAGATATTTTTAATTTACTTACAGACTTGATATTTTGCATTTTTGTAGCTAAGGACCTAAATAAAGCATTTTTTTATGTCCAAAAAGTTGTTTATACATGTTTGCTGTGTGTTCTGTATAAAAGAGTGTGAATTTTATTTTCCTTTTTTTTTTTCTCTCATCTCTATTTCTGGTCCTGTAGCTTTTATCACAGCCTCATGACACACCTACAGCAGCAGATTGAAATAACAGGTTGTGCTGAACAAAAGGAGGTATAACACTTCATTATAGGGTAAAAGGGGCAGTTTTAAAAGCAAAATTAAGAAAAAAAATCTAGGCGAGGAGAAATGTACTAAAATTGCCCTTAGGTCTTCGGGGGTTAAGCAGTATGACCATAATTTACAGTTTTTCGCCATTATACTGTAGCCTGGCGACTACTTTACCTTTGCCTTGTCAACACGGTTCCTGCCTTTCCTCTCACGCCACAGCAGCTACGGTGATACTGCTGCTTCCTCCGATTCGCCAAACTGAAGTAATATTACCAAACTCCTCCTTTATCTTTCTTTTTTATGTCACTTTGAAATATGGAGTTCACAGCAATGTCGTCTGCTCCGCCACTTTTTCAGCGAAGGTGAAGATGAGCGGACGCAGCGCGGAGAAAATACTGTAGCCTGTCCATTCTGAGTCACACAACCATAGTCTCATAAAGGTGTTTATTTGGACCCGGCGGTTATTTATCAAAACATACACCTGCACCCGGCGTTTAAAGGGGACCCGGCGGTTAATTGAAACTCTCTTTATCTGGTGTTTTACGGTACAGCGGTCCCTTCGTTTATCACGGGGGTCACGTTCTAAAAATAACCCGCAATAGGTGAAATCGGCGAAGTCGTCAGCTTTACTTTTTACAGTTATTGTATATGTTTCAAGGCCGTAAAGCCCCTCACCACACACTTTATACGCTTTTCTCAGGCTCCACGGTCTAAACTGAGGGACTGTAGCGCCACGCGATGATCTACGCCTGGGAAACTCTGCGTCTTTTTCTACCGAAGGCCTTGGTGTCTTTTTCCGACTGAAGAACATAGTTATGGGTAGTTGTTGCCGCTGTTTTTTTCTTCAGACATGCCACCTTCTATTACGCAGAACAGCCAATCAGGCACACACACAAAAAAAATCCGCGAAACAGAAAGGCCGCGAAAGGTGAACCGCGTTGTTGCGACGGACGACTGTATCTCTGTACTTGGGCAAGACGCCAGAGCCTTAACCTGCAGGTAGAGACATCCAAGTTTGTCTCTTTACTGCTCAATGCTCGGGCCTCACGTGGAAGCTCAGAACCTCCAGGATTCCCTCCCCGAGCTGCAAAGGCCGCACTAGCACTGACTCATGACTGTCTGCAGGAGCTGGGGTTTAGGTAGCGACCGTTCAGATCAGAGAGACATTTTAGGTTTAAACCAACTGGATAATCAACCAAAACTATACCAAAATTATAACAAGAAAAACATGACCATCATCTAATGGTTTTGTAATTACAGTTGTAGGTGCAAATCAGGAAACGCTGTATTCGTGTTTGATTTGAACATCTTGCATTAGGTTCCTTTAAATGAGACAGCCTCGGCCTCGGCAGTGGTGCGTTCGGGGTCTGTCGGTTCACGTTGGCGCTGGAGGGCTGCTGCGAGGGGCCGTTATGAGCGGCTGGATCGGACTGACTTTAGCCGCCTCAGCTCTGCTCCTCAGTGGATTTGTGCGAAGGATGTTGTGGATGTTTCTGATAAAGCGCTGAAGTTACGCTGTAGAGGATTTGGAATAAACTGTGTGCGTGTGCGTTGCTTTGTTGGTTCTGTGTAGTATTGTCGTTCATTCATTTGCGCGTGTAATGAAGGATAAAGTCTGAATTGTCAAGAAAAAAAGGCAGAAAATGTGCTTACCCTCAAAGTACAATTACGCAAACTCGACTTTCTGTAATCTTATAACCTTGTTCCCTCGTTAAAACATGCCTGAAAAGCTTTTAGATGTCGTCCCACACAGTTTTTTGCGGCAGCACTGCACGAGATTGGAGATTTAGCAAATAAGTGAAATACAACTTAATTTTTACACTAGTTTAAAACTTTCTTAAAGCTCGATGTGTGGATTTATCGTTTTGCGTCGACTCGCACTCTGCCGCCGTCGCCTTGTTGCGTCGTTTTTTGATTTATGGATCTGCGTTGAGGTCAAAGTAATTCACGACAGCGCTTGGGGCTTGGCTTTAAAAGTGGCGCTCATGTATACAAAATAAAGCGGGAAAGCAGAGTCCCGGAAATGTATGTAGAGCCGATGCAGAGAGGACCAATCATAGCCCTTATTGTCTGCGTCGCTTTCCCTTGTTGTTTGCGTCGCGATCCAGACGATTTGACGCAGGACCACACATTAGGCCTTACTAGGGCGGCCAGAATTTCATAATAAAAAACTGGGACATCCCTGTTTTTTTGGTGGTTGGTGATATAAAAAAAAAGTGAAATGATTGCATAATTATTAATTGTTAAGCAGAAACCATTTTCTTTATATTTTGGTGATTTTTAAGCAGATTTTTTTGTATTTTACTTCAACTAATGACACTGTATGCCTCTCTTTACTGCTGGCAGGGATCAGATTGGTCCAAAATAGGGAAACCTGGGACATTTCTTGTATAAAACTGGGACAAATCACTGGTTTTGGATAAATCTGCTGGGACAGGGGACACAGGGCTCAAAACTGGGACTGTCCCAGGGAAATAGGGACGTCTGGACACCTTAGGCCATGGGCTATCCAAACTTTTTACATCAAGGGCCACATATTAAAACACAGATCAGCGTCAGGGCCGATCGAGGGTCATAGACTGATGGTCAAAAACAGTGAATAATTCAAATCTGTGCATTTATAACAGGTTTGAATGACCCTTCAGACCTTTGTTCAGGCTTAGACCCTCAAAAGGACACACTACATATGCTTGATCAAGGTAGATTTCAAAAACATGCAGTAAAAAGTATGACTTGAGGGCCAAAACAGTTGGATCTAGTTAGTTTGGGCCCTAGTTTGGACATACGTGCCTTAGGCTTTACTGTAGTGCAAAAAAAAAACCTCTGCATATCTCATTTATCATCAGTCCTGGATATTAGTGGTGGTTGAAAAAATCCATATTGGAGCCTTCTCTTCTGTCACAAAGTGATAGCACGACTGCACTGTTAGCAGCTGTGAGCTCTGGCCCCTGTTGTGTAACTTATACTGCCACCCCCGACTGTACTGTAACACCAGGACCTTCTGACTACATCCGTGTCCACATGTCCATTTGTGGAGCAGTTTACAAATCATAAACTTGTACTGAACAGCCCTGTGAGTCACTGTATGACACTTTGGGGCGGTTCTGCTTCACTTTTCTCCCAAAACTCCACATGCGAACAGTAGAGATGTAACAAAGGGTTCGTGAGAGCGAGGAACAAGTTCGACTTTAGAGTTGTTCAAGAGGCCATTGCTGTGAAATGTTCCGTTTCCCCACTATTCTCTACCTATTTCACTATTTTCTTCTGTTTTGGTCGTGTCGCGCAGCCATTTTGACTCACATTTATAAAATATTTGCTGCTCCTTTTTGTACGCCGAGCTGTCTGTGTGCAGGTCTGCTGTCATTTTAGATCAATATTGTGATTTAAAAAGTCCAAAACAAATAAAACAATGATCAATGTCTGTCAGAGATTATAACAGCAGAGCAAACACAAGCACAATATGTCTTCTTTAAAGTTGAAGAAAAGATTATGTTTTAGCGCTGTCATCGCTCTGGCTCCTGTTCCTAGTCCTTTTGGGCAAATTTAATACAAACTAAATATATTTAAGTTTGTGCTGCCCCGATTACAGACACGTGTCCTCCAGGTTCTACCCGGTTTAGCAGCTGTGTTTGAAATGCGTTTGTGTTTTGAGTTTAGTTTCACGTTAAGCCTTTATAGCCTAATTTTCTTGTGTGTGTTCGTCTCCAGCTGCAGTCAGACCAGGACCGGGGCGACGGGGCAGTGAAGTACGTACTCTCTGGTGAGGGGGCGGGCTCCATCTTTGTGCTGGACGAGAACAACGGGGACCTTCACGCCACGCGCCGCCTGGACCGCGAGGAGAAGGCCTTCTACGTCCTGCGGGCCACCGTCGTCAACAAGCGCACGGGCCTCAAGCTGGAGCCCGAGACCGAGTTTGTGATTAAACTGCACGACATCAACGACAACGAGCCGACGTTCAGCAAAGAGGTGTATACAGGAAGTGTTCCGGAGAGGAGCGAGATAGGTACGGGAATATATGACCTAACTTTGATTTAACCAACTAAGTTTTATATAAGAAAGAGGCGTGTGCAGGGAGTGTGCCAGAGAAGAGCGAGATAGATACGAGAATATTAGGGCCCGACCGATATGGATTTTGTTGTGGCCGATTTGATCACCCATATAATCGCCGATATATTTATGACGTAAAAATTCACTGTAAAACTTCATTTGTTTATAAAACTTAGGTTTGGCGCTATTGGATTTTCAATTGGGTTTATTTAGGCGACATTTACTGTTCTTCTGCCTCTTTACGTCATATTTAAAGACAGTGGTTCAGCCTAATGGTGTTTTTTGATATTCTAGCCAGTAAAGAAAATGCTGTACGTAAACTACCGCTATTAGCTTTTAGCAGTAAATGCGTGTGCGCCGCGGTAATTAATGATCTGCTAAATGCCGATAATTCACACGTCTATTTACAGCTCATTTACATATCAGTGTGTGTCCAGTAACATATGTACGGCAACTATAGTCACTTTACAGTCGCTAACAGAAGAGAAAACAGCCTGTTTATGTGTGCGAGCTACAGCAGCTAATCGCTAACCAATGAGAAAGAACCAAAACGAGCTTCAAAACCGACACATTTCAACACTCAGCCTCACACAGGCTCCTCTCAGATCACAAGTCTGCACTAAGAACTGTCCTTTAATCCAGACTCAAACCGAGTGTCCCTAAAAAGAAGAGAATCTCAGTGTTGCGCACATGGATCTACGACTGCGCACGGTGTAAACAAGCGCATGTGGGGGCGCCACATACATTTATCTGTCTGTAAATTGGATTAAATGGGCAGAATATAGAGTCTGAGCTTTATAACAAGGTAAAACATGTCAGCGTAGATTATCGCCCCATATCGATAAGATTTCAGCCAATAGCCGATATGTTTCCAAGTGCCCGTATCGGCCGATAATATCGGCCAACCGATACATCAGTCGGGACCCTAAAGAATATATATCCAAACTTTATATAACTAACCAATTTTTTTTAAATAAGAAAAAGGTGTATGCAGGGAGTGTGCCAGAGAGGAGCAAGATAGGTACAATTCAAGAATATATAGCCAAACCATATATAACCAAAGTTTTATATCAAAATGTACACCTGCAATAAAGAACTGTATACAGGAAGTGTGCCAGGGAGGAGAGCGATGGGTATGAGAATATAGTATCAAACTTTATATAACTAACCATATGTGTTTATATTTCAAAAGATCTATGCAAGCAGTGTGCCAGAGAGGAGCAAGAACAAAATAGAACCAACTTTTCTATAACCAACCAAGTTTTATATAAAAAAAAACATGTATACAGGAAGTGTTGCGGAGAGGAGTGCGATAGGTACGAGAAAACAGAACCAAACTTTATGTAACTAATTAAGTTTTATATAAGAAAGAAGTGTATATACAGGGAGTGTGCCAGAGAGGAATGAGATATGTACAAGAATATATAACCAGATTTTACCATATATGTTTATATAAGAAAGACTAATTTTGTGGTTAAACTACACGACATCACTGACGAGTCCACCTTCAGCAACGAGGTGCATACAGGGAGAACGCCAGAGAGCGAGATTTTACATAAGAAAAAATGTTATAGAAGTGAGGAGCGTGATTCGAGAATATAAAACCAAACCATATATAACCCAAGTTTTATATAAGAAAGAGGTATATAAACAGAGTGTGTCTGAGAAGAGTGACTTTATATAACTAGCCATGTGTTTTATATCTGACAAAAAAAATAAAAGCAGTGTGCCGGAGTTTTGAAACTACAGTTTAAGATTTTTTCTGATTCACCTGCAGCGTCTCTCCTTGAGTCCTTTTGGATGAATGCTGTGATTTAAAATGTCCAAATTATAACATATTGATTCATAGATTATAACTTTATAACAGACACAAGCACGAATGATCATATTTGGTCAGCTGTGCATTGTGAAACTGAAATCTAAACACTCATAATCATAAGTATGAGCAAAAACCTCCTCCTGCCTCGTCGCACTTAAATTCAGCACAGGCTCTAGTCCCATTCATTATTCAGTCTTTCTAACCAGTGCTGCGAGGGCGTACACAGGACTGCACTTACCCCCTCACCCCCCTCACCCTCTGACCCCTGTGTGGGCCCCGCAGGCACGTCGGTGATCCAGGTCACGGCCACGGACGCAGACGACAGCATGTACGGCAACAGCGCCAAACTGGTGTACAGCATCAGCCAGGGACACCCGTACTTCTCTGTGGACCCCAACACCGGTAAGACACACACTCCCTTTACGCAAACTCACACGTATGACACTTAAAGATTCACTGTGCAATTTTCCTGCCACCTGTTTGCCTCACGGTGGGACACATTAGCAAAAAAACAGAGCCTAATGAGACAGACACTGACACTTTATTGGTCCCGAGGGGAATTCAGGTTTTGCTGCAGCTGTAAACTGTTGCTGTTCCTCCAGTTCATTCTTTCAAAGTTTTTCCCTCTGAAGATTTCCTGACACATTTGTTGGCACATACGGTGTAAAAAACCGGTAGCGAAATGTCTGTACGTAGCTCCTTCAGTAGCCTCTTGCACAGTCTTCATGGATACGGGAAAAATAAACAGCTGTCTAGTGATGGGCGAATGGAGCCTCGAGAAGCATTTGACGCCTCAGTCGCAATATTGTCTCAAATGGTTCGACGTGTCTGAGGCCTCGGAGAAACACTGACCTCTAGTGGACAAATTTAACCATTTCAAACCAGCACACGACCCATGATTTGGGAACCCAAAACTCTATTTCCTGTTTTATTAGATGGATGGCTCTTTTTCACTTGCCATCACAAATGAAACAAATGCCAAAAACGCCAAAAGTCACCAAAATCACCACTAACGTCACACAATACCCCTCACTACCCAACATTTTTAAGAAATATCGGTGCATCTTTTATACTGCAGCAGTTTAGCGCTTGTCGAACCACAGAAGTGCGCTGAACGCTCTGACTCTGAACCAATCGCAGAGCGGAACATTCGCTGAGCCAATGAAACGCTTCGATACACTGAAGCGATGGACACGCAGAGCGAAGCGGTCGGGGGAGGGACCGACACTTCGGCACTGTGGTCACGTGAGCGGCTGCTGCGGGACGAGCTCCGAGGCAGCGCTTCGGAGCAACTTGTTTCAGAAAGAACGAGAAGTGCTCTGGAGCTCCGTCTCGTTTGCCCGTCACTGCTGATTTCACACGTTTCAGCCCCTTGTGTCCTTTGAACATGCTCCGCTTCTTCTGCTGCGTTCTCACGGGACACAGCTGGCTCCACCTCGGAAAAAGTGCAATGGGAACGGCCAATCTGGTCCGAGATCCGAAACACAAACTCGGGTTAGTTCGGAGAGGGCGAAGTCGGATGGATTTCTGAACATGGGAGTCGACAACAGCTAACTTTCGCTAACAGACTCGATTTATTAGCAGGAGCCAGGGTGACGTTCCAGGTTGGGTTTTTTTTGTTTTTTTGGTAATAATGAGGAAAACCGTTATGCAGAGATCATTCATGACCAACATGTGAGTTAGTTATTACTGGAGCCGACAGTTCAGTGCGGTGCAGGGACGTAGCGATGTCGCACTTCTCTGGTTGTATCATTGTCCGACTTATTCCTCTCTCCCGTCTCCCTCGCAGCAGCATCACCACCAGCCTCCTCACCCTCTCAGATCCACCATTTTCTGTCACTCCATTACACCCGAATGCACCGAAATCGTTCGCTCTTACACCAAAGTCCAGAATTCTCATTTGCACATCCTCAGATCGGATGAAAACCAGACAGAAAATCAAACGTAAGGTCAGACCGTGCGCACTGGCCTAGAGAAATCATGTTTAAGAAGAAAGAGAAACTGAAAGGAGTGGAGGCTGAGCAGGCTGTGTGAACAAATTAACCACATATGTAAAGGTTTATACAAAAACTGCAAAATGATTCTTGAATAAAATCACATACTGAACAGTCTCTCTATATACAGTCTGTTCACAAAGCAGAAAGAAAGTTCGAGTTTTCCCCCGAAAGAGAGTTAATAAAAAAGATATTTGAGTGAAGTTCCATGAATAATGTATTGAAAGAGTCGGAGCTAAGACGTCTTCAAATGAAAAATGTGATGGATTTATTAAAGAAAATGTCTCCCCCGGGGCCTCAACACTGGGATGGTGAGGAGGAGGAGCTGGAGAGGGTGAGGAGGTGATGGTTCTGCTGCTAAAATGGTCTTTCTGGAGCTTTCTACCGTGTTATAACGTCGTTCCTTCATCCAACACGCGCCCAAAGTGGCTCAGACGTCATCCATGCATGTTTGAGTAATCCAGTGATCTCTTCAGGGCCTGTTTGAACTCTTTTTAAGATTCTGTACACAAGCCGACATCGCCCACGATCGCGACATTTCTCTATCAATATGCAAAAACGTGATACAAAACTGAACACAGATTGGGTTGTTTATTTACGAGTGAATTATATTTTTGGAAAAACGCAAAAAAAAAAACATTCCCGAACCATTTTCTTTCAACAACTTTCAGTTTCTCTTCTTCTTCACCGTCAGTAGTCGATCCTCACTTGTTGCTTCTGGCTCTTCGTGCAACAACGAACTCACATGTGATTTCAGGGCGAGAGTTCAGCTCAGGGTCAGAACAAAATGATCGACTGCAAAAGCGAGAAAGCACGACCCAATGCCTCTCCATGCCCTGCTCTGCAATATTGTGGTAATGATTTAAATACTTAACCACAGGGTTTTTCTAAAAATGTAATTCACTCATAAATGAATGGGATTAGAAACGACATCGGCGATCGAGTCTTTTGGGCTTTGGCCTGTGCAGTGGGAAATCAGCAGAGGGAAGTGTGAGGTGCTTATAAAGGTGTTTTCTAACGTTTCCAGACACTAATGAGTGAACCAGGCAGAGCATTTTGTTTGTTAGACTCGTGGCTGTTGTAAGATGGGTTAAAGTGGAGTTAAGCTTCTTCAGTGTGAAGCAAATTGTCGTTTTACACCGGAAAAAAACACTATCTAGGAAAGTTAAAATGACTTGACCTGAGTCGATTCATCTTGACAAGTGAAATGATCTGCCAATGGAATAAGTGTTTTTTTCTTAATTCAAGCAGCATTTGATTTTATTTCTTATTTTAAGTGTCAAAAGTTCTTGTTTTTCTTATTTCAAGTTTAGCAAGATGTATTTTCATATTGTAAGTACAAAAATCTTACTGCACTGGCAGATCATTTTACTTTTAAAGTAAAATTTACTCAAATCATGGTAAAACGTTCTTAATACAAGTAATTTCAGCTTGACTAGATTTTGTTTTTTACGGTGTACGTCGAAGTTATGAACTTGCCCCCATCACTACACTAGTTTGTCACTGCCACAGCGAGATCTCCGCCGAGGCGATGCTGATCTGTGCCGTTTTTTGGCTTCTGACAGAATTCAACCACCTCTAGCAACGGACTTTAGCTTCAAACATGTCAGGGTTCACCTTTAATGCCATACTGTGAAACATTCCAGACAAATCAAGAACATTTCCATGGCGAAAAACAACTTCAAGGTTGACTACACATGGGTTAAAAGCGTTAAAGATGACAGAACTGGGCTTTTCAGATCTTTTAACCGTCTTTTTTACCTTGTCATTGACCCGTCACCTGTATTTAGAGTGAATCCTGCAGGTTTGAGTCGTCTTTATTCTCTAAACGTCTCCAGAATTCGGCCACCGTGACTTACGCACTTCCTTCTCCGGTTTTATTTCCTTCGTCGGTGATACACATAAGATTCAGAAGCGCCGTGCAGTCATTATTGCACAAATGAAAAATAAAATCCACTGCTCACTGGAGCGACGTGCAGCTGGCCGTAGGAGGGACCCACAGCATTCGCCGCTTTGTTGTTTCTTTTATTAAGTCCTTTTGGATCAATATTGCAATTTAAAAAGTCTGAGCTATAAAATAATGATCCGCGGGGGTCAGAGATTATAACTATAACAGACACAAGCGCGATGTCTGTAAAGTAGCTCCCGGCGGGCGCAGCGTTCAAGAAATAATGAAATCCTCCAGAGATGCTTCCTCCACAGCCGAGGACGAAACTTGGCTATAAAAATGTAATAATATAGTGATAATGTGAGTAAATATGAAGCGCCGGAGTTGGACAGTGTTGTGTTCGGGGTGGTTTCCTTGTGTGAAGCCGCTGTGTGTTGTGTTTTTAGGGGTGATCCGCACGGCGCTGGGGCCCGGGGACATGGACCGGGAGCAGAGGGAGCATTACCAGGTGGTGATCGAGGCTAAAGACATGGCCGGACAGAGGGGAGGCCTGACCGGGAGCACCATAGTCAACATCACCCTGACCGACGTGAACGACAACGCGCCCAGCTTCACCCACAGTGAGTCTAACACCCACAGCTTCACCCACAGTGAGTCTGACACCCACAGCTTCACCCACAGTGAGTCTGATACCCACCCAGCTTCACCCACAGTGAGTCTAACACCCACCCAGCTTCACCCACAGTGAGTCTAACACCCACCCAGCTTCACCCACAGTGAGTCTGACACCCAACTTCACCCACAGTGAGTCTGACACCCACAGCTTCACCCACAGTGAGTCTCACACCTACAGCTTCACCCACAGTGAGTCTCATAACCAGCTTCACCCACAGTGAGTCTAACACCCAACTTCACCCACAGTGAGTCTAACACCCACCCAGCTTCACCCACAGTGAGTCTAACACCCACCCAGCTTCACCCACAGTGAGTCTAACACCCACAGCTTCACCCACAGTGAGTCTCATAACCAGCTTCACCCACAGTGAGTCTAACACCCAACTTCACCCACAGTGAGTCTAACACCCACCCAGCTTCACCCACAGTGAGTCTAACACCCACCCAGCTTCACCCACAGTGAGTCTCACACCCACAGCTTCACCCACAGTGAGTCTAACACCCACAGCTTCACCCACAGTGAGTCTCACACCCACAGCTTCACCCACAGTGAGTCTGAGACCCACAGCTTCACCCACAGTGAGTCTCACACCCACAGCTTCACCCACAGTGAGTCTCACACCCACAGCTTCACCCACAGTGAGTCTCACACCCACAGCTTCACCCACAGTGAGTCTCACACCCACAGCTTCACCCACAGTGAGTCTAACACCCACCCAGCTTCACCCACAGTGAGTCTAACACCCACCCAGCTTCACCCACAGTGAGTCTAACACCCACAGTGAGTCTCACACCCACAGCTTCACCCACAGTGAGTCTCACGCCCACAGCTTCACACCATGAGTGTCAGCAGTCCATAACGTTGGCAGATCTGCACACACGGCACTTTTAAAAGTTTCACTTTACACCAGAGGCCGCAGAGCTGCTCCTGTGACTCCAGCTTCTGTCTTCTCACATTGAACATTGCTTATGTATTCATTGCTGATTGGATGTTTTAAATCACAATGCAAAAGTTGACAACAAGAGAGGCGATGCTTTCCAGCAATAACAACCCATATTTGAGGTGCTCGCATAAATTAAGCCACTCACCATTTCACTTTGTCCGTGTGCAGTGTTGTTGCACTTCTCCGCTGTTACGCTTTGGTGTTAATTGGGGGTAACACCCAACCAGCTTCACCCACAATTAGTCTAACACCTAAAGTAAGTCTTCATTTGGTGTTGTGTGTGTAATTATAGACATAAAACATCAAACGGAGGTGAAGTTTCATCATCCGGCCCCCGAATTGAAGCCCTCAGAATATTCTGGCCCCTGGAAAATGTCATTGAAGACCCCTGTTCTAGACACTGATCCTGCTTTACTCGTAAATGTGAATGTGTTGACTAAAGCGTGATTAGATGTACGCACGTGTCATGTGAGTGTCCCACTGCGCCCTAAACCTCTGCTCTACATCACCGACTGAATCCTTTTATTACGAGTGTGATTATACACGGCCATAAAACACTTTTACGTTCAATAAACACAGAGATCTCAAATAAACGCACAAAGAATGATCAGGTTATTAAACATGGACGTGGATGTGCTCAGAAAGTGCACACAAATATCAGCATCAGAGTGCGTGTGACTCCCAGAAGCCTGAGTGTGTTCACGGCTCGTTCACGTGTCCAGCACTAGAAGCTTCTCCTGGTCTCGCCGGTGCAGTTCTGACACGCCGGGGCTTAAAGCTGCTGACGGGCGCTGGGTTTGTGCTGTCACAGAAGTGTTTATGAGCGAGGGAGGAGGAGGAGGAGGTGTGGAGACATGTCATATGTGCTGCACTTTACAAACACAGTGCACCAGCAGAAAGTGCGAGTTCTGCATACGAGCAAATCAGGGCCCTGTTTTCAGGATAAAGCGTGGGTATAGATACGTTTGTTTACTGTGGAACACTTTATGAACATTGCAACGGAAACAAGCAGGTGACGAAGCTTCTGCTGAAATAGTTCCATAATTGTTTCGTGATTCCTGTTTACATCAGACCTTTAAATCCAATTAAAAATAAATTAATTCGGAATAAAAGTTAATTCCGATTTGAAAAGACCATGTAAACACTTAATTCCTAATGTTTATTCGGATTTAAGTTTATTCGGATTTAAACTTAATTCAGAATTAAGTGGGTGGTTTATTCCGTTCTTAAATCCGATTTCAATTATTCCTCCATCATGTTTATTCCACTTAAAAATAATTCCGGTCGTTCGGCGCATGCGAAAGACTCTGATGCCCGTTAAGTCCTCATCCCCGAGTTTTCATCATGAGCTCATAAAACAGCAGCGTGAAGCCTATAAGTTTGGACACAGCTCCCCGCACACCAGCCCGGAGCAGAAACTCTGAGTTCGGGTCACAGCAGCAGCAACAGCGGCAAAGACTCGGGACTCACCGGAGCGTGGGGTCCGGGCGGGTCGCTCCGGTCCTCCTGCTCCAAGGCTGCAGCTGGTTCTGAGGTGATGCAAAACATCCAGTTTGCGTCGTTATATCTTGTTCTGAGCGTCCGTCCTCGGTGCACTTGGAAAGTTCTTCTCAGGCCGAGGCACCGAACCTCTCCCCGCTCTGACTCCTCTGAGCCTGAACCAGAGCTGCTCCCGCTGGGTCTGAGTCTGGGTTTGGAGCATTTCTCATACTAAACACACTTCATTTCATAAGCTGAATCAGTTGAATCGGCTATTGTCTGTTGCCATAAAATGATTAGGCTAATTAATAGCCTAAAATAACAAATGTTCGTTGCTACGTGAACACAAGGAACACTCGGACCTGAGCGCTGTTCCCCGCCCGAACAAACTGGGGAATAGCGGCACCGGGGAACAGAGGTACGCGCCCCCAAAGGCCCAACGACAAACCGGCATGACAGAAAAGCCGGGAGCATCCGAAGCGTGAGTTTTCTTCCGGTCGATGTAAATACGTTCGTCTCCCCGTCCAATCAGAACCCGTCCCCAAACCCAGACGTTGAGAATGAAATAAATCCGATTTAACGTGTTTTCCATGTAAACCTTTATTCAGAAATATTATTTACATGTCAACTTGAAAGAGAATAATTTAATTCCGATCTATTTACTTCGGAATTAATTAATCTGGATTTAAAACTCTCAGGTAAACGGGGCCAGTGTAGCTTTTAAGAACTTTATGGCGGACACTGAAATGATCATTACACTGTAAGTTGAGCCGTTGTGACTGAACTTCTTGCAGCGACTCTCGAAATGAATTAATCTGCCGTCGTTCTTACATCAGATGCCCTCCCAGACCGACCCCTTTCCAGTTTGTCGTTATGAAGTTGTCCGTTATAAATGTTGAGTTCATGACCTGGGCGACTTAAGGAAAAATCATTTTGAAGCTTAAGTGAGGCGGCTCGTTTTAATTCCCCCCAAAGCCTCTTAATGAGTTCAGCCTAATGAAATGTTCACCAGCAGAACCGTGTAAACACAGAGCAGACCTGCGCCGGGGTCAGGGGACGGGGGATTTTCAAATAGTCGAGTTACGAGTGTTTTATTAACGCCGCTGCACCTGATTTTACTGCCGCGAAAAAACGTGAAAAACAAAACAAGTTCCCGTTTTCCTCACTTGAGCATCCTAATTATTCATGACGATTATTCAGCGACGACAGACGAGTTTAGAAGAGCTTTCACAGTTTTCACAGTTTTGCCACGGTAATTAGCATGCTAACACACCCTTCCTGACAATTCTCTGACAATAAAACTCTATTAGGTGCAGATAGTACGCAAGTTTGACTTCACGATGATCTGGCTTTACAGTATATGTACTGAGTAACTTTTCTGGCAGAGGGTCCCCTACTGCCCGTCTCCATGGTGACGCTTTTGCTTTGCTCGAGATGTTTCACAGTACGGCATTAAACAAATATATCTTGTGTTTGTTTTATTGCCCAAAATGTTTGCCTTTCACTTAGGGGTGAGCGATTTACTCAAATTACATTTTAAAGTACTAAGTTTGAAGTACTTCTTTACTTTTACTCAAGTAGATTATTAGATAGTTACTTTTACTTGAGTAGGAATTAAGCAAACTAAAGATACTTTTACGTAATTATACTTTTTCAGTACGTTTTCCACCTCTGCATTAAGCATACATCACTTTTATTTAAAATATATCGAGATATTCTTGAAGCTCCATATGGATTTTCACATATTGTATGTTTGACGTGTCGTAATGTTTATATTTACGTCTGATTTCGCCGCTTCTCCTGTTTGTCTTCTCTGTGCTCGCCCTCACTCTCTCGCCCTCCCCTCATGTCTCATTCATCAGCCTGTGAACGTCCAATGTGCCGAATCAAAGCTTCAGCACCACCGAACTTTTCCACCACCTACCTCCTCACCATCAGCAGCACATCCTGTCACAGGCAGAACACTCATATTCCACTGAGTCGTGTCCTTTAGTCCCACAGAAGCTGAAGCATCAGGGCGAGAGAGCTGTTTTTTTTGTTTTTTTCAGTGTTTATAGTTTATGCAAATGAGCTGCTGTTTCTGTAAAACGTAAACAAATGTGCCAAAGCTGCTTTAAACACGTCACTATTTCAAATAGGCTGATGTGGCTCTGTCCTAGTTCTGGTTTAAACACCGCAAAACACTAAATCTAATCAAGTTAATGTGACTTAAATTAAGAAAGTTTTGCCATAATTTGAGTAAATTTCACTTGACAAGTAAAATGATCTGCCAGTGGAATAAGAGTTTTTGTACTTAAAATACGCTCTTAAAATCACTAAAACAACAACATTTTGCACTTAAAATAAGAAACAAAATTGAATATTGCTTGAATTAAGAGAAAAACACTTATTCCACAGGCAGATCATTTTACTTGTCAAGTTGAATCGACTCAAATAAAGTCAGATGTTCTTAATTTAAGTCATTTTAAGTCACCTAGATATTGCTTTTTTCCAGTGTATGTTGTAAAGTTGAGTTTATTTCTGCAGAAGATCTGAATAAATAATCTGCTCTGGTGTTGCACTTGTACAATCGTGTTTGGAAACGTTCGGTTTGAACACGGGTCTGTGAAAATAAGGAACCTCCTGAGCTTCCGCGGCTAAAGGAGCTCAGGGTTCTGGTGATCCTGTGGTTCACAGACTTCATACAAACACGAGCGTGAGTTGAGTTGTTTTCTTTTTGAATGAAGAGAAACTGAAAATATGAAATTGTTCCTACATGAACTGCCTCTGGAGTATTTTGGGGAGTTATTTTTTTTAGGGGGGTCATTTTCGAGTTGCTTTTTACCCCATATCGCCCAACCCTACGTTCCCTCCACCAGGAAAGTGACACCGTGCGCCTTTACAGCTCACAGGAGGCAGTTTTGCGTCATATAGGACCTGTAAACAGTGGAAAAAGAAGCTGAGTTTAAATGGAGAGTCCAGAGTTGTTGTGTGGGCTGCGGTGTTTACTGTGGAGAGGATTATGACGAGGATAATAACTGTATATTGTGATAGATTTCCGTGGAAACAGAGTGTGCTGGAGCTGATAATGTGAAAACCAACAAAAGGATTTAGGCATTTAACAGACGCTGCAGGATCCACACGACACTCCGGCACTGCTGAGTCACGGGCGTCGACTACAAACCGCCACAAACGTCCATATTCTGATACTGAAAAAAGTACCGAAAACGACCTCCTCTTTCGTCTTCTTTATCTTCCTCACCTCGATCCCTCTTTCACTCTGTTCTTCCATCTCATCTCCATGTCTTTCTCTCTGCGACTTCTCCCGTCTTCCCTCAGTTTGATGCGTCACTTTTTACCTGTATTTGTATTGTTTTACATTTTACCCGTACCTGTCGCTGTCATTTGTCGCTGTTTGGGTTGAGTTTGGAAACATGCGATGACAATGAATGGATGAATTTGTCGCCCTCGTCTGTTCTAATCGCATGTGCCCAGTGCACTCGGAGTCGTGCGGAAATGATCAAATCTGAGGTATGGCTGGAATTGTGGATGAGCCGAACATAACAGAACTCCACAATGACGTGGAGATCAAGAAAACTGGGACATTTTCTCTTTTTAAATTATTTTTTTTTTGTCAGACTTTGTATTGCGAACAGAGTCCACCGGAAGTGAATGAAGTACACGTCAAATTTTATAACTAACCAAGATTTATTCTCTTAAATTTAGACAAAAAAATCTTACTAAATGACTAAATATGACAGATTATTCATCTTATTTCAAGAAAATATGACTTTATTGCTCTTCTTTTCTTTCTAGAATGCACAACACAAACAAAACAAGTGTTGCCTGCTTAAGACTTTTTTATGGATGTAAATCAGTCGATCTTGGACTGAAATTGTCCAGTATCTCTGTAGCTTCTGTTTGTGACATGGAAAGATTAAAAGATTTAAAAGTTTTAGGCGAGCGCTGCAATTTGTCAATATGTTACTAAGTGGTAATTAGTCTTAAAATAAGGAAATAAAGAATTTCATTAAGATTCATTCACTAAAATCAAGAATAAAACAGTCAATAACAGCTTTATAATCTAGTTTTAAGACTTTTCAACTTAATTTATTCTTAGAATTAGTGTTTTATGCTTTATTTTAGGTCACTTAAAATTTAGATTATTGCTTAGAATAAGTGATTTTATCTTATTTTGAGATTTATGAAGGGCGAGATATATTTTATTGATCAGTAAATTTCACTTCCTGCTCTGGCAGATCATTTCACTTGTTTCTAGAGCATTTGAACTTAAAACAAGTGTATTTCTCTAGTTTTAAGGAGGAGATTTTTGCGGTGTTCAGTCCCAAAGCGCCCCCTGTCTGCAGGAACAGCTCCAACAACCTCAGTGTGAAAACAAGACCTGAGCGATAACACCCTTCTCTCTCTCTTCCTCTTCCTCTGTTCCTTCAGGTATTTACCAGTTCCGTGTCCCCGAGTCCTTTAAGCACGGCTCTCCCGTGGGGCGAGTCCGGGCCACAGACCGAGACATCGGGCAGAACGCCGAGATGTTCTTCACCATCGTGAGCGGAGACGGCATGGACGTGTTCCACATCTCCACCGACAAGCAGAGCCAGGAGGGAGTCATCACCGTCAACAAGGTCAGACACTGCGCAGGACGATCTGCGAGGAGCAGAAGTGATGAAGATGACGGCACTTTTAGATGAAGTCACGTCTGTGGCGCCGCCGTCAGTCACACCTCGCTCCCTCTTTACACCTGAGATCAGGAAAACGTGTTCAGAGAATGTGATAACAAACTGTGTTTCATTAGAGCTGCTAATTTAAGTTAGTTCCTCAGAAGCAGAATGAGCCTCACATGAGTCTCTCATTTGTGTCGCCAGTTTCGATGCAAAAGCCCAGTTGGTTTAAACTAAAATGCCTCTCACTGATCTGAGTCGTCTCTATTTAAACCCGACACTGAGTTTTTACACTCTCCCTCTGTCCCTTCAGCCTCTGGACTATGAGCGGACTAAATCAGGACTAAACCAGTACTAAACCACTACTAAACCAGGATTAAACCCGGAATACACCAGTACTAAACCAGGATTAAACCCGGAATACACCAGGAATACACCAGGATTAAACCAGGAATACACCAGGACTAAACAAGAACTGAACCAGAAATAAACCAGGACTAAACTAGTACTACACCAAAACTAAACCAGGAATAAACTAGGACTAAACAGGGACTAAACAAGGACTACACCAGGACTAAACCAGGACTAAACCACTACTACACCAGGACTACACCAGGACTGAATCAGGACTAAACCACTACTACACCAGGACTAAACCAGGACTAAACCACTACTACACCAGGACTACACCAGGACTGAATCAGGACTAAACCACTACTACACCAGGACTAAACCAAGAATAAACCAGAACTAAAGAAGTACGAAACAGGAAGTAAACCAGGACTAAATCAGGACTAAACCAGTACTACACCAGGATTAAACCAGGATTAAACCCGGAATACACCAGTACTAAACCAGGATTAAACCCGGAATACACCAGGAATACACCAGGATTAAACCAGGAATACACCAGGACTAAACAAGAACTGAACCAGAAATAAACCAGAACTAAACTAGTACTACACCAAAACTAAACCAGGAATAAACTAGGACTAAACAGGGACTAAACAAGGACTACACCAGGACTGAATCAGGACTAAACCACTACTACACCAGGACTAAACCAGGACTAAACCACTACTGCACCAGGACTAAATCAGGACTAAACCACTACTACACCAGGACTACACCAGGACTGAATCAGGACTAAACCACTACTACACCAGGACTAAATCAGGACTACACCAGAACTAAACCAAGAGTAAACCAGAACTAAAGAAGTACGAAACAGGAAGTAAACCAGGACTAAATCAGGACTAAACCAGTACTACACCAGGATTAAACCAGGACTAAACCAGGAATAAACTAGACATGAACCAGGACTAAATAAAACCTAAACCAGGAATAAATCAGGACTAAACAAGAACTACACCAGGACTAAACTCGGAATAAACCAGAACTAAACCAGGACTAAACTGGGAAGAAACCAGGACTAGGAAGACAAAACCAAGTCTACAGAAGAGATTGAATTTTTACATTTTTGTTGGTGCGTCTTATATTCAGTAGTCTGTTAATTGCAGTAGTTAAGTTTAATTATGTTATTTCCTGATTTATCTTCTAATTCCCACCCATTCCCACGTGCTCCACTGCGTTTTTACACTCCGTACACTCTGTCCCCTCAGCCCCTGGACTACGAGCGTAAGCAGTCGTACACGGTGGAGATCCAGGTGCAGAACACCCACACGGACCCGCGCTTCCCCGCCGCCGGCTCCAACAACATGGCCACGGTGCGCATCAGCGTGGAGGACGTGGACGAGCCGCCGCTCTTCGATAAGCCCTGGTACCAGCTGGAGGTCAAGGAGGACGCGGGGGTCGGGTCCGCGGTGGGGACGGTCAGCGCGGTGGACCCGGACGGAGCGCGCAGCCCGGTCAAGTAAGGAACGAGTACTCGCCGTTCAGGGATTCAAATAAGACGGCACGTGAAGCAGGATTATTGTTTTGGACGGTAAACCAGGACAAACCAGGACTAGAACAGGACAAACCAGGTCTAAACCAGGACTAGAACAGGACAAACCAGGTCTAAACCAGGACTAGAACAGGACAAACCAGGTCTAAACCAGGACTAGAACAGGACAAACCAGGTCTAAACCAGGACTAGAACAGGACAAACCAGGTCTAAACCAGGACTAGAACAGGACAAACTAGGACTAAACCAGGACTAAACAAGCACTAAACAAGAACTAAACCAGGAGAAAATCAGGACTACATCAGAACTAAACCAGGACTAAACAAGGAATAAACCAGGACAAAATCGTGACTACACCAGGATTAAACAAGAACTTAAAAAGGACTAAACAAGGACATAATTCAGAACTAGACCAGGACTAAACAAGCACTAAACAAGAACTAAACAAGGACTAAGCAAGGACTACACCAGAACTAAACCAAGAATAAACCAGGACTAAACAAGGATTAAACCAGGACTAAATCAGGACTACACCAGAACTAAACCAAGAATAAACCAGGACTAAACAAGGATTAAACCAGGACTAAATCAGGACTACACCAGAACTAAACTAGGAATAAACTGGGAATAAACCAGGACTAAACAAGAACTAAACCAGGAATAAACCAGGACTAAACAAGAACTAAACCAGGAATAAACCAGGACTAAACAAGAACTAAACCAGGAATAAACCAGGACTACACCAGGACTAAACAAGAACTACACCAGGACTAAATCAGGACTAACCTAAAACTAAACCAGGACTACACCAGAACTAAACTAGGAATAAACCGGGACTACTCCAGGACTAAACAAGAACTAAACCAGGAATAAACCAGGACTACACCAGGACTAAACTAGGAATAAACCGGGACTACTCCAGGACTAAACAAGAACTAAACCAGGAATAAACCAGGACTACACCAGGACTAAACAAGAACTAAACCAGGACTACATTAGAACTAAACCAGGAAAAAAACAGGACTAAACAAGAACTAAACCAGGACTAAATCAGGACTAACCTAAAACTAAACCAGGACTAAACTAGGACTAAACCAGGTCTACAGAAGATAGAATTTCAAGCTTTTGTTTTCCATCCTGTTTAAAGCAGAAGTAGAACAAAAAGCGCAGACATCTCCCCTCAAATGTGATCAGAACAAACGCAACATAATCATTCGCAAACCTTAAACTGTGCAGCATTTCCAAAGTGAAGTACCAAAGGAGTTTTTCTTTTTTTCCCCCTCCGCCGCTGATGTGCAGTAGAACTCTGTGCCCGGCGTGCCCACTCATTTGCACAGAGTAAATACAGAGCGAATATTCCTCAGCCTGGTGAGTCTTAATTAAAAGCACGAGCACTGGAGCGAGTGGGCACACACCGCTCACCGGGGACCGTAATTAAGAAATGCCAGGCCTCTATACACACTGTAATGTATTCCTCCTTTCGCGGCCTCGGTGCGAGCGCCGATTCGCAACGTAACCGCAGACTTTAGAGACCGGAGAGTCGATCGGTCCTGTAAGAGGGGAGATACGGCCGTTTATTCCCGTTCAGGTGCCACTGCGTAACTTTTCTGGCGCGGGTTTCCATGGAGATGTTGGCGTAAAATGGCGTCAAACGGATCTGTCTCGCATTTGTGTTATTTACAGCTCAGAAATATCTTTAAAACGCGTCAGTTCTTGGCCGCCGCTCCCGCAGATCTTACCTGTTATTCTGTTAGACTGCGGGACATCGTAGGCTCATCTCCATGGAGACCAGACGAGTTACACACTGCACCTTTTTAAGATTAAGATGAAGATTTTATGTCTATTTTGCGTGAGAAATGACGCGCCCATTAGCCCACAAAGTAAAAAACGAGCACAGCAACCAAAATAAAACGAAACGCACGATAAAAATACAAATATGTAAAGTTAAATTAAAACATAAATGTTACTATTACGTTTGTAAGGAAGTTGTAATTTTATTATTTATACACGTATATACTTATTTCCAGTGTAAGGTACTTTTACTGCAAATTGAACAATAATTTTGAAGTTTAAGGGCAAAATGCAGACAATAAATAAATAAATAAAATAAAATAAATCACCAAAATGAGCCATTTATTGGTATTTTTACAAATTTAAAAAATTTAAAGTAAAAAAAACTGCCTTTCTTTTTTGGTTTGATTAGAATGTTCCACAGTATGGCATTAAACTTATCTTGCATTTACACAATACCTCTCAAAACATGCATTCCTGCTGTGTACGGGGGTCGCCTCTCCACAGATCTGACCTATAATCCAGGGTAGAGTAGTTCGAAATGACGCATATTCTGCAAACAACAACACATTTTCCTTCATTCACACTTTAGTCCACTATCCAAAATTGTCTTTTCTGAGCCTCAAAAATGCTTTGTTTACATTGTGCCTGATTTGTTGCGTCACAGATAAAACTTCTCCTGCTCTGTGCTTTGTTTTTAAGCCCACAAACCGCCGCCGGACTCATTTATAATCATTTTAAGTGAAAAAAATGTGAAAAAGCCTGTTTAAAAGCGACAGGAATGTGCCCTGCGTGTTCTTTAAAGCGGCGTCGCATCGTTTGTGCACTGTGTGAAGTAACGTGCGGTTTTGTCGCAGGTACGCCATCGACCGGCGCACAGACCTGGAGCGGATCTTTAACGTCCACCCCGGAAACGGCTCCATCTTCCTGCTGCGCCCCATCGACCGCGAGGAGAACGCCTGGCACAACATCTCCATCATCGCCTCCGAGTTCAGTCAGTACCAACTCCAACGCACTTTTGATATAATAAAGGCCGTGTTCAGCTTAACTCTGGGGGTCCGTCACCTGCTTGTTTCTATGGATGTGTCACTCCTATGTGCTCAGAATGTTCCACAGTGTGACATTAAACCGCTTTGCCTCACATTTATTGAATTACGGGTGGTTTTTGCAGCTCAAAAATACCAAGAAAAACAGGCGTTCTGACTGCGAGCGGGGTCGCCTCTCCGCAGATCTGACCTCTAACTTGGTCTGGTTGGGTTTAATGCCAAACTGTGAAACATTTCAGACAAAGCAATAACATCTCTGTGAAGGAAAGCGTCAGATGAACCCACTGCCACAGAAGAATGCACCTTTAAAGTGGAATTAAGCTCTATTTTAATGTGTATATGGTGGTTTAGCTGCATTATCTACTGTTTCTGGTCCTTTACGGCAGATTTCTAAGTCTGAAGCCCTGTTCACACGGGGGTAATATCACATGTGGACGTCTGATTACTTGTAATAATTGCGGAGGACGCCTGAGATCTAAACCCCGTGCGAATGCGCCGTGTCTGTAATTTGTAAAGTGAAAATCCCGCCGCAAATGACCCACTACATTTCCCCAAACGCAGACGTCCGGTGATAATGATTGTGATGTAATAGGCGAAAACCTTCCATTCATCAGCGCCTGTGTTTTTAAGGTGTCCCTGCAAAAAGTGTAACAGATTTTACTGCATCTTATCATCTATTGTTTACAACTGCTGCACTTTATCTTCGTAGACTGTTCCGGCCGCTGCCCTTTCCGCATATTTTCTACATTCATTGCACCTTACTGTCAAAATTGATGTTTACCTTGTGCGCCTTTTCTACGTCTTTCTTTTCTTTACACAAATTACCAGACATCTCCAGGTTGTACTTATCCCGTTACAACCTGGAGACGTCTGGTAATTTGCAAATTACCGCCCCGCCTCTGTTTTATTTGCATTCGCACGGGATAAGCGGAGTCCGTAAATGACTCTATTTTACTGAAATTACGACCGGATATGTCCTAACATCACATCCGTTTTATGTCTTTCGCGCTGCTAAGTAAGTACATTTATAAAGTTAGCTTAAAAAATAAATAAATAAATAAATAAATTTTCTTTACCGCCTGTGGCTACACGTGTCATCCAGGTCAACATCCCGCGAGAATTGTGCCTCTTTTTGGATTTCTTTCCCTTTTTGCGGATCAGTTTCCATATAGAGGCCGTGAGGCTGTGTTATAATTTGCCCCTAAAAAAGCTCAAAACTGCGAATCAAAATTCCTACCGCAGCCTCCGTTACTCAAGACGGAAAGAAAGATATAAAATGAGCGCAAGATATAGAGAAAAGACCGCGGAAATAAAAGGAATAGACAGAAAAGACGCGATTACAGCAACAAACGCTGACCTGCAGATTCGCACGGGGCCAGTATCATCACCGAACGTCTGTGTTTGGTGAAATATCGTGGGTAATTTGCGGCGGAGTTTTTCACTTTACAAATTACAGACGTGGCGCATTCGCACGAGGATTAATATCTCAGACGTCCTCCGCAGTTATTACAAATCGCCAAAGGTCCACAGGTAAAACTGATCCCGTGCGAACGGGGCTTAAGTTTGCGCCGCCTCCAGTGACCGTTGTGATTTCAAGTACTATGTGACATCACAAAAGACTCCTCCGATCACAGCCTGGTGTTTCTCATACAAACAAGTTTAGCGGCTCTGCATAAAATGTGGTTGTGGGAGAAGTTTCGGTGTTTGGTTCCACGTTAACTCGCATTTCATGACCATAATCAGTGTTTTTTATCGTTTAGAAGTACCGTAAAAGACCAAAGAGGTGTAATAAAATGAGGTGAATTTGCGTTTTTTTCATCCCGAGTCCTGTGTGACGGCGTCTGTTCTTCTCTTTCGCAGATAATCCACGGCAGAGCAGCACCGTCAACGTCTACATTAAGGTCCTAGACATCAACGACAACCCCCCTGTGCTGGCCACCACCTACGAGACCTACGTGTGTGAGAAGAGCAAGGCCGCACAGGTGACTGAAGCGGGACTGAAGAAGGACTGAAGCAGGACTGAAACAGGACTGAAGCAGGACTGAAACAGGACTGAAGCAGGACTGAAACAGGACTGAAGCAGGACTGAAACAGGACTGAAGCAGGACTGAAACAGGACTGAAGCAGGACTGAACCAGGACTGAAGCAGGACTGAAGCAGGACTGAAACAGGACTGAAGCAGGACTGAAACAGGACTGAAGCAGGACTGAAACAGGACTGAAGCAGGACTAAAGAAGGACTGAAGCAGGACTGAAACAGGACTGAACCAGGACTGAAGCAGGACTGAAACAGGACTAAGGAAGGACTGAAGCAAGACTGAACCAGGACTGAAGCAGGACTGAACCAGGACTGAAGCAGGACTGAAGCAGGACTGAAGCAGGACTGAAGCAGGACTGAACTAGAACTAAACCAGATCTTAACCAGGATTAAACAAGGACTGAACAAGAACTAAACCATGTTTTAATGAGGACTAAACCAGATCTAAACCAGGACTAAGTTAAACCAGTGTTGAAGTGCTGGACCTCGGGTTTAGGCAGGGACCTTCAGATCGGCGAATCCTTGTTTCCATGGAAATTGGGAGGGGAAAAAATAGTACAATACCACACCGCTCGATTCCAGACAAACCAATAAACCACATCTCCACGGAGACGAGTAGGTGTCAGACCGGAAAAGTTCCCTAGTCCCCCTTTAAGCCTTGCCCCCTTGAATATTTAACGCGCATCTTCGCCGGCTCCATCTGTTCGGAGCCGATCATTTAATTAAGGAGATGCAGAGGTGTAGACGAGCTGCTAATTGCCTCACTGCTTCAGCCGAGCCGGAGCACGGGGCCCAGCGGAGAGACAGGTACGGCTCAGCGGGAGGCCTATTTACATAATCCTCGGCAGCCGCAGTCAGCCGGAGTGTTGGCAAATATGAAAAATGCAACGTCATGCGGGTTGGTAAAAGCGAAACTCGGAACTTTTCTCGTTGCCGTATCAGGAGTCGTCCACGCGGGGGGGGGGAAGCTGGGCCGAAATTTAAGATATAGACACTTAAATCTATCAGAAAATGACGTAAAAGTAGTGAAATTATTTAAAATCTTGGCCAGATCGGAGAAATTTGCGGTGCACTTTGTTTGTTTCCATGGAGATGTTGTTTCTTTCGGGACTAAGACAGGAATAAACCAGGAATAAACCAGGACTAATCCAAGACTAAACCAGGAATAAACCAGGACTAAACCAGGAATAAACCAGGACTAAACCAGGACTAAACCAGGACTAAATCAGGAATAAAACAGGACTAAAGCAGGACTAAACCAGGACTAAATCAGGAATAAACCAGGACTAATCCAAGAATAAACCAGGAATAAACCAGGAATAAACCAGGACTAAGACAGGAATAAACCAGGAATAAACCAGGAATAAACCAGGAATAAAGCAGGAATAAAGCAGGACTAATCCAAGACTAAACCAGGACTAAACCAGGACTAAACCAGGACTAAACCAGGACTAAGACAGGAATAAACCAGGACTAAACCAGGACTAAACTAGGAATAAACTAGGAATAAACCAGGAATAAACCAGGAATAAACCAGGAATAAACCAGGACTAAACCAGGACTAAACCAGGACTAAACTAGGAATAAACCAGGACTAAACCAGGACTAAACCAGGACTAAATCAGGAATAAACCAGGAATAAACCAGGACTGATCCAAGACTAAACCAGGACTAAAGCAGGAATAAACCAGGACTAATCCAAGACTAAACCAGGACTAATCCAAGCCTAAACTAGGACTAAACCAGGACTAAACCAGGAATAAACTAGGAATAAACCAGGAATAAACCAGGAATAAACCAGGAATAAACCAGGACTAAACCAGGACTAAACCAGGACTAAACTAGGAATAAACCAGGAATAAAGCAGGAATAAAGCAGGACTAATCCAAGACTAAACCAGGACTAATCCAAGACTAAACCAGGAATAAACCAGGACTAAACCAGGAATAAACCAGGACTAAACCAGGACTAAACCAGGACTAAATCAGGAATAAACCAGGACTAATCCAAGACTAAACCAGGAATAAACCAGGAATAAACCAGGACTAAACCAGGAATAAACCAGGAATAAACCAGGAATAAACCAGGACTAATCCAAGACTAAACCAGGAATAAACCAGGAATAATCCATGAATAAACCAGGACTAAACCAGGACTAAACCAGGACTAAGACAGGAATAAACCAGGACTAAACCAGGACTAAACTAGGAATAAACTAGGAATAAACCAGGAATATACCAGGACTAAACCATGACTAATCCAAGACTAAACCAGGAATAAACCAGGAATAAACCAGGACTAAACCAGGACTAAATCAGGAATAAACCAGGAATAAACCAGGACTGATCCAAGACTAAACCAGGACTAAAGCAGGAATAAACCAGGACTAATCCAAGACTAAACCAGGACTAAAGCAGGAATAAACCAGGACTAATCCAAGACTAAACCAGGACTAATCCAAGCCTAAACTAGGACTAAACCAGGACTAAACCAGGACTAAACCAGGAATAAAGCAGGACTAATCCAAGACTAAACCAGGACTAAACCAGGACTAAACCAGGACTAAACCAGGACTAAGACAGGAATAAACCAGGACTAAACCAGGAATAAACCAGGAATAAACCAGGACTAAACCAGGACTAAACCAGGACTAAACTAGGAATAAACCAGGAATAAAGCAGGAATAAAGCAGGACTAATCCAAGACTAAACCAGGACTAAACCAGGACTAAACCAGGACTAAGACAGGAATAAACCAGGAATAAACCAGGAATAAACCAGGAATAAACCAGGAATAAACCAGGAATAAACCAGGACTAAAGCAGGAATAAATCAGGACTAAAGCAGGAATAAACCAGGACTAAAGCAGGAATAAATCAGGACTAATCCAAGCCTAAACCAGGACCAGCGTCTTTTGAAACAGATTAACTTAAATTCAAACAGAACTCAAAGCTAAAGAGGCGACTGTTTACACAATCCTCATTCAAAATATTATTAAAGGATCATTTTAAAATGAGCTCCAGACAAACCCCCGTCGTGTTTCTGACCCTGGGTGTGTTTCCCTGCAGAGGATCCAGACCATCAGTGCCGTGGACCCGGACGAGCCCTCCTCTGGACACCGCTTCTTCTTCAGCCTAGCACCAGAGGGCGCTCACCGCAGCAACTTCACCGTGCGAGACAACGGAGGTGAGAGCGTGTCCTGTCCTCTACTGCCCCCCGCTGGCCACAGTCGACTAGTGCAGCTTTGTACTTTTACTGCAGCTACAACTATTTTCAGCATAATTATTACTTCACCACTAAAGAAGTATTAGATGTGTCTTGTACTACTTTTGGAGACACGTTTTTGCCTTTTGCAGCAGGGTTTATAGTCGAGAAATCCACATTTGTCCAAAATTTCAACGTTTTCATAGTTTACGGTATGACAAAATGAATCAAGATTAGGGTGACAAGATTTTTTGTGATAGTTGGTAATAGTAAAATTGTGAAACGAGTGCATAATTAAGGAAAATAGTTCTTCACTCGGCACATTCACGAGTCAGGATATTCACATTTTCTTTCTGTTTTGGTGATTTCTAAGCAGCTTTTCTGTGTTTTACCAAAACAAATGACAATTTATGCCTCTCTTTACTGTCGGCAGGGATCAGATCGGTCAAAAATAGTGACACCTTGGATAATTCTCGTATAAAACTGGGACAAATCACTGGTTTTGGGATAAATCTGCTGGGACAGGGGGACACAGGGCTCATAACTGGGACTGTCCCGGGTAAACAGGGACGTCCGGTCGCCCTGATCAAGATTGTGTACGTTTATTTGTAGGTTTATGGTTTATTTCGTATGCCAAATCATATGTACAGACGTGCAAACTCCAAATACAAGAAACAAAAAGAAAGAAGAAGAGAAGAAAAAAATATATCCATCCATCCATCTTCTCCCGCTTAATCCGGCTGGGTCGCGGGGGGCAGCTTGCTGCCCAATACTCATAGCACCTGACCCCCCTATGAACCCCTCTGCAGGTGGTGAGCCCACAGGAGGGTGGACATCATGGAGAAAAAAATATAATAATAATAAAAACTATCAAATTTGAGAAAAAGAGTGGGAAGAAGTTAAAAAAACATATCAAATCCCACCCCTTTTCCAAAATTAGATTAGAAATAGTCCTTTTTCACTTCCTGTTAGTCTTTTATTCGGACTTCACCAAGCAAATTTACAAACTTAAGTCGTCGTTCACATTCAGATTATACCGTTCACAGCAAATATTAGATAGTTCCTTTCAAACCAACAATAACAACACTGGAAAAAACAATATCTAGGTGAGTTTAAATGACTTAAATTAAGAACATTTTACTTTATTTGAGTCGATTCATCTTGACAAGTGAAATGATCTGCCAGTGGAATGTGTTTTTTTTTCCTTAATTCAAGCAACATTTGATTTTATTTATTTTAAGTGCAAAAAAGTTGGGGGGTTTTTTGGGTTTTTTAAGTTTAGCAAGATATATTTTCATATTTTAAGTACAAAAATCTTACTGCACTTGTAGATAATTTTACTTGTCAAGTGAAATTTACTCAAATCGTGGTGAAACGTTCTTAATCCAAGTCGTTTTAGCTCGTTTTTTGCAGTGACTAAGTAGCTCAAAAGTTTATTTATGTGTAATTTAATACAAATCTAGAACAAAAACCTGAACCAGGACTAAATCAGGACTCATGAGGCCGCAGGAAGTCAAACCGTGTCTCTCCGGTGCAGATAACACGGCGGCGATCCTGACCCGGAGGAACAGCTACAGCCGGCTGCAGCAGAGCGTGTACCTGGTTGCCGTGGTGATCACAGACGCAGATTACCCCATGCAGAGCAGCACGGGCACGCTCACGGTGCGAGTGTGCACGTGCGATCGCCACGGCAACATGGAGCTGTGCAACGCCGAGGCCCTGAGCAGCAGCCCCGGACTGAGCACCGGAGCACTGATCGCCATCCTGCTGTGTGCTGTGATACTGCTGAGTGAGTACTACTACTATAGTACTACCACTCCTACTGCTACTACTACTACTACTACTGCTGTGTGCTGTGATACTGCTGAGTGAGTACTACTACTACTACTACTACTACTACTACTACTACTGCTACTGCTACTACTGCTGTGTGCTGTGATACTGCTGAGTGAGTACTACTACTATAGTACTACTACTACTACTACTATAGTACTACTACTACTACTGCTGTGTGCTGTGATACTGCTGAGTGAGTACTACTACTATAGTACTACTACTACTACTACTACTACTGCTACTACTACAACTACTGCTGTGTGCTGTGATACTGCTGAGTGAGTACTACTACTACTACTACTACTACTACTACTACTACTACTACTACTACTACTACTGCTGTGTGCTGTGATACTGCTGAGTGAGTACTACTACTATAGTACTACTACTACTACTACTACTACTACTACTACTACTACTGCTGTGTGCTGTGATACTGCTGAGTGAGTACTACTACTACTACTACTACTACTACTACTACTACTACTACTACTACTGCTGTGTGCTGTGATACTGCTGAGTGAGTACTACTACTACTACTACTACTACTACTACTACTACTACTGCTGTGTGCTGTGATACTGCTGAGTGAGTACTACTACTACTACTACTACAAAGAGTGAGTACTACTACTACTACTACTACTACACTACCACTACTGCTGGATACCGCTGAGTGAGTACTACTACTACTACTACTACCACTACTGCAGATACTGCTGAGTGAGTACTACTACTACTGCTGTGATACTGCTGGAGTGAGTACTACTACTACTACTACTACTACTACTACTACTACTACCGCTGTGTGTGATACGCCGAGTGAGCTACTACTACTACTACTACCACTACTACCACTACTACCGCTACCACTACTACCACCGCTGCTGTGCGCTACTGCTGAGTGAGCACCACTACCACTACTACTACCACTACTACTACCACTACCACCACCACTACACCACCGCCACCTACCACTACCACTACCGCTGTGCGCCAGATGCCGCTGAACGAGTACCACTACTACTATAGTACTACTACTACTATAGTACTACTACTACTGCTACTACCACTGCTGTGTGCTGTGATACCGCTGAGCACTACCACTACCACTACTACTACTACCACCACCACTACTGCTACTACCACCACTACCACCGCTGCTGTGCGTCAGATACCGCTGAGTGAGTACCATTACCATAGTACTACTACTACCACTGCTGTGTGCTGTGATACCGCTGAGTGAGTACTACTACTACTACCACTACTACTACTACTACCACTACTACTACTACCACTGCCGCTGCTGCTGTTGTGTGCTGTGGCATTGCTGAGTGAGTACTACTACTACTACTACTACTACTACTACTACTACCGCTACTACTACCGCTACTACTACTGCTGTGTGCTGTGATACCGCTGAGTGAGTACCACTACCACTATAGTACTACTACCACTATAGTACTACCACTACTGCTACTACCACTGCTGTGTGTGTACAGATACCGCTGAGTACTACTACTACTACTACTACTACCTACTACCGCTACTACTACTACTGCTGTGCTGTGTGATACCGCTGAGTGAGTACACTACTATAGTACTACTACTACTACCGCTGCTACTACTACTACTACTACTACCATAGTACTACTACTACTACCGCCGTGTGTGTGATACCGCTGAGTGAGTACCACTACCATAGCTACCACTACTACTCGCTACTACTACTACTACTACTACCATAGCACCACTACTACTACCACTACTGCTGTGCGTCAGTGATACCGCTGAGTGAGTACTACTACCATAGTACCACTACTACTACTGCTACCACTACTACTACTGCTACTACCACTACTACTACTACTATAGTACTACCACTACCACTACTACTGCTGTGCTGTGATACCGCTGAGTGAGTACCACTACCATAGTACCACTACTACTGCTACTACTACTACTACTACCATAGTACTACCACCACCGCTGTGCGCTGTGACACCGCTGAGTGAGTACCACTACCAGTAGCACCACTACCACTACTCACTACCGCCACTGCCACTACCACCACCATAGCACCACCACTACCACCGCTACCACTGCCACCGCTACTACCGCTACCACCACCACTACCACTACCACTACTACTACCACTACTACCGCCGTGTGCTGTGATACCGTTGAGTGAGTACTACTACCACTATAGTACCACTACCACTATAGTACTACCACCACCGCTACCACCACCGCTGTGTGCGCAGATACCGCTGAGTACCACTACCACTACTACTACTACCACTACTACTACTGCCACCACTACCACCACCGCTGTGCGCTGTGATACCGCTGAGGAGTACTACCTACCATAGCTACCACTACTACCATTGCCACCACTACTACTACTACCACCATAGCACCACTACCACCACCACTGCGTGTTGTGATACTGCTGAGTGAGTACTACTACTATAGTACTACTACTACTGCTACTACTACTACTACTACTATAGTACTACTACTACTGCTGTGTGCTGTGATACTGCTGAGTGAGTACTACTACTATAGTACTACTACTGCTACTACTACTACTACTACTACTACTGCTACTGCTACTACTACTACTATAGTACTACTACTACTACTGCTACTACTACTACTACTGCTACTACTACTACTACTGCTACTACTACTACTACTACTACTGCTACTACTACTACTGCTACTACTACTGCGTTGTGCTGTGACACTGCTCAGTAAGTACTATCATTAATTCCACTACTACAGTACCACAGTACACAGTATACTCCTCAGCACTTCTACTAATACTACTGTACTGTACATATCTGAGTGTGGTTATGCTACTGCAAACATTTGTACTGCAGCTGCTCCGAGGTGTGGTTATTTGACTCAGTAAGTACTTCTACTACTACCACTACACACTGGTACTGCGTGAGGTACTTCTGCCCACAGCCTGTATCATTAAGCAGCACTTACAGCACTGACTCAGGCAGATGAGGCAGACGGGTGCTGCACGTAGACACAACAAAACGTGCTGGAGGAAAGTATTGGACAGACCCTCCAACAGAAAAGTTACACAATGCACCTTTAAATGACCAGGACTAATCCAAGACTAAATCAGGAATAAACCAGGACTAAACGAGGAAAGAACCAGGATTAATCCGAGACTAAACCAGGACTAATCCAAGACTAAACCCGGAATAAACCAGGTCTAAACCAGGAATAAACCAAGACTAAACCAGGAATGAATCAGGACTAATCTGAGACTAAACCAGGACTAATCCAAGACTAAACCAGAAATAAACCAAGACTAATCTAAGACAAAACCTGGAATAAACCAGGTCTAAACCAGGACTAAACCAGGAATGAACCAGGACTAATCTGAGACTAAACCCGGAATAAATCAGGACTAAACCAGGACTAAACCAGGACTAAACCAGGAAAGAACCAGGACTAAACCAGGAAAGAACCAGGACTAATCCGAGTCTAAACCAGGACTAATCCAAGACTAAACCAGAAATAAACCAAGACTAATCTAAGACTAAACCCGGAATAAACCAGGTCTAAACCAGGACTAAACCAGGAATGAACCAGGACTAATCTGAGACTAAACCAGGAATAAACCAAGACTAATCTAAAACTAAACCCGGAATAAACCAGGACTAAACCAGGTATAAACCAGGACTAATCTAAAACTAAACCCAGACAATTCCAAGACTAAACCAGGACTAGTTTGAGACTAAACCAGGACTAGTTTGAGACTAAACCAGGACGAGTTTGAGAATAAACCAGGACTAATTTGAGACTAAACCAGGACTAGTTTGAGACCAAACCAGGACGAGTTTGAGACTAAACCAGACACAACACCAGCACTAACCCTCCCTCTGCGTCCTCTCAGTGATCGTGTTCCTGTTCGCGGCGCTGAAGCGTCAGAGGAAGCAGGAGCCTCTGATCATCTCCAAGGAGGACGTCCGGGACAACGTGGTGAGCTACAACGACGAGGGCGGCGGCGAGGAGGACACGCAGGCCTTCGACATGGGTGCCCTGCGTCACCCGGACTCCGCCGCCGTCCTGGAGGAGCCGGCCAAGCAGCGGCGCGACATCATGCCCACCGACACCCTGCTGTACCCGCCCCTCCGCCGGCACGCCCCCTCCGCCATGCTCCTCCCGCCGCTGGGCCCGCGCGACAACAACGGCGACGTGAGGGACTTTATCAACCAAAGAGTCCTGGAGCACGACTGCAACCCCACGGCGCCCCCCTATGACTCTCTGGCCACCTACGCCTACGAGGGGGCGGGGTCGGTGGCCGAGTCGCTCAGCTCGCTCGGCTCCGCCTCCTCCGAAGCGGACCAGGACTACCAGTACCTGAGCGAGTGGGGCCCGCGCTTCCGTAAGCTCGCCGACCTGTACGGCGCCGACGACGACTTCTGCTAACAGACAATCATGCTGGAGCTTTAACCTGACGGCCAGGGGGGGGGATGGGGGGAAACCGACGGGGGCAAAAGTGATGACAGGAGCGCAGATCTGAAACGGCGGTCCGGGATTTTAACTTTCTAAAGATGGCCGACTCCCAGTTTGGAGAAGCACTCTGGAAAATTGTCCAAATATGTAGAAGAAACACATTCTGACCGTGTTATAATGTTTGCTGCTGTTTTTTGGAGTTGTGTTTTGTTCCATCGCTTTGCCAGCAGAGGGCGCAAACAATCCAAACATTCTCTGCGCTCGAAAAGCCATGTGTCAGATATTTGATTATTTAAATTTGCAAAAAAAAAAGAAAAAGAGTTCAGAAGGAAGTTGTTCTTTTTCTAAAACTTTTATAAATGATGAAACTCTGAGGTTGGTCAGTGGATCAGCTTGGCTCTTTTAAAAGGCGAGGTCTACGCTTTAATTGTTCTTTTTTTGTTTTGTTTTGGGGTTTTTTGGCAAAATTTTAATCAAATGGAAAATTGAAATTGATCAATATTAATGAAAACTTCCCGATACATTTTTTTGCCATATTGTCAGCTCTTGGGGAAAAAAAAACGATTCTATCCTGAAGTCATCCTGTAACACAGTTGTCTAGTTAGTTAATGATTCATATTTTAAAGATCTTATATTTTGCTAATCCTGCCGTTTGGAGCTTTTAACCTTGTGATAATCATGTTTCCTCATCAAAAACATACTTGAAGTTGTGTTTTATTTTTTATCCCTTATTATGTACAAAAAACATATGTACCAAGTTAAGCCCCATTCGCACATGCAGCCTGACCCGGGAATTTACCTGCATTTTACCAGAACAGGACCATGTGTGAACAAAGCCAGAGATGATTTCCGGCATTTCCCAGATAAATCACCGGGAAATCACCAGGTATGTGCATGGAAGACTTGAATAAAGCCAGAATATTCCCAGTAGCTTGGTTTCCTTGGTTACAATTGTGGTTTCTTTGGTTACGAGCTTGGTTTCCTTGGTTACCATCTTGGTTTCCTTGGTTGCAAACTCCTTTTCCTTGGTTACGAGCTTGGTTTCCTTGGGTATAATCTTGTTTTCGTGGTTATAAATTTGGATTCCTTGGTTACAACCTTGGTTTCCTCAGTTGCGACATTGGTTTCCTTGGTTACGGCCTTGGTTTCTGTAGTTATGGCCTTGGTTTCCTTAGTTACGACCTTGCTGTCCTTAGTGACAACCTTGGTTTTCTTGGTTACAATCATGGTTTCCTTGGTTACAATCTTGGTTGCTGTGGTTACAATCTTGGTTTCCTTGGTTATGAGCTTGGTTTCCTTAGTTACGATCCTGGTTTCCTTGATTACAATCTTGGTTTCCTTGGTTACAACCTTGGTTTCCTTGGTTACGACCTTGGTTTCGTAGGTTACAACATTGGTTTCCATAGTTACGACCTTGGTTTCCTTGGATACAATCTTGGTTTGCTTGGTTACGACCTTGGTTTATCTTAGTTACGACCTTGGCTTTCTTGGGTACAAGGTTGGTTGCCTGGTTACAATCTTGGTTTTCCTGGTTACGAATTTGGTTTCCCTGGTTACAACCTTGATTTCCTTAGGTAGGACCTTGGTTTCCTTGGTTACGAGCTTGTTTTCCTTGGTTACGATCATTGTTTCCTTGGTTACAACCTTGGTTTCCTGGGTTACAACCTCGGTTTCCATGGTTACCTCCTGCGACAGAGCGCAGAGAGTCAAATTCCAGGTTTACTGTGAGCAGAGCAGACCTGGTAAAGCTCTGGGACTGGTGCATGTGTGAAAGGGGGTCACTGCATCTGACATTTTGTACTCCGCAATGTTCTGGGATCTGTGTGTGAACGTGGACTTAAAAGTATGTTTACAAACCTGAATAACGCAGGACTGATCACTGCCTTTGTCTGTAAACGATTTTCAGAAGTGTCCAAAGTGGCATTGTTGTATGTTTTGCTGTTTAATCATTTTATTTTCATATTTCTGCCCTGGTTCTTGTCTGTCAGTCTGCTTCTCCAAACTGGGACTGCCCCGCGGATGTACTCAGAGACAGTGGACTATCCTTTGTTTACGTTTTTTCAAAGTTCCTGGAGGTTTCGTACGTGATTTCGCCCAAAAATTTGACTTGATAACCATGAATATTTTTGACGTTTGAAGGCTTTGAGCTCTTTATGTTGAATTCATCTGGTGCTTTTTGAGTCCAAACTACAAAAATCCCGGATACATTTCAACATACTGGATACGCAGACTGGAGTTTGTGCGAACCTAAAATGGAATTATTTGTTTTTCGTCGCTCCTGACCCGACCCGCCGACCGGTGCATGCGGAGCTCCCAGACACCTCACGGATTTTGATTTCAGATGTTGGAGCGTTGGAACATTTGAGACTTCTGACAGACGAGTGGACCACAATCTTTTTGAGCAAAGTGTCCTTGCGCCCTCCTTCTCTTCGCGAACAGGCCTGGCAGTACCGGGGCTGACCAGAAGGGGGTGATGACTCTTATTCTTCACTGCTTTTTTAATGATTCTTTTGCGTCTTGTACAATTGGAGCTTTCCAGAGGACTACCCAGAGGAGTACGCAGAGGAGTACACGGAGGAGTACACGGAGGAGTACACAGAGGAGTACACGGAGGAGTACACAGAGGAGTACACAGAGGAGTACACAGAGGAGTACACAAAGAAGTACCAGAGGAGATTCGGACACAGAGTATCTGATGAGCTTGTGTTTAGCGCCGCACACGAGTCTTGGACTGTACATGTGTTCTGATTTTTTTATAATGCGTCTGTTTGTAAAATAAAACTTGAATTACATTTGACACCTGCACTTTTGTTTCTTTTACGTGACGCGATTAGACTGAGACCCACAGAGAAAACTGTTTCGCACTATACACACACACATTCCAGGTTCTATGCTGACGGAGATAGTGTGGCCAGGCGTCCCTATTTACCCCGGGACAGTCCCAGACCAGTGATTTGTCCCGGTTTTATACAAGAAATGTGCCAGGTATTCATATTTTTGACAAATCTGATCCCTGCCAACAGTAAAGAGAGATATAAACTGTCATTTGTTTAGGTAAAATACAGAAAAGCTGCTCAAAAATGACCAAAACACAAAGAAAATGTGACTGTACTGACTCGCATGTTAGTCATGAATGGTCTCTGCAAAACAACTTTCCTTATTTACGCACTTGTTTCACAGTTTTATTACTACCAACCACCAAAAAAACGGGGATGTCCAAGTTTTTTATTTTGAGCTTGGTTTCCTTGGTTACGATCCTGGTTTCCTTGATTACAATCCTGGTTTCCTTGGTTACGACCTTGGTTTCCTAGGTTACAATCTTGGTTTCCTTGGTTACGACCTTGGTTTCCTTGGTTAGAACCTTGGTTTGCTTGGTTACGACCTTGGTTTCCTAGGTTACGACCTTGGTTTCCTTGGTTACGACCTTGGTTTCCTTGGTTAGAACCTTGGTTTGCTTGGTTACGACCTTGGTTTATCTTAGTTACGACCTTCTTGGTTACAAGGTTGCTTGCCTTGGTTACAATCTTGGTTTTCTTGGTTACGAATTTGGTTTCCTTGGTTACAACCTTGATTTCCTTAGGTAGGACCTTGGTTTCCTTGGTTATGATCTTGTTTTCCTTGGTTACGAGCTTGTTTTCCTTGGTTACGAGCTTGTTTTCCTTGGTTACGAGCTTGTTTTTTATTTTGAAAATCCGGTCACCCTTGATGGAGACCTTGAGGTAACCTGGACTGACATCAGATTGGTGACCAGGGGCTGCATTATTTAGAGCTTTAAAACAAATAGTACAATTTTAAAATCAGTTGTAGAATTTACTGGCAGTCAGTGGAGTAGAGCTAAAACAAAAAAAGCTAAAACTGGGTTGATGTGAGCAGCTGTATTGTTCAGATGTTGGTGTGAACCACAGAATCACTGAATCATTGTTTACAGGTGTTTGTGCGAGAGGAGTGGTTCTAATTTAGCTCCGGTGCAGAATTGAATGAAATGGAAGTGCCTGTAATAACGTTACTTATTGTTTTGTTTTTTTCTAGCTTTTTGTTTTTCATTTTATTTATTTGCACTAGGTTAAAAAAAATACCTTAAAATGTGGTAACCTCTATAGAAAATGCATATAGTTCTGGTATAAAACAGTGGAAAATTCATGTTTGTAGCCTAAATTCGGGGAGGAATCAAGATTTCTGACTAAACTATGAAGGTTAACAGACAAAGGGGCCAAGGGCGTCTTGTCTCAGTGCTAGTGCAGCCTCTGCAGCTCAGTGAGTGAAGTCTGGAGGTTCTGAGCTTTCACGTGAGGCTTTTCCATATACTGAGAATGAGACGAACTTGGACAAACTCGTATCTGCAGGATAAGAAGCACATTTTAAACAGCAAAAGTGCAGAGGAGCTGTATGGAGGCATCAGTCTGTATTTGCCCCTGACCTCTGACCCCTCTGCGCTGAAGCGGAGTCACTGGGGTTTCCTCACAGTCTGACGGTCTGCGCAGTCACTCCGCTCGGCCGCTGCTGCTCGGGGAGTGTCGGGCTCCGCTTCCTGGTGACAGACTGAGCGTGTGCGGGGCGTGTCGGGTGCGTCATGTGACTCACAGGCCTCAGGCACAGGATAATGTGAGGGAGAACAGGGAGCGGCCAGCGCCTCAGGGTGCTCTTTTACCTGTGTCACCCAGTCTGCGGTCTGTGAGCTGTGCATGCTTCATCCTGATCCACGCAGCCTGCAGACCTGGTTTAGTTCTGGTTTAGGCCTGGTTTAGGGCTGGTTTAGACCTGGTTTAGACTGGGTTTAGTTCTGGTTTAGTTCTGGTTTAGGCCTGGTTTAGATCTGGGTTTAGTTCTGGTTTAGGGCTGGTTTAGTCCTGGTTTAGATCTGTTTAGAGCTGGTTTAGGTCTGGTTTAGACATAGTTTAGTCTTGGTTTAGGGCTGGTTTAGTCCTGGTTTAGATCTGTTTAGAGCTGGTTTAGGTCTGGTTTAGACATAGTTTAGTCTTGGTTTAGACCTAGTTTAGTCCTGGTTAAGACCTGGTTTAGACCTCTTTTAGGCTTGATTTAGACCTGATTTAGATCTGGTTTAGGGCTGATTTAGACCTGGTTTAAACATAGTCCTGGTTTAGGCCTGGTTTAGGCCTGGTTTAGATATAGTTTAGTCCTGGTTAAGACCCAGTTTAGGCCTCTTTTAGACCTGGTTTAAACTTGGTTTAGGCCTGGTTTAGACCTGGTTTAGATCTGGTTTAGGCCTGGTTTAGGTCTCTTTTAGGCCTGGTTTAGACTTGGATTAGACCTGGTTTAAATTTGGTTTAGTCCTGGTTTAGATCTGATTTAGTCCTGGTTTAGTCCTGATGTCGTCCTAATGTCATTTTGGTGGAGTCCCCGTACGGTTTTGGCTAAATTCTAGTTTCATTTTGGTTTAGACCTACTTCAGTCCTGGCTGAGTCCTGGTTTAGTACTGATGCAGACCCAGTTTAGATCTGGTTTAAGGTGGAACAGTACAACACAAAACATTATTTTCCTATTTCAAGATTTGACTTTTTTCAGCTTGTGAATTCTCGTCTGTCTGCACAAATATTTGAGTAATTCAGTTCATCAGCCAAAAACAACCAAATGTTTCTCAGCATCACAACACTTCAAACATTTTTATTTTACGTACACTGAAAAAACCTTTGATTCATAATGACCAAACAGTCGCTGATTCAGGCTTAGTAACTACTTGACGAACGGTCACAGTTAGCAGTTAGTGTATTGGTTTAGTAACCCTGAATCATCCTTAAAAGCTGCACTGTGTAACTTTTCCATTAGTGGCCCATCACCTTCTTGTTTCTATGGATTCTACGTCATTGCTCGGCTTAGAAAGTCCCACAATATGACATTAAACTCATTTAATTTACGTTTATTCAAATACGGGTGGATTTGTAGCGCAAAAATACAGTGGAAAATGGGTATTCTGACTGTGAGCGGCGTCGCCTCTCCACAGATTTGACCTGTAACTTGGTCCGGTTTGGTCTCCATGAAGATAGAAAGGTTTTTAATGCCATATTGTGAAACATTCCAGACAAAGCAAAAGCATTTGATGAACCCTCCAGCAGAAAAACTGCACAATATACTTAAAAAAACCTATAAGAAACTAGTTGTTGATTATAATTACATCTTTATTCATGCTTTATTAAGGATATTAAGGGTGTAGTTATCATAAAATCACCTGTTTTTCCACTTTCTCAGACTAAACACTCCACAGTAGACCTTTACACCTTGAAGCACTGGCGCCGGGTCTAAGGGTTAACCTGACAAGGCGTTACTCATTGTGCAGTGCAAACAGGGCGTCTCTGCTCCTGTCGGGACCTGTCGCAGGGGAGGGGCGGCGGCAGGGGCACCACAGGACAGGAGCGGGGCCGTACTAAAGACTCTGCACCGACTCCAGGCTCTTCATTTGGGTCCTGGTCTTGAAACCCGCCTGATCCGGACCATGGGACTATCTTTGGTGTATCTGTGCGGAGCGTTAGCCCTGATCTGCAGCGTCCAGGCCACATACAGCTACTACGGTGAGTACGGCTGTTTCTGAACTGTTGCTATGGTGTTTATGTGTGTGGAGGTGCAGATAATACACCACGGGAGGGCATCTGACACACAGGGATGCATAAAGATGGGAGGGATACAGTACAAGAGCAAGGGAGTGCGTCTTAAACTTAGACTTAGACGAACTTTATTGAGTTTTTTTTTAATTATTTGGACACAGTAGCTCCCACATCACAATATATTATAATAAGAGTAAAAAATATAAATAAAATGGTAATAATAAATTCTAAATAAGTCAACAGACAGGTGTCAAAATAAGGCAAAATTATATAAATGTAAATGTACAAGTAAAAAATAAATAAATAAATAAAATCCTGGGTTAGTCCTGGTTTAGGCTTAATTTAGTCCTGGTTAAGACCTGGTTTAGGCCTCTTTTAGGCCTGTTTTAGACCTGGTTTAGACTTGGTTAAGACCTGGTTTAGACCTCTTTTAGGGTTGGTTAAGACCTGGTTTAGACCACTTTTAGGCCTGGTTTAGACCTGGTTTAGGCCTGGTTAAGACCTGGTTTAGGCCTCTTTTAGGCCTGTTTTAGACCTGGTTTAGACTTGGTTTAGACTTGGTTTAGGCCTGGTTTAGACTTGGTTTAGACTTGGTTTATACTTGATTTAGACTTGGTTTAGACTTGGTTTAGACTTGGTTTATACTTGATTTAGACTTGGTTTAGACTTGGTTTAGGCCTGGTTTAGACTTGGTTTAGACCTGGTTTAGACCTGGTTTAGACTTGGTTTAGACCTGGTTTAGGCCTGGTTTAGACTTGGTTTAGACCTGGTTTAGACCTGGTTTAGACTTGGTTTAGACCTGGTTAAGATCTAGTTAATGTCTCTTTTAGCCCTGTTTTAGACCTAGTTTAGACTTGGTTTAGACTTGGTTTAGACTTGGTTTAGGCCTCTTTTAGGCCTGTTTTAGACCTGGTTTAGACTTGGTTTAGACCTGGTTTAGACTTGGTTTATACTTGATTTAGACTTGGTTTAGACTTGGTTTAGGCCTGGTTTAGACTTGGTTTAGACCTGGTTTAGACCTGGTTTAGACTTGGTTTAGGCCTGGTTTAGGCCTGGTTTAGACTTAGTTTAGACCTGGTTTAGACTTGGTTTAGGCCTGGTTTAGACTTGGTTTAGACCTGGTTTAGACCTGGTTTAGACTTGGTTTAGGCCTGGTTTAGGCCTGGTTTAGACTTAGTTTAGACCTGGTTTAGACTTGGTTTAGACCTGGTTTAGACTTGGTTTAGACCTGGTTTAGACCTGGTTTAGACCTGGTTTAGACCTGATCATAATTATAAAAATGTAATAATTATGTAAATGTACAAATCCAAGACAGAGTTAGATGGGATGGGAGGGCATCTGACACACAGGGATACAGGAGGAGGGAAGGACATCTGACACAAGTATAAAAAGATGGGAGGGCATCTGACACAACAAGTAGGCCTATATGAAGATGGGAGGGCATCTGACACATGGAGTGTAATATTATCTCCAAGACCAAGAATCAGAATAATTCAGGACCATTTGAAACTGATGCATCGTTAAACTGAACGTGATGTGAGGCGTTTACTGAGACATTACACAGATATTTACATGTTTAAAAGGAGTGAAAAGTGTGAAAAAAGTAGATTTATGTTTTATGTGAATACACCGTAAGTCTCCTCATATCCACGGTCAGGGTTAGAGATGGAGAGGCTGAGGAGGCTGATGCTTCTGCTGCTGTGGAGAGGATGCTCGTGGTCGATTTCAGTCATTTGTGTCATTTCTGTGAGCTGTTTGTAAAGGAAAGTGGAACCAGTGTTAGTTACAGACAAATACAAAATGACAAGCAAAACTTTACATGCTCAAAGTGTCATTTTACAGCAGAGACGTCAGAGCTGCTCCTGCTGCCTCCGTCCGTTCACACGTTTAAACACCAAACTGTTTTAAAATGCTTCATATTCAGTGTTGATCGGATGAATTCTGTTTTAAAGTGTTCAGAAGTTGATGAGGGGGACGGTGTCTGTGTCCCTGTAAAGTTGCTGTTTGACTTTGTAAAGTGTATTACGTTTATCCCCTGCGGCTCCAAACTTTCCATAATCCATCATGAGTCATTCCTCGAGCTGCTGATGCGACGCCGTTTACACGACTCTAGTGGGTTTAGAGAAAGTGCTTTTTGAAAAAGTTTATTTTGACGTCACGCACCGTGGTCCTGTCTGTCCTCGGCTGAAAAGACTGGAGACGCTCCACAGACACTGAGCGATTCCTCAGGCTCAGACTGGACATGAGCGTACGAGGTTTCTTGTTTTGGAGAACATGTCGTGTGGCTTATAACTGTTGTGACCACCAGGGGGCATCAGTAAGAATGCACAATGAGATGATGGTTTTATGACTTTTATTAGAAACGTTGAACTTTATGTGGGTGTGTGTATGTGTGTGTGGTCCTGAAACACACAGAGGGAAAATATAAATTATAATATTTATAAAATAGTTAAAGAGGTCGGAAACAAGAGGTAATAGCTCCATAATAACTGTGGTTAGTTGGCTTTAGCCCTGGGCACTTAGCATTTCCTGATATTAAAAATATTGGCCCTTCAACTTCGAAATCCTCTGCAAACATGTTGAGGTATGTGTGACTTTTCTTTGAACCACTACTCACTTCTTCTTTTGCACGACGCACTGAAAAAACGAAAACATGTATCGCTGTCAGTGAAACTTAAAACAACAGCATCTGATTGGTTACAATGTCTGTCAATCAAACACCCGCTGAAATAGTTATGTCCTTCGACACACTTCTGTATAACCCAGAACTTTCTGTATAACCCAGAACCTTCTGTATAACCCAGAACCTTCTGTAAAACCCAGAACCTTCTGTATAACCCAGAACCTTCTGTATAACCCAGAACCTTCTGTAAAACCCAGAACCTTCTGTTAACCCAGAACCTTCTGTATAACCCAGGTCCTTCTGTATAACCCAGAACCTTCTGTATAACCCAGAACCTTCTGTAAAACCCAGAACCTTCTGTATAACCCAGGTCCTTCTGTATAACCCAGATCCTTCTGTAAAACCCAGAACCTTCTGTATAACCCAAAACTTTTTGTAAAACCCAGAGTATTCTGTATAATCCCACGTGTTCACTGCCTGCAATTGAGACATTAAAACCAATGCATCCTGTCACACTGACCTCTGCACCTGCCACACTGACCTCTGACCTCTGCACCTGCCACACTGACCTCTGACCTCTGCACCTGCCACACTGACCTCTGACCTCTGCACCTGCCACACTGACCTCTGACCTCTGCACCTGCCACACTGACCTCTGACCTCTGCACCTGCCACACTGGCCTCTGAGGTGTGCGGGTGAGAAAGAATCCACAGAAGTGCATATTTGCCGGACACTGGTGCATCTGGAGCAGTTTTCAGGTCACTGATGCTGTGTTGTTTTGGTCAAATTCGCACTGTTGTTGTGTTATAGTTGGTGTCACAGACAATCTGCAATAAACCCAGTCAAAGTAGAAACCGAATCTGACCTACAGTTAGTGCATTAGTATTTTTAGACTCCAGAGCTGCAGTCTTTCCCATAAGAAATGAAGAGTTATGTGGTCAACACGTGCTTCAGAGGTGGTGACACAACAGCATCACTACAACTTCTACCAAATCTGACAGACTTGGAGTATATTTCCAGCCGATGGATGCGTGTTTGACATTTCTGGTGTAGATTGTCCAAGTGGTTCAAATAAACAGTGATGATTTGCTCTAAATTGAGGTTATACAGGAGGTCACAGTGTTTGTCTCCATCAATCTATAGGCTGACAGCTTCCTCCGGGCTCTGTTCGCGGTAGTAAGTCTGACAAAATGTAGTAAAAACAAGAAAATGTCCCAGTTTTCTTCATCTCCATGTCATTGTAGCGTTCCGTTATGTTCGGCGAATCAGCACTTCCAACCATACCTTAGTTTTCAGCATTTTCCCACGACTCCAAGCGCGCTGGGTACATGCAATTAGAAGAGACGAGGATGATTCCAAACAGCACATACGTCTGCAGTCTTCATTTTACCAACGATCAGGTTTACTTCAGTGGGTTTGATCACAGTCGTAGGTGAGCCCAGTGTCGGGAAAAACACCCGAAGTCGTCATCGCGTGTTTCTAAACGGCTCCCGGTTTGTGGCGTAAGCGTGAATCGAGTATATTCAGGGTAAATTTGAAGTAGACGGTCTACGTGGGCCACGCCTTGGGTCTCACAGTGTATTTTTCCTTCGCTAATGGCAGATGGACATGGAAGGAAACATGACTGCGCCTAATCATCATCATTATGTCATGACAGCGCCCATCACATTCCACCAGACACACCCAGAGACAGCCCCACCCAGCACCCAACAGCCCCACCCAGCACCCAACAGCCCCCAACAGCCCCACCCAGCACCCAGCAGTTCCTCATAGCACACATCAGCCACACCCAGCCCCCTCAGCCCCCTTCAGCACCCGTGGGTTTACTCTGCACCATTCCTGCACTCAGCACCCGTCCCTTCTGCCCCCTCCACGGGCCCCAACTGCCTCTGCCTGCCCCTCCCACCACAAACACAACAGGCCAGCACACGAGACCGGCAACCACAACACCGAGGGCACATTTCATCCACTCCTCTCTCACTGGTATTTTGTGTTCTGTAACGTCAAATCGGAGCGGAAAAAACAAAGGTAACGCAGCCCAAACACGACTGTCGCCAGTAGGGGGCGCATGGACCGAAGTGAAACCATAGACGTCAATGGGACCAGAAGTGAACTAATTTTGATACAACTAACATAACTTTTGACATAAAAAATGAGCGTATTTACTAGAGTGGTCCAATTTTTTTTCTCTTTTCTCTGTATTAGGAAATGACTATTGATTTAATGTATATATAAAAAATTCAGCTACAAACAATATATAGAGGCTGCATGAAGCAGTCCAAGATTGTTCCATCCTTTATATAGTGTGCGAGCTGTGCACGTTTAATGCAAAATTACAACAAATAGCAACTAAATGTATTTAAATAAAAAACGTAAAGACACAGAGATTCAGTTTGTCTCTGTTCATTTTAATTTCTTTAACTTATAATAGAATAAAACACCAGTCACAAGCACCAGGCCGACACCAATAAACACTGTTCCCACCACATGTAAATGTGCAATACCCAAATATAACAAAACCATCAACCATCAGTGTTTCTGAGGCAATTTCTGTCATCTTCACTTTCAGAAGAACTCTCTTCTGAATTCTACCGCTGAGTTTCAGACACTAACAACCGTCTCCGTCTTCCAGTCAGGCACATTTTTCCATGTTCCTGTACAACTTGTATGAGAAATTGCTTCTCATCTTCATTTTTCATGAGGATTGCATTTTCAGCTGTGTCATTAACAACTTTCAGTGACTGGACCCTCTCTGCTTTCTTGTAATCTGCATTATCCTTCCTACATTACTGGCTGTAAGTAAAGGGAAATACATATAATAACAAGTGACCAACAGACAATAACAAAATACCAAGACGAGGCGGCAATTTATAGAAACTTCATGCGGCTTGTGCAACTTCTAAATCAACTCAGAATTTTAACAAATTTTACTCTTTTTAGTATTAGATATGTGATATCCTAATGCAGGGTTCAAATCAGCGAAAATTAAACTTGTATTTTTTTGTTGTTTTTTTTTTGGACCACCCTAACTTTTACCAAACTACTGTCTGATGTATGTCTCTGTTGTTGCAGGGTTGAAGTGTGACTGCAGGGGGCACTCTCAGTACTGCCTGCGCGATGCCTGGGGTCTGCGCTGCGTGAACTGTCAGGATAATACCGAGGGCCGCCACTGCGAGCGCTGTCGAGCCGGCTTCTACCAACAGGAGAACCAGAGGGGCTGCTCGGCCTGCCTGTGCCACCCAGCAGGTCTGTGTCCTCATACAGTTCCAGTCCCTTCTGCTTTTAGAAAAGTACACGACCAGTGAAAAGTTTGGACACACCCTCTCATTTGATGTGCCTTTCTGTATATTTACCATTTGCTACATTTTAGATTAGGGTGAAAAAAGGGTGACCAGGTTTCACGTCCTGTCCTGGGGGTCCTGTCCTGGTTTTCACTACCTTTCATTGGACATTAAATTGACTGGCATTGGAGCACTGTGCACACGATAAAATGGGAGTTGGTGCTGTAAAAATTCACTGTAAATCTTCACTTGTTTATAAAACTTAGGTTTGGCGCTATTGGATTTTCAATTGGGTTTATTTAGGCGACATTTACTGTTCTTCTGCCTCTTTACGTCATATTTAAAGACAGTAGGTCGATCTAATGGCATTTTTGTATGATATTATAGCCAGTAAAGAAAGTTCTGTAAGTAAACTACCGCTATTAGCCTTTAGCGATAAATGCGTGTGCGTCTCAGTAATTAATGATGTGTTAAATGCTGACAAATCACACTTCTATTCACAGCTCATTTACACATCAGTGCGTGTCCAGTAACATATATACGGCCACTATAGTCACTTTACAGTCGCTAACAGAAGAGAAAACAGCCTGTTTATGTGTGCGAGCTACAGCAGCTAATCGCTAACCAATGAGAAAGAACCAAAATGAGCTTCAAAACCGACACATTTCAACACTCAGCCTCACACAGGCTCCTCTCAGATCAGCACTAAGAACTGTTCTTTTAATCCAGACTCAAACTGAGCGTCCGTAAAAAGAAAATTATCTCAGTGTTGTGCAAATGGATTGATGGCTGCGGCTGTAAACAAATGCACATGGGGGGCGTTCAGGGTCAGTACGACGTCACAGACACAGACAAATGACTCCGCAGATAAATCCTGTTGTGGCGCCACATATCAGGACATTTATCTGTCTGTAAACTGGATTAAATGGGAACAATATAGAGCTTTATAACAAGGTAAAACATGTCGACTATTTGTGTTATCCTGAATCAAAGTTGATTTTAACCCATCCTCTTTTAAAATCAAACAATATCGTGTTTAGTTCTTGGTAAGAAGACGTGGTGGAGTAACGCTTTTGTTTTCCCCAGGTTCTGCGGGCTCCCAGTGCGACAGCAGGGGGCGCTGCAGCTGTAAACAGGGCTACGCCGGAGAGCGGTGCGAGCTCTGTGAAGACGGACAGAAGTTCGGAGCAGACGGGTGCACTCGCAGGTCCGGTGACACCAAACTTCTCACTGACGCCCGGGGGGGTTACGGGGAAAAGTGTCGGTGGAGAATCTGGTGAAGGTCGAGGGCAGGTTCTGCAGGAGGAGATGGAAATGTCTCTGGTTTCTGACGTTCTGGTGAAGATGATGGGAGGAGAAGGTCGTAGTAGTTTTATTGGTGGATGTTCTATTTGTGGATCTAGATCAGGAGAAGGTTCATGTTGAGGTTTAAGCGGAGAATCTGTTTTTTTTATTATTTAATTGTAGGATTAAAATGATCTGAAAGCTGCAAATTGAGCAGATCTTTGGACCTAAACTTTGATTTTGACGGAAGTTCTGAGACTGAAGGTCCTGGTGAATGTTCTGGAGAAGGTTTTGTCGAAGATTTTATGGGTTTTCTTGCAAATACGCACAAGGAATTTCAGATTTAAAGTGCATATGGCAGATTAGAGTAAAAATATTGTTGACATGATTATACTGAAGGCTTTGTTTTCCATTGTTTGCTGGTGTTTAAAGAGCGACAGGTTTTTATGATTCTCAAATTTTAGGTGGGATAATTAGGTGGGACCGAAATATAATTTACAGTTTTGCAGTGATCAAGAAGCAATTTGTGAAGAATAGTAGAAAAATACATTGAAAATTTCAGGAAGTAGAGAGTTCCAAGCGAGATGCCAACAGGAAGTCAAATTTTAAACCTAAAAAATGACCAAAATTGACTATTTTTTACAATTTTGTTTTAGTAAAATGACAAATACAATGAACTTAACTGTGTTTTAGTAAAGTTCGACCTGTCATAGGCCCTTTAACATTTTAGTTAGTTTAGTTTGGAGATGGTTTGGGTTACTGTTGGGGTCCCACTCAGTTTGGCTGTAAGAACGTGGGTTTGTTTTAATGTTTTTGTGGAGGATTTGCTCGTTTGTCTCCTTGAAGATGTTCGCGCTTTGCCTGAAATGAAAGTCTCAGAATCTCTCAGATCTTACAGCTTCATCCAAATATGTAGATATGTATTTTTACTCTTGTTCTTTTAGAGTGACTTCTAATATCTGTCTAGGGACGGTGGGTGAAAAAGCCTTCTGGATAACTCTGGCATATTGACAGAAAGGTTTATTAATATGCACGTCCCTGTAATAAGTAAATAAATGACAACATGGACATAAAATACATGCATTTACAGGAAAACTCAAGACGCCGGGAACACCAGAAATCTGAATAAACAGAGTAATTGTTGAAAATGATGCTTCTGGTGTTAATAATAATGATTTTTAACTGTTTAGCGTCAACCAAAGTTCCCATTTGAACCTGCAGAAACACAAAATAGTCACATAAATCAACAGTATTTTGCCTGTATGTGATAAAAACTTACCTGTCCTTCATTCTCCTCGCAGTCGCCAGCTCAGCGACGATCCTGGGAGTCAGAGTCCGTCTTGTTTCTGCTTCGGCCACAGCTCCGAGTGCTCTGTTCAGCCGGGCTACTACGTCTACAACATCAGCTCCACCTTCAACGACGGTACAGGACAAACGTCTCATATTATTCAGCCCCAAAGACGCGATTGTTGTGGACAGAACCTTAACGTTAAGATTCATATGACAAGTTTGTGGAGCCGACCCCAAAGAAATAATGAGAAGGAGAAACATTTGTGGACATATTCTTAAAGGCGAACTATTTAAAGGAGGATAAAAAAGAGGCCATGTGTGTGAAATTTAAACAGACATGAGCTAAACGTGGAGCTTTTACTGAGAACGGCTGGATCGCCAAGTTGTTTGTGTTAGAATTTGCTGTTTCGGTTCAAGATAATTGTCTAATCTGAAGGCAGAACGAGCCTCGCGTGAGTCTCTCTTTTGGGTTGCCAGGTTCTGTTGAGGAAATCAGCCTTTTCCTCTCGTGTTCGTTAGTTTTTGCTTAGATAAAAAATACACTTAAAATAGAAATAAAGTCCAGATCATTTACTTATTCAAATACTAGATAGACTCAATATTTACGCCTCTACAACGACTTTTATGCGCAAACTATAGTGGGAGGCAACTCTGGTTTAGCCTTTTCTCTGTTTTTCCTTGTACGTACTTTTACATAATGATGCCTTTACTCTTTGTCATTATAATATATTGTGATGTGTGAGCTACAAGTCTAAATCTCCAAATCTCTGTTCTCAAACCTGATGTCCTGTGCAGGTCTGGACGGCTGGAGGGCGGCCACGCTGGACGGACACACCCCCAGGACCGTGTACTTCCGCTGGTCTCCGAGGCACAAAGACGCGGAGGTCATTTCCTCCATCAGGGAGCCCGTGTACCTGTACGCCCCAGGTGAGACGCTCGGCTGCCCTGAATAATCTCCTTTGCTATTTTACCACAGAAAGTTTTCATTTTAAGTCGTATTGTTGTTGTTTTTTTCGCTGCACGGGAGCCATGACGATCAGCAGTGTGATCAAAGACTGAAAGAAATCACAATACAGAAAAACAAAACGAGAAAACAGTGCAGCGTCAGTGGTCACGTCTTCTTCGTCGATTTGTTTTAGACTCAGCGTTTATTTGGACGGCCTCATAAAGAAAATGTCCTGTATATGTATTGCCTCATTTTGTCTTTTGCCTTTCAGCTCGTTTTCTCGGTGACCAGCTGAACAGTTATGGGCAGAACTTGTCCTTCTCGCTGCGTTTGGACCGAGGCGTGAGATACCCGTCCATCCATGACATCATCCTGGAGGGGGCGGGCCTTAAGGTGTCCACTTCCTTAGGAGACATGAGACACAGCGTCCCCTGTGGCCAGAAGACGCACTACACCTTCAGGTAAGAGGAACCGAGAGTTACAGTGAGGTTAGATTAAAGTTAGCTTCATCAGGACTTTTAAAAATGTGCTTTTATAAATGTGAGCTCCAGTGCTGCTGTTTTACAGAGAATGCAACTTTATGTAAATAATAGTTCAAACATTCAGAGACAGTATCAGATCAGTGCATCTCTACTAACAGACTGCAAAAATACCCCTCCATAAAACTAGAAAAATACACTTAAGTTAAGTTAAAATGCTATAGAAACAAGTGAAATGATCGGCCAGAGCAGGAAGTGAAATTTACTTATCAAGAAATCTTAAAATAAGAAAATATATCTCGGCTTTCATAAATCTCCAAATAAGATAAAATCACTTAATCTAAGCAATAATCTAAGTTTTACTGATCTAAAATAAACCATTAAACACTAATTCTAAGAATAAATTAAGATGAAAAATCTTAAAAACTAGAATATAAAGCTTCTTATTGACTGTTTTATTCTTGATTTTAGTGAATGAATCTTAATGAAAATTCTTTATTTACTTATTTTAAGACTAATCACCACTTGGGAACATATTGACAAATTGCAGCACTTTCCTAAAACTTTTAAATCTTTTAATATTTCCATGTTACAAACAGAAGGTTCAGATACTGGACAACTTCAGTCCAAGATCGACTCATTTACATCCATAAAAAATGTCTTAAACATCGTCTTAACACCTGTTTTGTTTATTTTGTGCATTCTAACTAGTTCATAGATATAAAAACGAAATAAGGAAAAAATATGTATTTTCTTGCAATAACCTTAATAATCTTACATATTTAGCCTGTTATTTAGTAATTTAGTAAATATCCCTTAAAGTAAGATAAATAAGATTTTTTGTCTAGATTTAAGAGAATAAATCTTGGTTTGTTTTCTGAAATTTGCAGTGCAGACTGATGCTTTGTCGTGAAGAACATTTCATCTTTAATTATCTGAAATATTATGAAATGTGACACTTTTATAATAAAGAATAATAACTACGATTCCTCCGAATGTAAAATAGCAAAACATTTCCACAGAAAAGTAAAAATGCAGTAGTTGCACTTGTGAAAGGTTAATTCTGTTACACACATGTTGTTGTCGACCTTCTGTAGTATTTGAACATGTAGGTTTGTTCTTCTCGTCTCCAGGCTGGATGAGGCCGTGTGGAGTCCTCAGCTCAGCCCCTTCTCCTTCCAGACTCTTCTGCAGAACCTGACGGCCGTGAAGATCAGGGCCACGTTCGGACACAACGGTGAGGAGCTCAGAGCTGCTGGACTCTTCTGCTCCGGGGTGTCGTGGTGTTAACATGTCTTTGCCCCTCAGGTCGGGGGTATCTGGATAACGTCACCCTGGTGTCTGCCCGCACTAGCCCTGGCACAGTGCCCGCGGGGTGGGTGCGGAGCTGCCGGTGCCCTCCCGGCCTGGAGGGGGCGCAGTGTGAGCGCTGTGCGGCCGGGTACAGGCGTGTGGAGCCCGGCCTCGGGGCCTTCAGTGAGTGTGAGCCCTGCCAGTGCCCCAAAGGCAGCTGTGACGCCCAGACCGGGGAGTGTTTGCCCTCTGACGACACCAACCAGGGCTGCCCCAGCGGATACACAGGTACTGAGCCGCTCGGGGGCTGAGGTTTGGACGATTCTCATTTCTGCTGCAGTTGGTGCGCGGCAAAATACAAATCAGTCTAAAATCAAGATAAAATGACTTGGATTGAGAAAGTTTTACCAGGATTAGAGTAAATTTCACGTGACAAGTAAAATGAGCTGCCAGTGGAAGATTTTTGGACTTAAAATATGAAAATACATCTTGCTACATTTAAAATAAGAAAAACAACTTTTTGTACTTAAAATAAGAAACAAAATCGGATGTTGCTTGAATTAAGAAAAAAAAACACAAAAATAATTTCACTTGTCAAGTTGAATCTACTCAAATAAAGTAAAATGTTCTTAATTTAAGTCATTTGAACTCATTTTATCTTTACCAAGATATTGTTTTTTCCAGTGTGGGATAATATCTGCTATAAATATCAATGATTTTTAGTTTTAAACCAATCAAGAAGCAATTTGTGAAGAAAAGATGAAAAACATGTTGGAAATTACAGGAAGTAGAGAGTTCAGTTTTAGAGTTCTGTACTGATAACATCACTGGGAGAATTCTGTACAAAAGTTTGGCTCAATTTGCAAAACAAACACCTTTTTATTATGATATCTTAAACATTATTTCAAGACAATAAAGACATTTTATTTGTCAAATAATATCTCTGTGACACTGAAGGAGTTTTGGCCCAGTGTACTTCATGTTCGCAGGTCATTTCTAATCAGGAACTTTGAATTTGAAACCTAAAAATTGGCCAAACTGAAATTTTTTTTGTAAAATCCACAATATAATGACCTTATCTGCGCTTTTGCAACATGAATACCTGTTGTACGCGCTTACAGACGAGACCCAACGGACAGAACTCACTTTTTTCTCCTAAAAACAAACACATTGTTCAGTCTGAATCTCAAAAAATGTCTTTGTTTCACTGATCCACTTGGATTAAATAGGTTTATATGTGATATTCAACTTTATGTTTTAGTCTTAGTGCCTGATTTTTACTGTTTTAAAAATGTGAGAAACAGAACTAGTTTATTTTAAATGGTTTGCAGTGGTCCAAACTTATTCCTCACTTATCTTCTGCATTTCAAGCATGTTGCACAGTAAAACTAGCAACAACTGTTTATAATTGAGCTGCTTTCTGGGTTTAATCCAGGTTTAATCTGGGTATTGTACAAAGATACTGCTGTTTTTCCCCCTGACCTCCTCCTCTGCTCTCAGGTGCTGGTTGTACTGAGTGTGCAGAGGGTTTTTACAGAGAGACGGTCAGAGGAGACGGCTTCACTCCTCCATGTCAGCGTGAGTACTTTCATATGTGGTCCACAAACCCTGTGGCTCTGCGTTCGGAGACAAAAATCTGACACGGACATAAATTGTTACCAAATATCTTACTTAAAATGACTGACTGATGTGTTTTTGTGTTGCGTGTGCAGCGTGTGCCTGTGACCAGCAGGGGGCGGCCTCCTCTCGGTGCGACTCCTCCGGGACCTGTGTGTGCAGAGCTGGATTCGAGGGGCCAAAGTGTGACAGCTCCAGGTGCCCGTCCTGCTTCGACCCCGTCAGCGCACGGGTACGACTGCGAAACGCAACAGCCTGAGCTCTGTTTTCTGATTTTCCGGTTGGGATTTGAATGGGAGATGACTGGGAAAATCAGGGAGACGACAGCGACTCTAGTGAATCGTTTTGTGTTTTCCAGTTGGAGCAGTTTGCGCTGAAAGTGCAGGAGCTCCAGGCCCTGTTCTCGGGTTCAGGTCAGGGCCCGGCTCAGACCGAGGCCCTGGAGGTGGCGCTCCGGTCCGCCCGCAGGCAGCTGGAGGAACTGCAGGAGGACCACCAGCTCGCCAAAGGTACAGAGTCCACATCTGGACCAGTTTCCTCTGTTGAAAGCACTTTATTTATGTTATTAATTATTGATTTTATTTAGTTAGTTTATTTATGAGACAGGGACAGTGCACAAAATACATTAACCTCAACAGGAGAGATGCTTTACGCGAGGTTGTGGCACTAAAACTAATTTCGACGTGTAGTCCCCGGTGCATGTTTTTTAAGGTTTAGGTTACAATCCCAACTGAACCTGGACAGGCCAAGTGTCATGTGAAACCTCAGAGCCTCCAGAACAGACGATTATCACAACGGCAGGCACAACGCATAGCGTCCGGTCAGTGCTTTTCTATGGCCAAATACCTGTGGAAGAGTGTGGCATATTTTTCACCAGCTTCATAAATCTGCCCCAACACCAAATCTTCACCCAACAAGGAACAAAGAACAGATTCTGTCCACGAAGAATTTATCCACAATGATCAAGGGAAGAAAGACGAAAACTTAAAGGAAACAACGGCGAGCATCAGTGAAACTACTGAGCAACACTAATGTTATGGTCATGAATAAAACATAAATAACTTGTTCACTAAGACTGATTATAGAATGAAAATTAAAAATCGATGTTGTGATGTCGGTATTAGCACAGACAGAGATTTGTCCAGTTTAAAGATTATACTGTAGATGTTCATCATGACCATAACGTTAGTGTTGCTCAGTAGTTTCACTAATGCTCGTCGTTGTTTCCTTTAAGTTTTCGTCTTTCTTCCCTTGATCGTTGTGGATAAATTCTTCATGGACAGAATCTGTTCTTTGTTCCTTGTTGGATGAAGATTTGGTGTTGGGGCAGATTTATGAAGCTGCTCAAAAATATGCCGCACTTCTCCACAGGGATTTTCCGTAGAAAAGGATTGACAGGAAGTTGCGCGACTCAACATCGCGGCCACTTCCTGTCGTTGTGATAATAGCCTATTCACTCCCTGAGCTGCAGAGGCCGCACTAGCACTGACTCATGACTGTCTGCAGACGCTGGGGTTTAGGTAGAGACTATTTAGATCAGAGAGAGGCATTTTAGGTTTAAACACACTGGATTTCAGCACCATCTTGAGAAAAAAAAAAAAGGATTATAACAAAAAAACAACTTAGCATCGCATCCAGTGTTTTTTGTAATTAAGAATAAATGTTAATTTGAATTTGCTTTATATCTGGGACACAGAAATCACAAAAATAACTCCTCTAAACCTCCTTCACAGATGCAGAGCGGCGCCTGGAGAAGCGTCTGGCCCCCCTGGTCACGGAGCAGCAGAGTCTGGGGCAGGACCTGTCCCGAGTGTCCCTCAGCCTACAGGACGCCCAGAGCAAACAGGAGACGTACGGGGACAAAGTCGACGCCGTAAAGGACATGATCGTGGACATGAAGAGGCTCCTGGAGCAGGCGAAGAGCAAACTCACTGCTGTGGTGAGACGCGAACACTTGTGATGTGACCTGTGAGGTCCAGATCTCTGTAAACACTTATGGAAATGCTGGGAATACGCAGTAAAGCGCTTATTTCTATATTTCACTATATCAAAATTCTTTAAACTCATATTTACTTCATACATAATAATAATAATAATACATTTTATTTATTAGGCGCCTTTCTGGACACCTGAGGCCACCTTATAACAACTTAAATATGATTAAAACATACAGTTAAAAGCCTAAATTAAAGTGGGACAGAATTTAAATTGATTGTGTTCAGTGTTGTATTTAGGAAATTAAAAGAACTGGTTCCTACAGGACAGTTTAAACTATTGCTCAAAGGTTTGGAAATGAAATCCACGGTTTGTAAATGTTTTAAATAGTCTTAGTGTCCTGTAATATTCTGAATTGTTTTGTTGCGCCGCTGTTTTGGCCAGAACTCCCTTGAAAAAGAGTTTATCAGTGGGATTTTCCTGGTTAAATAAAGGTTAAATAAAAAAAGTATTAGTATTTAGTATTTAGTGATGTATTAGACAGTATTTGAATTGAGTGTGTGTGGCAGCTGTGGTGTGTCTCCATCAGAAGTGCAGAAATACTGAGTCCCTGAGCGTCTCTGTTGTGTCCTGTGTTTTCAGGAGCTTCCTCAGGCCGACGCTCCCGCTGACTCCCCCACAGAGATAAACCCGTTCTCCCCTCTGCTCCAGAAGGCCCTGGACCTGGTCCGGATGTGAGTCCAGCTCTGTGCACCACACCGGGGCTTTGCAAACGGATTAGTCCTGGTTTAGTCCTGGTTTAGTCCTGCTTTAGCCCTGCTTTAGCTCTGCTTTAGCCCTCTTTAGCCCTGCTTTAGCCCTCTTTAGCCCTGCTTTAGCCCTCTTTAGCCCTCTTTAGCCCTGCTTTAGCTCTCTTTAGCCCTGGTTTAGACCAGGTTTAGACCAGGTTTAGCCCAGGTTTAGCCCTGGTTAATCCTGGTTTAGCCCTGGTTTAGTCCTGCTTTAGCCCTGCTTTAGCCCTGCTTTAGCCCTGCTTTATTCCTGCTTTAGCCCTGGTTTAGCCCTGTTTTAGTCCTGCTTTAGTCCTGCTTTAACCCTGGTTTAGTCCTGCTTTAGCCCTGGTTTATTCCTGCTTTAGCCCTGCTTTAGCCCTGCTTTATTCCTGCTTTAGCCCTGGTTTAGCCCTGGTTTAGTCCTGGTTTAGTCCTGCTTTATTCCTGCTTTATTCCTGCTTTAGCCCTGGTTTAGCCCTGGTTTAGCCCTGGTTTAGCCCTGGTTTAGCCCTGCTTTAGCCCTGGTTTAGTCCTGGTTTAGTCCTGCTTCAGTCTTGCTTTAGCCCTGGTTTAGCCCTGGTTTAGCCCTCTTTAGCCCTCTTTAGCCCTGGTTTAGCCCTGCTTTAGCCCTGCTTTAGCCCTCTTTAGCCCTCTTTAGCCCCGTTATAATCTCCTCCTCCTCCGCTCTCTCCCGCAGACACCAGTCGGACGCCTCCTCCGTAGCCGCGGATTCTTCTGCAGCTCTGACGGACTCGAGGGAAAGTGCGTCTCTGCTCCCGGGAATTCTGGGCCGAGAGGAGGAGGTCCAGAGGCTCACCCAGGGCCTCCAGAACACGTGAGCGCTTCTGCTTTTAACCTGGGCCTAAAACACCTGAACTCCTCCAAACCGCAGAGGAACCAGGGGCAGTCCTGTGTGATGTCACATAGCACTCGAACTCGCAGGTCCCACTGGAAACAACACACTTTCTTTAGGCGGTTCTGACCGGAAAGCTGCAAATGTACTAAAACATAATGTCTAGTTCCACTTTAAAATGTTTGTGTTTAGTTTTTGTTTAAATTCAGTTAAATAATTCTGCGATACGAGTGTGAATAAGAAAAATCCCTTGTCATTTATGTAAGTTGCACAAGCTTTGTCCGATCAACTACTGGTGCAGTGTGGGGTTGGGCTGTATCCATTTTGATCCCGTTAAACCATAACCATAACGTGACGTGAAGAATTATTTTGTACCGTTCAGAAACAGAGTCGCAGCTTTATATTTGAAGATGAGGCACAAGTTCTGATCAAACCAAACTTTGCAGCGCGTTCGATCGCATCAGCGTCAGCGCACGAGCTGTTTCCATCAGCGCTTATACTGTATGCAAATGAGCCATGCGGTTTGAAGTTTAGTTTCTGTAAAACGTAAACAAACGTGCCCAAAGCTGCATTAAACACATTATTACTCAAAGTCTAGAATGAGCGGAGCAGCGGAAATGTAGAGCGGTGGAGACGACCAGTCACAGCCCTGTTTGTCTGCGGCGTTTTGAGGCATCGTTAGAAAGTCTGGGAGGTGTAAATCGGTCGACACAAACACGTTTTGACGCAGAACCATAAATTGGGCTTTACCGTCTCCTCCGTGAAAGTCTGACTTCGCCCTCGAGCGGGAACTTTCTCCTCTTCAGCGCCTCGTCCCCTCTCGACTCTCGGCTTCAGTAAAACGTCTCCGTCACAAACTTTTGGGCTCAGCGTCGCACACGAAGCGTCAGTCGGGTTTTTTTCTTCTTCCTCGCTGCGTGTGGATGGAAATCTCCGAGCGTAAAGACGTTTGAAGAGGAGAGAGAGCGGAGGGGAGAAAGTCCTGCTGTGGTTTTAGCTCCTTATGCAGATTTATTTAAATGACGGTGCTGAAACTGATACCGCTGCTGCTTTTTGACACCGTATTACTGCATTGTTGCCCAATCCTAGTGCCGGTATTTCTGATTATATTTTTTATTTATGTTTTAGTTAGTTTTAGACATCTGTATATGTACTGACAAAAGCTATAACACTGTTTTGTTGGCTAAATGAACATGGATCAGAAGTTGACGTGTGCATTTATAGACTCGCTGTCGTATCATAGCAGGAAAAAACAGTCTTGACTTCACGTTTGGACGTCTGATGTGTGTCCAGGTTCGACCAGGTGTCTGCGGATGTGAAGGAGCTGGAGTCTCGAGCTCCTCTGGTCATTTCCGACGCCAGGGACCAGAGCAGGAAGTCCGTCGCTCTGCTGAAGGACGTCCTGAAGATGGAGAAGCAGCTGCCCGCCCCACTCAAGGTAAAACAACCACCAGGGACGTTTCCTTTACTGGGAATCCTGGACTTTTCCCCTTTAAAGTGTCATTGCTTTGTCTGGAATGTTTCACAGTACGACTTTAAACCTTTCTGTCTTCGTAAACGCCAAACCGGACCAGTTATACAGGTCAGATCTGTGGAGCGGCAACCCCGCTCTCACTCAAAATACCTGTTTTTCTAGGTATTTCTCAGCTATAAACCCCCCTGTACTGGAATAAAAGTAAGATAGAGCTGGTTAATGTCACACTGTGGAGCATTCCAGGCAGAGCAATAACATCGCCATAGAAACAAGAAGGTGACGGACCCCAAAACAAAAAGGTTACATGATGCACCTTTAATATAGGATTCAAATTGTTTACTACTGGCATAATAATTAGATTTTAGTGTAAAAAGTCCTAGACCTGTGGATGTATCAATACCTGCTCAAATGAGGATCTAGTTTCACTGTTTTTGATTATTATTATTATTATTATTATTATTATTATTATTATTATTATTATTATTATTATCATTATTATTTTTATTTTTTATTTATTTATTTATTTTAATCAGTTTGTAAATAGGTTCTGAATTTTATTTTATTTTTATTTTTTTTTTCATTTATTTATTTTTAGCATGCTACTTGTAAAAAGTCCTAGACATTTGGGGGTATCAATACCTGCTCAAATGAGGATCTAGTTTCACTGTTTTATTATTATTATTATTATTATTATTTTTTTATTTTTTATTTTTTTAATCAGTTCATAAAAAGGTGCTGATTTATTTATATTTTATTTTATTTATTTCCAGTTTTCAGTGTATTATTATTATTATTATTATTATTATTATTATTTTATTATTATTTTATTATTATTTTTTATCAGTTCATAAATAGATTCAGAAATGTATTAATTAATATTCATTTATTTTTAGTGTACTACTTGTTAAAAGTCCTAGACCTTTTGGATTATTATTATTATTATTATTATTAATTTATTAATTTTTAGCATGCTACTTGTAAAAAGTCATAGACGTACCTGCTCAAATGAGGTTTCAGTGTTTTGTTTTTTATTCGTTTTTTTTTTATCCGTTGATAAAAAGGTGCTGAATTTTTTATTTATTTATATATATTTTATTTTATTTATTTCTAGTTTTCAGTGTTTTATTATTACTATTCTTCTTATTATTATTATTTTTTATCAGTTCAAAAATTCATTTATTTTTAGTGTGCTACTTGTTAAAAGTCCTAGACCTTTTGGATTATTATTATTATTATTATTATTATTATTATTATTATTATTATTATTATTATTATTATTATTATTATTATTATTATTATTATTATTATTACAGCCTCAGTATTAAGTCTTTACGGGAATCGTGATAATACTATTTGATGTATGAAACTTTTAACATGTATTTACACTAATCGTCGTCATTTCTCTGTCTTCCTCCTCTGTATCTCTTCTCTCTTTCTTTCTTTACATCTCCCCACCTTTTTCTTTCTCTTCTGTTTCTGTTTCTCTTCCATATCTCGCTCCGTCTTCATTTCTCCCCCTCCCTTTCCATCACCTCGTACCTCCTCCATCTTTCTCACGCCTCTTTATGCCTCCTTTCCATCTCTTTCTGCTTTCTCCCTTCACCTGCTCACTCTCTTTTCTCTGTCTTTTCCCTCCCTCGCTCCCTCCTCCGTGCTCAGGCGGGCGACATGTTGTCCCAGGTGTCCGTCCTCGGAGCAGAAGCTGATGGAAACCTGAAGGCTCTGGGCTCGATTAAAGCCACAGTGGACCCGGCGCAGACCCAAGCCCTGGAGCTGCTGGCCGAGGGGAAACTCGCCCAACAGGTGACGCACACTGACCTCGAATCACTCCAAATGATTATTATTAGGTTATTATTACTCTGAACTGAACGGTCACTGCCTGAACTCCAATCACGAGTCGGTACGAGTGCAGAATTCTGGAGGGTTTTCACATGAGGCCTGAACGTAAACTGAGAATGAGACGGACTTGGATGTGTCTCTATCCGCAGGTGAACGGGAAACTCTGACACGTCTGAAGCTAAAGTCCGTTTCTAGAGGAGGTCGAATTCTGTCGGAAGCCAAAAAAACGGCACAGTTTTTTCGCTGCGGCTGTGACAAACTAGTGCAGTGTAGATAGGAAAAGTTTGCATTTCTTATATTCATCACTTGTGCTTCCTTGTCTGTCTTACTGAAATCTGGGGAAACACGTGCGAAACATATTTAGATCCAGTAATTAAATGACAAAAGAGGGTCGTACGAATCATTAATAACGCTGGATTCCACGATTCAACCAATGAACTTTATGTCAGATCTAATATATTGACATTTGCAGACATAGTTAAGTTTAAAATCATGGAAATTCTGTTTCGTGCTGTGACTAATGATCTTCCTGTAGGAAAACAATCTTTATTTAAATTACGAAACCAATGTCAGACAAAGATGTGTCTGTTTTAGGAGTTAAACTCTGGAATGAGCTTGACGATCGGTTTAAGTTGATTAGTTTCTCGAACACAGTTTAAAAAAAGGTTAAAATATGAAATGATGAACATGTCCACACTGTTGTAAAGAGTAAAAAGACGGGAATAATAAGAACAAGGTAGAATATTGTTATGTTTGAGGTGTTTGCATCAGCAAGTTGCTTCAGCCCAATCCTTTTTTGGTTGTGACCAACACAATGAGGAAATGTATTTGTAAATGTTATTTCTTTATGAATGTTGACAACCAAAATACATTTATTCATTCATTCATTCATAGTGATGGGGGCAAGTTCTTCACTTCCACGTAAAACGCCAATTTGCTTCACACTGAAGAAGCTTAACACCACTTTAACCCATCTGACAACAGCCACGAGTCTAACAAACAAAACGCTCTGCCTGGTTCACTCATTAGTGTCTGGAAACGTTAGAAAACAACTTTATAATCAGCCTTACACTTCCCTCTGTTGATTTCCCAAAGCCCAAATCACGACTAGAAACTCCCCTGTTCAATCCCCCCATGACTCCTCCCACTTTCTACAGCGTCACTTCCTGTTTGTTTGTAAAGCGTCTTTGAGCGTCCAAAAAGGTGCTAAATAAGTTCGAGGTATCATCACTATTATTATTACAACACTGATCTGTGCCGTTTTTTTGGCTTCTGACAGAATTCGACCTTTAGCGACGGACTTTAGCCTCAAACGTGCCCGAGTTCCCCTTTAAGGCTCTGGGGACGCAGCTTAAACATCGACTTAGACAAACCTTATTGATCCACAGGGGAAATTATTTGGACACAGTGGCTCACACGTTACAATATAATACAATAACAAAGGGAAAACGTATAAACGGCGATAATAAACTCTAAATAAGTAGTAAAAAGAGCAAGCGACAGGTGTCAAATAAGACATAATTGTGTAAATGTAATGTACAAGTCCAAATAAAATAGAAAAATAAGTAATAAAATATAAAATCTCAGTGATATACAAGAGTTAGTTGCGATTCTAGGGCCTTTTTTTACTGTAAACGTTCAGGCTGCGTACAGTTTAATGAAGGTGTATGTTGCCAGTAGAGGGCGCACTATCCTGTACACTTCCTTCTACACTGGGAGTTATATTAGTTTAGTTTAGTCTTTATTTGAAGGGACAATGTACAGATACATTAAGTTTAAAAATAGCTGGATAGCTAGTTTCCGTCTGCAGTCCCTAATTTACAGGAGTAAATAATACATAATTTAAGCTAAACAATAAGAGCACCAGTCTGACACAAACACGGCATCTCATTCATACCTTAGCATTAGATTCACATTTTTAACACATTCGCACTCGTATGCTGTCCATTATACAACATTTCAGTCCTATTTCATTCAGCGGTAAAAGGTTAAGAATCTTACACATACTAAAGTTACAGTTTTACATCCACAATTATATATTTACATTAATATTTACACAGAATGTAATGAAACATCAGGAGCTGCTTTGTTCAGTGTTCACATGCCTGATTGTTCCACAGCCACTTTTTCACTTCTACTGTAAATGTTGAATAGTTTGTTAGATTTTTTAATTCAGTTGGAAGATTATATTCCGCTCTTTTATTGCGTTATAAGAAAATGCCGATTGTGCAAATGAGGTTTTTCGTTTTGGGTATAAAACACTGGCCCCTGCTGGAGCTTCGTGTGGCTCTGGAGGTCACTGTTGATGTGAGTTGTACAAAGTGCTTAAGAGAATTCTGTAGACCATTTTGACTGACGCCAATCTTTGTACATTCCCAAAGTTTAGTAGTTTACATTTGCGTCTGTGTGTTTGCTGTGTGGGCGCAGACGTTCGACGGTCTGGTGGGCCGAGTGGACCAGGCCAAGTTGGACACAGAAGAGGCTCTGAGGAGGATCGGGACCAACACGGGGCAGCTGCAGGACTCTGTGAGCACGCTCAGAGGTAACGAGACGAATTCACGACGCACTTAACACGCCTTAACCTCCTGAGACCCGAGCTTTTGTCTGGTGTGCATTTTTCATTTCTTCTTGCTATTTGGGATAAGTAGGACCTACTAAGTAAGTCTTCTGTATGACACCATTGGTTAAAACCGACCGTGAGCAGGTTGGGGATCAGTGAGTGAGGTTAAAAACACACAAAAAGGCCTGAAAATGTGGTCCACAGTTTTAATTTTTTCTGGTTTTCAATCGTTACATAAAAAAGGTGGGGGTGCAAAAAGTGGAGACAGGCAGCAGTTTCCCTATAGCAGCAGAAACGTCCAGCAGTTTATAACTGTAAACTCATCTAAATATTCCCAAGTTTACCTAACAACATGTACAATCAATAATATAACATAGTCCCAATGTCTTCAAACGAGGACATTTCCTGATGCTCTCGTCTGCTGTGGTCAATAAAATGTGTCAAATTTTAATGCCAAATGAAGATACATTAAGATACATGAAGAGACATTATTGTACATAAATACATTGGTTTTATTCATACATTTTGCATCTAAACTTTACCATGCAGTTTTTTTTTTACTTTCGGGAGCTGCTGTAGAGGTTTTTTAGTTGATTACAGGTGAAAGTTTAAAATAATTGAAAATCATGGTGCTAAGAGGCAAAAATGTAATGTCCTCGTATGGGGCCACAGGGTCTCAGGAGGTTAAAAGGGGGAAGATTACGCAAAACAGCCACGACTACAGCGGGGTTCCTTCATCTTTCACCGTTATCTCAATCAAAGTCGTACCGTGGCTCCTGCGTGTTTAAGCAATCCTGGATTCTCCTACATTCGAGGCTCGAGTGCTCAGAAAATGCCTGTTTTCACCTACCCCCTATCCCCGCCCACTGCTCTCTACTTATTTGTAATTATCGTTAAAACAAAAATCACACTCCAGCTCAGGTCTCACGCGTAGGTTCATAAAGGTCACGCGGAAATTTTAATAACAATAAAAGTGAAATGTTACAGTGAAATCAGTTCTGCCGTTTTGAATAAGCGTCAGTTTTACATCAGTTTACGATCAACAAAATGTAAAATAATAAACAGAAAGAGTCTCTGTAGAGTTTTGCGTCTTCATGTTTGAAAATTATAATATTGTGCAAATTGTCGGGACGTGACAATAACGTAAATCTGGTGATATCGTATCGTCAAAGGTCCCACAATAATATCGTGGAGCATCACAATATATCGAATCACTTAAATGAACAGTTCTGATGCAGAAATAGCTAAAAAAAACAGAGGGAACTACATAGACCATGATCCTTTGCTCCGTTTCAGTGCAGACGACATGAAGAAATAACTGTTCTAAGCACTTTTACATCTTCATTCTTTGGATTAAATCTTGTGAAGGTGTTTTTAGAGGAAAAAGGAGCAGATTCACACAAAATATTGTAATAAATCTGGTACAGTGAGATGTTTATGGTGAAAATATCGCACAGAGAGATTTGGATATCGTTACATCACTAATGACAATAAATGTACCAAATGACTGGTCAAAGCATTTTATAAAGTCAGTCTTGTTATTATGTAGAATATCGTAATAAGTTTTCAATAAGATCAGAAATGTCGTTTTAAAAGAGTTTGAGGAAATGTTTGATCTTCCATGATAATGTTTGATAATCTTTTTTAACTGTGGATGTTTCATTGTGTTTTTAATCAAATGTATTTAATCTAAAGTGTGTAATTGTATTTTTTTTGTCATTAATGCACAGCTATAATGTTCAATTTTAATGTATTTATAAGGTGGAAGCTTTAATATTTCGCCTTTCTGGGTTTTTTTTTTGCCTCTTCTCGCACCTACTTTTTTATCTAGTGTGTTTTGGCTGGTCAAAGCATTTTATAATGTCAGTCTTGTTATTATGTAGAATATCGTGATATCGTGAGCCTCCGCACCATATCGTGAGCTTTCCCACGATATCGCAATAAATCTGGTACAGTGAGGTTCATGCAGTGACGATATCGTTTCGTGAGACTTGGATATCGTTACAAATTGTGATCTGCGTCGTGCTTAAATGCATTCGTTCCCCCCCATCCCCAGGGTTCGAGCAGCAGATGGATCGAGCCAAAGGCCTCGCGGACGCCGCTATTGGCCGCCTGCCCGCCATCAACGCCACCGTCCAGTCGGCGAAGAGAGACAACGCCGCCACCCTGAGCCTGATGGGCGAAGTGGAGGATCAGCTGGTGCAGGCCGGGCAGGGGCGAGACCAGGTCAAAGACGCAGTGGACACTATACAGGTAATACTGTTATAGAGGGGGTATTTATGGGTATTTATGGGTATTTATGGGTATTTATGGGTATTTTATGGGTATTTATGGGTATTTTATGGGTATTTATGGGTATTTATGGGTATTTTATGGGTATTTATGGGTATTTATGGGTATTTATGGGTATTTTATGGGTATTAACTGCAAACACATAACATATTTAAATCACCACCGTAACCTTTAATGTTTTGAAAGTGCTAAATTCGCCCAAAACAATGTATTATAATGCTTAAGTTCGTTTCAATTTCATTTTTGGAACTGAAAAATGATCGTGTGGGAGCATGTGTGTCGTAGCTGTAGCTTTAAATAGGATAAGTTAAGGTTAAAGGCACAGAATTTTGGACATAGGGCTTCATTTTCTTGTGATCCAGAGCGTTGGAGACGTGTGGAGACACTTTTTTTTAAATATTCCACCCAGTTCTTGTATTTGCAGAGGTTGCTGGTGCTCGGCTAGTGCACGTCAATGGCCTAAAAACAGTCTGACCCACTCCACAGACCTGAGGCAAAACTATTAGAGCTCCAGACTGTCCCTGTGAACGTCTGTATCCACAGAATAATGTTTGAAATAAAACTAAAGTTGCATCGCCTGAATCGCCGCACGCTGAGGGACTATTTTCTCATATATCAGTCCGCCGCCGCCGAACTTTCTATCAGGAAGTGAAAACTCGCTGCTGCTGCTCAGACACAAATCCTGCAAATGCAACGGTTGGTTTTTACTTCTAAATGCAAACTCTCCAAATACAAGGACTGGATGGAAGATTTAAAAAAGTGTCTCCACACGTCTCCAACGCTCTGGCTCGCAAGGAAATGAGGCCCTGTGTCCAAAACTCCAAATTGTGCCTTCAACCCCTTAACGCCAAGTGTCGCAAATATGCAACAAACTGTTTGGATGAAGATAAAAAACAATATGGCGGCTGTATTCCCCCAGTGCCGGGTAGTGCCTATGCAGAAAGGAACCTTTGGCGAGCGCTTGTTTCTAGGTTCTAGTTCTAGTAACTTAATTTACCATCTACTTAAAGGCTAAAACACACACAAACCATTTTTTTTTATGTACATCTATAGAAATTCAGGTGTTAAGGAGGTACAGGTACTTTTTTGTCGGGGCCGGGGACTCATCTCCAGATCTTGAGTTAGTCTTGGTCAGAACTGCCTTTAGCTGGAGGATTTGGCCTGTGGTGCCTGTTTTGAGACACAGATATAACGTGCAAACTCCACGCGTAAAGGCCACTCAAACGCCGCGCTGGCCTCTGCGACTGTACAGCTAAGGAGGGTTTACATACTTTGGATGAGTCTAAAACCTCTTCAGGCATTTTTATTTTAATCAATCATTCAAACTTTATTTATACGTTGCAAAAAACAAAATCTAGTCAAGCTGAAATGAGTTGAATTGAGAAAGTTTGACCGTGATTTGAGTAAATTTCCCTTGACAAATCAAATGATCTGCCAGCGCAATAAGACTTTTTGTACTTAAAATATGAAAACACATCTTACTACACTTAAAATAAGAAAAGCAACAACTTTTAGAGCTTAAAATAAGAAATAAAATCAAATGTTGCTTGAGGTAAGAAAAACACTTATTCCACTGGCAGAAACTAAATCTAGTCAAGATAAAATGACTTGGATTAAGAAAATTTTACCATGATTAGAGTAAATTTCACTTGATTTGCCAGTGCAATAAGACTTTTTGTACTTAAAATATGAAAACACATCTTACTACACTTAAAATAAGAAGAAAAAAAACTTTTAGCACTTAAAATAAATACAATCTAATGTTATCACTTATTCCACAGGCAGATAATTTCACTTGTCAAGTTGAATCTACTCAAATAAAGTGAAATGTTCTTAATTTAAGTCGTTTTTACTTACCTTGATATGGTGTTTTTCCAGTGTAGAGTGCATTTCATACATAAAATGCAGCACAAAGCGCTTGATGAGGGAACAACATTATAACATGGTAGAAAAAGACTGTTGAAAACTGAGTCCCGATAGTAAACACATAATATTTAAGTGTTTGAGCGTCACAGAAGCTTTTCTTTCACTGTCGGAGGTGCGTAAACACTCGAGCCGCTCGCGCTATGAACATGTTTTCATACGAATGCACTGGAAATGAGCAGCTTTAAGTGGCTTTGTGTGAGACTGTGATCATACTCGGTGTTTTATGCAGATGAGATTCATTTGAAAGTGTCGAGCCGCCGCTTTTATTCAGTCACAGTTACGCTTTTACTGTCACACAACACGGCGATACAATGCGGGAGTGACGGAGCTCTTTCTCCGTTCATCTCCATGGGATTTTGGCGACACCGTGAGAATCACCCTCAGCGAGACAACGTTTCCAACACTGCAGCCAGTCAGAGAGAGTTTCTTTGACAGAGCAGCGAGTCCCACACACAAAACGAGACAGTGTGTCATAAAAACCAGGATTTATCAAAGCCCCGTGATTGTCTTTTTCTTTAGTTTGTGAAGCGATCAATAAGAAAGTTCAGTCGATTTGAGCAAAACCCTTTTCTGACGCTTCATACTTGTGGATTTTCGCTCTTGAAATACAAAAACTTGATCGACTTAGGGTCTTGACCTGGCGTCACCTTTTTGTCTCCATGCAGAGAGTTCCTGGCAAATCCCAGCTGCATTTTTTCATACAGATGCAGATGCAGATACAGATACAGATACAGATAGTAGGGGTGGCACGATTCATGAAAAAAACTAAACCGGTCTTCACGGTTCCCGGCATGTGCATTGTAGCCTCGTGCCCGGAAAAGATGTGCAATACTACTAATAATACTACTAAAAATAATACGTCCATTCTGTGCCCATACGCCGCGCTGTTTGTTAATAACGTGATTCCGCATCATTTTGACATCAAAAACATCAAATATTACAGATTTTTACTGGGCTGACGCCTTTGCAGTTGTGCTCATAAGTTCACAGACCCTGACAGAATTTTATTGATTTCTTGTCCATCTTTCAGAGAATATGAATGATAAACACAAAAACTTTTCTTTCACTCATGGTCAGTGTTTGGGTGAAGCCGTTTATTATCAAACAACTGTGTTTCCTCTTTTTAAATCATAATGAAACAGAAACTACACAAAAGGCCCAATGAAGCTTGGAGTCTTTTGTGACAGCTGTGGATGAGGCTCTTTATTTTCTCTGGTGGTAAAGCTGCTCATTCTTCTTGGCAAAAGGCTCCAGTTCCTGTAAATTCTTGGGCTCTTGTCTGAACTGCAGCTTGAATCTGCCCAGAGGCTCAGTGATACTGAGGTCAGAAGAGACGAACACTCCAGAACCTTCACTTTATTCTGCTGGAGCCACAGGTCCACTTGCCTTTGTGTTTTGGATCATCATCATGTTGGAATATCCAAGTACGTCCCATGTGCAGCTTCTGGACCAAGAAATCCTAAATTCTGCCAGGGTCTGTAAACGTATGAGCACAACTGTATGTTTGTACTGAAAGTGATAAAAATAAAATAAAATCAACAACAAAATAAAACAAGAACCGTACAGAACTGAAAACCGTGACCCTTAAACCGCAATACGAACTGAACCGTGAATTTTGTGACCCGTGCCGCCCCCTAATGGTCTGATGGTCTGATTATCGTGCGTGAAGGAGAATAACCACCAGGATTCGTCTGTTTCAATTCAAGCCAAAGTTTATTTACCCTAATTTCTAGTACAAAGTTTCACTGCAGTAATAATACAGAGCGCTCTGGGTCCATCTGTCCCTCATCGCCTTCTAAATACTTCAGGTCTTATGCCAGGAGTTCTGTCCCCTCTCAGAGCTGATTCAATCTAACGTGGGAAATGTCTGCGTGTACGTGTAGTGAAAAAGTACTTAGCTATGTCTGTGTGTAAAATACTGAAATACAGTGAGGAATAGATACTAAGCTGTGTCTATGTATAAAATGCTAAAATATTTCTTCATTGTCCCCCCGCCCTCGATTCAGTCTCAAGCCACTGAGACAAGCAGGTGTTGAAAAGTCACAGAGTGCACCTTTAAAATTCCTTATCCAAATTTGTGATTTTCTAGCATAGTTAAACTGACTTGAATTAAGCAGATTCATCTTAAAAGATCAATTTAAAGATTTTTTTACTTAATAAGATGAGATTTTTTTTACTTGTTTCAAGATATTCCGTCCTGATTTATCTTATCTGGATATGACAACTTATTCAAAGCACTTTTTATATTAACTCAGTCCAGGTTAAGCCTCTTTAACTTCCTTCTCAAACCAATAAGGTGAAAAATCTTGCCATAAATACTTGAAACTCGTGTTTTCTGCTTAGAACAAGATTCGTATTTCGTCTTGTTTTAAGAAAACTTGGTAAGTGAAAATTTCTTGCTGCACTGGAAGATAATTTCACTTAAAAAGGGGCATTTTTACCTCAAAATGGTTATTTTTTCTTATTTTTGATAGGGCTTTTTTGCAGTGTAAATTAAGGTAACTACAACTAATTAATGAGTTGTGTTTTGTGCTGCTGCTGCTCAGGGCATGTGGAGCTCCGTCCCGTCCTTCACTGGGCTGGAAGCTTCTCTCCTCCTCCCAGAGGCCAAGAAGCTCCTGGCCGGTTCCTCCTCCACGGCTGCAGAGGTGCAGAACGAGCTGGACCTGGCGAGGGCTCTGAACCCGGAGGCCGCTCAGGTAAACATCTCCAGAACATCCACACACCTTCACGTTTGGGTCAGGAGAACAGGGGGTTCTACAGGGGGACAGAGGGTCTAACAGAGTGTGGTTCTGACAGGGGGCGAAGGACGCTCAGGCAGCGCTGGACAACACCCAGAGGAGCAGGGACACAGTGAAGAGGACGCTGCGAGATGTGCTCGGCATGATCAACAATCTGAGTAAGTGCTCTGCTAAATGGAACGATATTTATTACAATAATGTTTACAGGATACTAGCTTCTGCATTAGTTATTACCTGAGAAAATATTATGTAAAATGAATAGATAATATATTGTGTTTTACAGTCTCATCTTGTTCTTATTTAGCAGCTTTTACCCTACTGTATAATGCATGATGTAAAGAACATGGTGTAAAGAGGCTGCTGTGATACTGCAGGACACAGAGGAGGGACACTTTTGTCCTGAGGGTTCACCTCAAACCGCCCTGACACCGGATCTACCTGTTGATCTGCACTGAGACCTTTGTTGAGCTTTTCTATCACTGTATTTTACTGCTTAAACTGTCCCTCGAGGGCAAATAAACTCGTATTGATTGGTGATGCTAACCCCCCGCCTTCTGTCCTCCTCAGATGCTTCAGAGCCTGTGGACCTGTCCCAGTTGGAGCGTCTGGAGGCGTCCCTGGGGGCCGCTCAGAGGGACATTAACCTGGATCTGGTCCCCCGTCTGGAGCAGCTGCAGCAGAAGGAGCAGGTGCACAGACGCTACCTGACTAAACTAAACCAGGACATGTCCACCATCCTGGGAGACATCAAGAACATCGAGGACATCCTAAAGTCTGTGCCCCCGGGCTGCTTCAACAACGCCCCACTGGAGGAGGCTTGATCCCCTCTGGAGGATCCTGAGCCCCACTGGAGGAGCCTGAGCCCCTCTGGAGGAGGCCTGAGCCCCTCTGGAGGAGGCCTGAGCCCCTCTGGAGGAGGCCTGAGCCCCTCTGTAGGAGGCCTGAGCCCCTCTGGAGGAGGCTTGAGCCCCACTGGAGGAGCCTGAGTCCCCCCGAAGCAAACAGACACCAGATTTGGTTTGGGAAATTATGACTTAGCCAGTGTATTTAATATAATTTTCTTTTTTTAAATAGTAGACTCATGGTAAACAAGTTAAATGAATTCAGCCCCTATATGTTTGCACTGAACTGCAGTGGCACAGTTTAAATGAGACTAAAACATTAGCTGCTTAGGGAATAGCTGCAGTTTAATAAATGAGTTAGTGTCTCCACAGCCCATGGCTCTGGATAGTCGAACAAACTGGATACTGCAAGAAAATATATTTAAACCTCACCTGGTAGCAAAGTACAGTTATATTATTATTTTATTATTATTACAGTTTTATCAAAAGCTAAATATTGAATGCATTTATTATTTAATGTACATTGTTGATGTATTTACATGAGATATGTTTACTGTTATTGTGTTTTATAAATATTCTTTGGTTTTATTTGACTGAATTTTGCTGCGGGACCACTGCCCCCTGGTGGCTGTGCACTGTCTGTAAACCAGAGGGTGTAACTCCTCTTCTGTCCCGCAGTGACTGAATATAAACCACCGCTTAAACCTTCTCTGCTCTGTCCGAAACTTTATTACTATTCAGTGCAATATTTTGGAAAATGTTATTTTTTTATAGAAATTCAAAAATAAAAAAATAAAAAGGTCCTCGGCGTTTGTATCTATGACACGAGACAGGCCGGACATCACATTTAATAAAGATTTTACACAAACGCATTTTTTTTTTTTTACTCAAATTGATTTTATTGAGACAATGCATGATTTACAACCAGTGCAAACAGAGTCAGCTTTCAGAAAGATAATATGACAAATACAGTTAATAAACAGGCTATACAAGAGAAGCCTCCCAGGTCACTGCAGCAGAGCCGTATTTTCCCTCCAAAAAAATCTGCATTCTCCGTTCACAATCACCATTTCACGGATTCGTTTGGACCTTTGTGATATTTACAGCACGACTCAACCCCCACTGCATTTAAAGTTTCCATTTTATGCAACTTCTACGCTATTATTAACTAAGTCCTACAGCTCTGTGCGCGTCGCAGTCTTTTAAATATATGTTCCAGCTGTTCTTGCGCCCTCTGCTGGCCATAATGTGCAAGTGTGAAGCGGTTAAAACAAGGCTGGAATCGACGGCTGGTAGTCGGAACGCTAAAATAAGAATAATAAGAAGGAGGCCACAGAGCGAGCAGCTGGAGCACACGAGAAGAAACGGGGGTCCAAACTTTAACTATAACAGTGGGACTAATGTGTAATAAAAATAACACCTCACGTTTATTTTCTATTTCTATTAAATCATAGTAAAAGATTGTTTAGGTGTTTACTGTTCAACTTCAACTTCGGTCCGTGCACCATTCGTTCTTTTGAGTTTCAATTAAAAACGGAAACAATAAAACGGGAAAACGGTTTGTTATTTCATTATTAGGTTCTAGTATCACACAAAAAACAGATTTACAATAATTAATTTGAAGTAAAAAGTCAAAAAAAACAGTCTCGGTGCCCATTTTAATGTAGATATTTTATTCTCTCTGGTTTATTTGCTGCTTCAGCTCAGTGTCAATCCTGGATCTACAATAAAAACTGTTTTTATTTTAGTTCTGCGGAGTCGACTGAACAAAGGAGTTCATCGCTGTTTCCCGTTTCTCGTTTCTTCTGGAGTTCAACAATTATTTTCTAAGACTTGATAGTAAACGCGTCGCTATAAAAGAAGACAACGCGTTTGTCCACGAAACTGCAACGATTTTTCAGGTAAATCCTTCAAGCAGCGGAAAATTTAATTAAATATTCAAATTAAAACTGGCACGATAATTGTTTTTAATTGGTGTTATTATTTTTTTTTATTTTTTTTTTTTGTAATTTTCTATAATAACAAAATAAACCTAAAACATAATAAATATTCAACTAACACACAAAACAATAGAAAAACAAAACAAAAAAGACAGGATGGGGGCTGTAGTAGAGTTTTTCAATACAGCGAATGTGTATTTACATTTTAGGGGTGTCAAAACAAATTTGCATTTACATATTTTCTTTTCCATTATGTCTTTGTTTTCTTTTTGAATTCATTTATTTAATTAATCAATTTATATAACTGGTGTAATTTGAAATAAACCTTAAATTAAATATTGGAAACAGAGGTCGAAATCTGTTTTTTTTTTTGTTTGATACTAAAACGAAATAATGAAATAAACAAACTGTTTTTCGTTCTTAAATGAAACTCAAAAGAACAAACGGTGCACGGACCGACTTTAAAGGTAAAAATCCACAATCCAAACGTGAAAAATCAACGTTCAAAACCCAAAATCAACATAAACTTTCAAAATTCAAATTAGAAATGAAAAACATAACCTTCAGAACTCAAAATTATTAGCTATTCCTTTGCGGTAAGTATTATTATTACACTATTGACGCATCAAATAAAGTGTCTCTTAACCTTAAAATCAGAATTATCCTCATTTTTAGTTTTGTGTTGCAGAAAAATAACAAAAAAGACAGTTTGGACACCCCTGAAGTAACAAAAAAAACCAAAATAACGCAACTCCGGGTAAGTTTTAGACGAGTCAATAGCCTCAGAAGAGTGTTTAACATAATATGGGAAATTCAAATACTTTTTTTTTTTGTGTATTTTAAAGTTATGATACGAGAGAGACGATTGTGCCACTTAACTCCATCCAGTATCGAGATTTCCAAACCTTATTTCAAAGTCGACCGCGTACGAAACTGTCCCCGAACACGTGGGGGACGCGTTCATCGAGTTTGACCATCGGGGATGTTACAGAGCGAGCGTTATGGACGAGAGGAGGACAGAAGTATGTCCAGAGTATTTGAAGTACAATCACGACAGAAGTCCTCATGCCAGAACCCAACAGTCCCACTACGCATGCATCTACTCGACTACGGGAGAACAGAGAGGGGGACAGGTGCGTAACCATGAGAGAAGTACTAACGAAAGCACCAAGGTCACAGTCTGAGAAGTAGAGTCCTACATTCAGATGAGGCAGGAGCACTGAGGGCGACCACCGGGGGGCGCAGTACGGGTACGAGCGCGACGTTGGATCGTGCGGATAACAGATAAACAGATGAGTTCGCAGCAGGAGTCTCCAACCTGTAACTCGCCGAAGGATTAGAGAATTATACCACTGCGCTGAATAAAAATTGGGTTAATTCTAGGCCTGTCAAACGATTCATTTTTAAAATCTCGATTAAGATCAGAAATATAGTTAATTGCGATTATTGAATTGCATGTTTAAAACACAGAGCGTATACATGAGTGGACTGAGTGAATGTGACGTCCCCACAGCGTCAGCGTCGCTCACATGAGGCTCCTGATGCTACAGTTACAGGAGCGAATCTGGACCCAGGCTCCATATTTGGAAATCCAACTGTGAGTATCATAGCAACACAAGAGCCAATCATGATTTAGGTCGTTAAATGTGCCCGATTTACTAATGGCAGAGCTGCGATACATCATATATACATTTATGGATGTGATACTCTGCACCTGCACAGACCGCTGTGTTTCTGTGATTCTTGAGAATAATAAGGACATTTTTAGCTTTTATCATCAAATTTTAAATAGTCAGTTTAAGTCATTGATTCATGTTCTATGTTCTGTTATGTACAAACAACAATAGAGTCGCAATTTAACGAAATTCACTTTACTTTATGCTGGTTAAGATTCTAGTAACGTTAACTATTGTAACTGTTGGAGATATTTTGTCATTTTATTTCAGAAATAGTCGGTCGGGGCAGGAAAGCGAGAAGGAACGAAAGCAAAGAAACGCATTAGCTGTCAATTAAACATGTTGCTAACGCTAGGCGGCAGTGACCTTGGGGAATGAAGGCGTCTGATTGGTCCGTTATTTCTGTTCATATCTTGATTTAGGAACAAAACAGTGAAATAAAAAATTCAGGATCCTGTGTCGCAGGTTCATACGAACATTTTAAGACCAAAATGACGAGACCACAGCAGCAGGTCCAGTGAGAGGAGCCAGAAGATCTAAATGTGAGTCAAAGGAGAAAAAGGCAGCGAAGGAGCCGGAAGAGCCTCCTGGAGGACTTCCTGTTTGGCACGCGGCGGCTAACGGGTTAGCTTAGTCCACTCATATATACGGTCTATGGTTTAAAATTGTGTTATTTTGCATTTCAAGACAGTTTTAAAGTCATAATGTAAAGCAAATCGTACCCATTTAGCGATCGCTGTAGTTATTTTCTTTGCCGTGTGATCATCCACAGGTCTGTCTTGGCTCGGACGCTCCGGTCGCTGCACCCGGGGCTTTAGCTCGGAGATGCTAACTTAAGGCCGCTACACATTAGAGGATTTTTCGGTCTTAAACGTGCAACAAAAAGCACCACAGACATGAGGAGAAACTTATGAGACTTAAAATCTCTGATCACAAAGACTTCAGCGGGATCTGTCTGCGTAAAACAGGCTGCAGAGTTTTGAGTAAAACTACTCGCTCTGAGACTCTGAAGTGTTCAGAGATCAGAGCTCTGCACTTCCAGTCAAAACTGTGTTATTATTATTTGTGAAATGTGGAGCAACACTTCGGATACAGGAATAAACTTGCTCTGCTTTGAGGTTTTACAGACGTCTTAACTGGGCCCAGTGGCTCGCCCTCTTTCTTATAATCGTCTCAATTTGTTGCGCCCGTTAAAATGAGGAGCTCTCCGGCATTTTTGTAAAGGAGCTCACTGGAGGAAAAAGGTTGGAGACCCCTGGTGTACAGAGAGTCTTAGGCTGCGTTCAGTCTAATGCTCAATTCGGATTTTTTTTGTGAGGTCGTTCGCATTTCGAATTAAGTGTGACTTGTATGTGATCTCCGGTGTGAACTTTAAACAGCTGAACTTGTACAGCTCATTTAGTTTTAAGGAGGAGATCGAGAGGGAGCAGGACGAGGTGTTTGACGTTCAGACTGAAGTCACATGGCAAAAGATCGGATATGAATCGGTTTTAGGAGCACATTTCCAAGTGGCCTGGGTCGCATCTGGAAAAAAAAACGGATCTGTGTCGTTCAGACGGTCATTAAAACATCAGATACAGGTCGCATAGGGGTGAAAAAAAAATCAGATTTGGTCACTTCAGGCTGCAGTCTGAACGTAGCCTAAGATACAGGCTCCACTGAGCTGACTTTGGCAAGTAACTTTATGTTTTTTTTTGTTTTTAATCTTCCAAGACACATTTTACAATCAGACTGTATGTGACAGAAGAATATTATTACCAAATATTACTCATGTAACGTGATAAACAATGAAAATGTCTCAGTAAATGTAAGGGATTCCTTATGCTTTTGATCCATTAGGGGCACTGCAGCAAACCAGTTGCATGATGATTCTTTTTATTTATATTATACAGATTTTTCTTTTCTTAAATGTGTATCTTTTCTGGTGAAAGTTTGTCCACCTGCTTGTCTACTTGCCTGGAATTTTGGGGCCAAACTTCCTCGTCAAAGCCTAATCCTGTCACTTTAGTACTTTTATCAGGTGCCACACGCTGCAAATTTCTGTTCTGACCAAGATTTTAAAACTTATATCAGGTTATTCGTCTCGTTTTCAGCTTTATTATCGACTTGCTCGTTCTGAGACTGCTTCATTCTAGTCTAGAGGTCGTTTATTTTAAGATAACTTGACGATTTCACTACTTTTAAGACATTTTCTGATAGATTTAAGTGTTTATATCTTCAATTATGGCCAAGACTGTTGTTGTATCTTTATGTCGAGACGCTTCACCCACATATTACCTAAAAAAAAGTGAAGCGGCATAAAAAAGTTATTATTTCCAGGGCAAATTCAAGCGAGTATCTAAGCTTCCACCACAAAAGCGGCGTGGACGCAGGTGTCGGTACATTCGCGGTGACGTGGGTGTACGGTAAGGTGACGGGTGGTCCCCCTCGAGGTACAATCTGAGCGTGTGCGAAACTCCCTCCGCCCACAGTGATCAGTGCTACACACGGGCCGGGGAATCGTGGGAAAGTCAGGGAGCGGACGGGGGGAGGGAACGGCGAAGACGTGGGGCTTGTGAGGAGAGGAGGACGTGGGCGGGTCTTCTCTGGGGAGGAGCTGGAGGGGACGGGCAGGCGGGGCTTTCGAGGACCGGGGGGGGCGTCTCATCCCGAGGCCTTGATGTAGAGCTGGGTCTGCAGGATGTAGTCGATGACGGGCTGGTACAGGTAGTCCACCACGTGTCCGTCCCCGTGCTGCAGGGCCAGTCTGAGGACACAGGGACCAGTTTAGACACTCCAAAGGGCCCATATTACACTATCACACTTGCCCCAATCCAATATTCGGTATCGGTATCAGCTCCCGATTGAGTTTCAACGTGTTTTTGCGGCGTCAACGCGCTTTAAATCAAAACGCCACCACCGTGTCCGCCGTGTGGGACTTTTCGCCACAACAAAACGAGAGTCAAACAGCGACGCAAACGCTGCAAACAAACAGTTTCTGGTGGAGGAACCAGCGGAGCCACTTTAACGCGAACAATTTGATCCGTCGCTTGCAAAAGAATCATCCGGACGAGTTTGAGATTTACAAGCGCAGAGCAGCAAAGCGGCAAAGTACCTTCCACTCCTTAGGGTTGAATTAAAAAAAAGGTATCAGATCGGTATCGGAAAGAGCACTCCTTAAAAATAAATAGATAAAAATCGGATCAGAACGGAAGCCAAAAAATCTTGATGTTGTTTCCTCGTCACAAACAAAAACCTGGAGTTGTGTTTTGTTTCATTCACACATGTTTAACACACGAACCTGCAGATTTAGGCTGAGCTCTTCCCTCAAAAGGAAAGCGCTCTCTTCCACTTTGTGATGTCATGTGGCAAAACAAGAAGTGCTCCTCTATGTTTTTAAACTCCACACACCTTCAGTAGAATCGTTTGGATCATTTCAGCCCCGGAATCGCCGATCTCTACTGAACTAAAGGTAAAAGGAGCTGTTCACATGAAAACTACAGGTTCATGACCAGAGATGGAAAAAGTACTGAAAAACTGTATCTTTATTTTACTTAATTCCTACTCAGGTAAAAGTAAAAGTAGCCGTACAAAAATCTACTCAAGTAAAGTAAAAAGGTACTTCATTTAAAATGTAATTTAAGTAAAAGTTTCTTAGTTACTTTCAGTTATTTGATGTAAAAAAAAAAAGAGGAGTCATAAATCTAATCCAACACAAATTGTTTTAATCAACTTTTAGGAGAAACATTCAAACTTTGTTCAGTGCATTTTAACGACAGCTGAGCGACTAACACTTCCTAACGCTGAGCTCTTCCTTCTTTTTATACAACTTTATAGAACTTAGTGCTTTAACTCTATAACAAAATTAACAAATTACACAGATTACCACCTTAATGAATCCTGAATGATATGGTCCAACTCACAAGACGACAGTAAAAAAGGAAGAAAATTAAACCAAAATCAATGCATGCAAAACAAAAATGTTGCGCACACTGCACACTGACTGCTGATATAAGAGATAAGAAAAAGCGCGCGCAGTTTCCTTTCATTTCTGGCAGATTGTTTGTTTTTGTTTTTTTCGCATTTAATTTTTTTTTCTCTATCAATCTGATTTTACTCAGTAATGATGGCGGAAGTAAAATACTTGGGCCAAAATTTACTATTTCAAAAACTACTTAAAAAAAATACAAATTGCTCATAAAAATTACTCAAGTACAGTAACGTGAGTAAATGTAATTCAGTTTCCATCTTTGTTCATAACATCACAAGGTGGAACAGAGCATTTTGAGCTTTGGAGATAAAGGAGAAGACAGACTAATAATAAAGAGTTACGCAAACATGTGTGAATGAAACAAAACACAATATGTTTTTGTGTCCTTGGCCATTTTAACACGATTTAATATATATATATAGGACGTTTACTGTACAAAATCACATTCTATCATCTAAATAAAGTGTTTTTATTATATTTGTGGTCATGTGGTCATCGGGTCTATTCCTTAGTATTGAAATAAAGTTGGACATTTTATGACAACACTCGTACACATGTTTCTGGTGCAGCTGTGGTCCTACCTGCTCTTGGTGGAGCTGACCACAGACATGGGGTGAGAGCCGGCGTCCTTCACCACGATGATGTTGTCCTGCAGAGAACGTGACAAGAGCACAGGGTGAGTGAACCTGACGCATCCGCTGTACATGTGCGCACCAGCAGGGGGCGGACCTTGTACTTGCGCAGGATGGCCGAGTGGTTCATGATGCGTTCGGTGTCGGCTCCGTCGCGAGGAACAACCACGATGCCGAAATCTCCCACGATCACCTCCATCTGAAACACCACAGGTCATTGGACTTTGACGGGAAAGTATTTATCACTTATGAGGAGCCAGGTCCAGGACGTAATTCTGTAATTATTAGATCGACATGGTTTAAAGATCAGATACGAGTTCTAATAGGTTCTGTTAGGGTTTAGGTTAAGGTTAGGATCAATCTCCAGGATATGAATGTAAGTCAGTGTAATGTCCTCCCAAAGCCTGTAAACGTACACGGCCCCGGGTCCAAATGCAAACCTTGAACAGCAAGATGGATTCTTGTGATATTTGCGAGTTCACAAACTCACAAGAATCCATCTTGGCTCCTGCTGGTGCGAAAGCCCGATATGTGGTGAGCCACTATGTTACAGCATCCAGATTTGTGTGGAAGGGTTTAGGGTTAAGTTTAACAACAAACATGGCACCGCCGACAGACGCCTTCACCCTATTTTAGCGTCAGTACTATTTAGTTTGTAAAGAACATGCAGAAGGTCAGAGCTTTGTGCATTTGTGGGCAGGGAAGACGTCTGTGCTTTTCTCTCAAATGGATTTAACTAAAGTTTGATTTTTTTAGCTTGTCGCCTGCATTTATTCATTGACGTTCTGCGTATAATAATAATAATAATAATAATAATAATAATAATAATAATAATAATAATAATAATAATAATAATACATCTGTTTTATACAGTGCTTTTCATGGTAACAAAAAGACGCTTCACAATCAGGTGAGACTAAAACCAGGACAGGGCAAAACGGTAATGAGGAGCAGTCGTGTGTGGGGACTGTGGGCTCTGAGGAAAAGATGTGTTTTGAGCAGTTTTTTGAAGGTGTTAAGTGAGTCTGAGTTTCTGATGTGAAGGGGAGACACTTCCAGAGGGCAGCAGTGGCAAAGGCTCGGCCCCCCAAGGTCCGGTGCTACCTAGATCTGTCTGGTATGAGCCAGGTTAGCCAAATGCAGCCCTCAGGTAACTTTTTCTTGGGCGACAAAACCATACTCAGTACTGAGTGTACCTTTTTAGAGTCTGAGCATGAATCCATGTCTGCTGGCTCATTCTAACCTCTACTAAACGCACATATTATAATGATTTACTCGGTCCACCACTTCCTCTCGGTTTAGCTCTGTGTCTGTTGGTGGAAACATGTTTGGACGCCCTCGCTGTACGACCTGAGGAGTGAGTGAGTCGGTCGTGTGGTCAGCTCCTTACATCACTGTCCTTCCAGAGGCCGGGGATACAGAAGGAATCGAGCAGGTCACTACCACACAGCAGCAGGATCCTCAGCTCTGCACAAACACAGAAGCAGTGATAGTGAAATAATAATCACGACGCAGAGCTGGAGCACGAGCACGGCAACACTCACCGATCTCCTCATAGCGGACCGCAGTCCCCAGGTTGGCGTTCTCATCTGACAAACAGACAGAGATAATCAGAGTTAAACATGCGCAGCACCACCACCAGAGGGCAGCACCAGGTAAACGCCACTCAGATCAATGTTCTTACCGACGAAGGTGAAGCGGTCAATGTGAGGACGCACACAGCAGATTTTTCCCAGGTTTTCACTGATTTTACCCCAGAGTTTGACTGAAACAAAACAACACAGGCACCTTTATTTACCTGTACCTGATTGTTATAGTCTTAAAAACATAAATACGCCACAGGAAGAACTCCCACATTTCCACCGCATCGGGCTGGTGCTTGTGCCAGTTCCTGCCGATTATCCAAGACCCGGCTCGTTTCTCCACCAGCTGAGAGCCGGAGAAGTGCTACATCGCTACGTCCCTGCACGAGCTACTGTTGTTCGAGCAACACAACAGCTGTGAGCGCCAATAATAACAACACTGCAGGACTATCGCTACAGACCTATTCTGCTGATATTCATTTTACAAACACTCTTGTCAATCTAAAGACGAAGACACACAGCTCTTCCTCATTGCAAAAGACGGCGTCCAAGGCACATGTTGGGGGCGTCTGAATTTAAATGCAAAAGCCATTACGCACGACTCCTTTTGAAAGTGCGTCACTATAACCCCGCCCCGAGCACCGACATCACCGGTTCTTGTTTCTGGACCAGCCTTTAGTTGGTGCTGACTTGAACCGGTTCTCCAGGGCCAGATCCAGGTTTATTTGTGTGGGAAAACAAAGAACTGGTTCAAGATTTGGCACTGGCTCTTAACCAGCACTGGAACTGCCCTGGTGGAAAAGGCGTAATAGCTGCCCAGGATTCAAACCCGGGACCTTCTTGCTGTGAGGTGAGCGGAGACTTTACTCACTGGCTGTGGGCTTGTGGTTCATGTTCCCACTGTTCTGGTAAATGGGCGTGTTCTGGGTCTGTGGCTGAGTCAGCTGACCAATCACGGGAGTGGAAGAGGGCGTGTTGATGTTGGACAGGATGCACCCGGTTACTCTCTGAAAGCACAAAGCGGTTAAACCACAGAATGGAGTTAGAAAATATCAGTTATAAATGAGCTTTAGTACAAACATCTGCTCTCTTTAGGTTTATGTAACATTATCTGTGCATTGTACAAATAAATGGACGCTATATTACAGTATAAAATGTAATGTATGTGAATATAGTATAGTAGGGGTTTAGCGATATCCAAGTCTCATGAAACAATATCGTCACCGTATGAACTTCACGGTACGATATTTATTGCGATGTCGTGGGAAAGCTCATGAGATCACGATATTCAACATAATAACAAGACTGACATTATAAAATGCTTTGACCAGTCATTTGGCACAACATTTTTTGTCATTAAGGATGAACGACAGCCAAATCTCTCCATAAACATCTCACTGTACCAGATTTATTACAATATTTGGACTGTGAATCTGCTACTTTTTCCTCTAAAAACGCCTTCAGAAGACTTAATCCAAAGAATGAAGATGTAAAAGTGCTTAGAACAGTTATTTCTTCATGTCTCCTGCACTGAAACGGAGCAAAGGATTATGGTCTATGTAGTTTCCTCTGTTTTTTAGCTATTTCTGCATCAGAATTGTTCATTTAAGCAAAGAGACTTGGGACTCGATATATTGTGATGGCCCATGATATTATTGTGAGACCTTTGACGATACGATATCACTATATTTCGGTTATTGTCACATCCCTAAAACATAGTAATAGTTGGGACTGAATATCCTCTCATGTCTGGTGGTGTCTGCAAACATGTAGAATTATGAAGAACCCTCTGGGGGAAATCATGGAGAAATATCTGAGGTGAAATATGTCAAATATAATGGCCCAGGCTCAGTTCAAACTATACGGTGAAGTTCACATGTGCAAAGCCTCGTGTGAAGATGACAAATGTAAAGATAAAGTACAGACAGGTGCAGATGTACAGACAGGTGCAGATGTACAGACAGGTGCAGATGTACAGACAGATGTACAGACAGGTGCAGATGTACAGACAGGTGCAGATGTACAGACAGGTGCAGATGTACAGACAGGTGCAGATGTACAGTGGTGCTGCTGGGGTCTGACCTTCATCAGGTCCCTGTGGTGCTCCAGCACGCTGCAGGTGGTCTGCCATGTGTCCTGGTAGCACTCCCAGGGGTCCACTCTGACACACACACACACACAGACACACACACACACACACACACACACACACACACACACACACACAGAGTTCAGGTCTACTGTCTGTACTTGAGTAAATAGAGTTAGAATAGTGAGAGGACAGAGGCTTTACCTGATCCAGTCTGAGGACTGCACTGCCAGCTGGCACATGGTCAGGCGATGTCTGCTGGACACCAGGCCCTGCACACAAGTGAGTCAGTCTTTATTTATAGAGCACCTTTCACAGATAAAAATCACAAAGTGCTTTATAGTGCAAAGAACAGGAGAAAACACAGTCAACTCAAAGCCTGTATGAAAAGCAGTGTGTCGCCTGGACAACTCAGAAAACCAAGTAACAGCAGCTTTGGTCGGTCCTCAGAAAAGCTGCTACACATGTGTATCTAAACTGAGACGGCACTGGTGAAATAATCTGTACCTCTTATAACTGTACACATTTTGTATCTGTATTCTTATATTTTTCTTTTATCGTATGTGAATTGGACTAACTGTCTGTAATAAAGTTATAGATAATGTCTTAAGCTGTGTTTACACATGAACATATCGGCCACTAAAATAACTCAGGGAAACTCAGTGTCTCTTCACATGTGTTTTTTTGGTATTATGTACCATTTGCAGTAGTGATTAAATGTTCTGGGCCTAATTGGGGAAACTATAGGCAGTAGGACCATATCGTTTTGATCCATTTGTGGATTTACTGCAGAATAGAGTAAAGTATAAATAATATGTTACTATTACTAAGGACTATTTGAGCACCTTCCCTCAGGCACTCAGACCAGAACCTCTCACAACAAGAACAGTTTTTCCCCTCTGCTCAACACCTGTCATCTATACCACCTGCCACGCTATAACACCTGTCACATTAAACAGCTCGCTTCAAATATTTATTCTTTTATTGAACTTTATTGAACCACAAAAGTCCCACTGAGATTTGGAATATCTTTTTCTGGCCCCAGAGGAGGAGCCTGTTGTACATGTTTTTAGTGGGAGAACATGCAAACTCCAGAGACGCTGCAAATTTCCAAGATTTGCCAAGATTTTAAAACTTATATTCATGTTGTTTTCAGATTTATAATCAACTTACTAGACCAGAAACTGTTTAATTCTAGTCTAGAGGTCGTTTATTTTAAGATAACGTGTTAAGTAAAATTATCTTGCTGCATGGACAGATAATTTCACTACTTTTAAGTCAATTTCTGATAGATTTAAGTGTTTATATCTTATCTATCTTATCTTATCTCGCAGTGCAGAAAGGCCCAGCACTGCCCCGGAGTTGACACCATCTCTAATACATTATTCAGTGTGATCATGTTCTATATTGTACTATTTTTTTCACTATTAATCCTCATTATTTTATGTTTTTCTTCACTGATACTGGCAATAAAGTTTTTTTCTGATTTCTAATGACAAGGTCCACAACAGTGATGAAGAATACAGCCCAGCATCTGAAGTAGAGCAGTGGAATGAAGACAATCAGTGCATAAGAGAAAGAGAAACCGCACACAGATGAGGAGTGTGACTGTGCAGAAGTGAAGAGCAGAGGAAAGTGGGACAGAGCTGCTCCACTGCTCTGACTCCATCATGATCTCATCCCTGACCATCGGCTATTTTGGTCCAATCTCCACATTGTTCTGTTAAAAATTTGAACTCCGGCACGTTTGAAGCTAAAGTCCGTTGCTAGAGGAGGTCGAATTCTGTCAGAAGCCAAAAAACGGCACAGATCAGTGTTTCCTCGGCGGAGATCTCACTGTGGCAATGAGTCTGTCAAGGTAACAAACTAGTGTAGTGATGGGGGCAAGTTCTTAACTTCATGTAAAATGTCAATTTGCTTCACACAGAAGAAGTTTAACACCACTTTAACCCATCTGACAACAGCCACGAGTCTAACAAACAAAACGCTCTGCCTGGTTCACTCATTAGTGTCTGGAAATGTTAGAAAACAACTTTATAATCAGCCTTACACTTCCCTCTGTTGATTTCCCACTGCACAGAGGCCAAAGCCCAAAAGTCTCGATCGCCGACGTCGTTTCTAATCCCATTTATTCACGAGTGAATTATATTTTTTGAAAACGCTAAAAAAATACATTCTCGAACCATTTTCTTTCAACCAGACCGGTTTGTCAAAGCCTGATCTCGTCAGATCTCAGAAGCTCAGCAGGTCCAGGCCTGGTCAGTACTTGGATGGGAGACCACAGGGAATTCCAGGTGCCACAGGGGGGCGCCAGTGGCAAAACTGTTGTTGTGTCCTTAGGGAAGACACTTCACCAACATTGCCTAGTATGAAAGAGATGTGTGCATGGCAGGACTCCCTTGAAAAAGAGATTAGCAATTTCAATGGGACTTTCCTGGTTAAATAAAGGTCAAAAAAACAACTTTCAGTTTCTATCCTTCCTCATCGTCAGAAGTCGATTCTCACTTGTTGCTTCTGGCGGCTCGAGACTCTCGCCGCCGCTGGAGTCGACGATCAAGTAAGTCTAAGGCTGCTTCTAAAGTTGTTCTCTAACATTTCCAGACACTAATGAGTGAACCAGGCAGAGCGTTTTGTTTGTTAGACTCGTGGCTGTTGTAAGATGGGTTAAAGTGGTGTTAAGCTTCTTCAGTGTGAAGCAAATTGTCATTTTATGTGGACGTTAAGAACTTGCCCCCATCACTACACTAGTTTGTTGCCTTGACAGACTCACTGCCACAGTGAGATCTCCACCGAGGAAACACTGATCTCTTCTTCTGACAGAATTCGACCACCTCTAGCAACGGACTTTAGCTTCAAACATGCCAGAGTTCCCCTTTAATGCAGCTCTACGGGCAAAAACTAAAGACTCCCCCTGTTGGTCAGCCTGCATCCTGCTCTGAGTGAGAAACAGCAGTAAACTTCCACAGTCAATAGGTTTAGTGAGCTCTCAAAGAAGACCTAATGTGCTTGTGTCTGTTGTAGCTATAATCTGTGACGTCTGTGGCTCATTATGTAATTTGGACACTTTAAATCTCAATATTGATCTAAAACGTCTGAATAAACAACGTGACGCTACTGAATCCTACGCGTATCACCCAAAAAATAAAAGTGCACCAGTGAAAATGAGGGTACAAAGGCAAAATCTTGAAAATAAACAGTGAAAGATGACTCAAACATGCACGAATCACTCCAGGTACATGGTTAAAAGCTCTGAAAGGTCCATTTTTACACGTCGTCCACTCCAAAATGACGCTGCAAACTCTGTGACTGTTCTCTGAGGTGCGGTTTACTCACAGCACAAACACACCAACACACACTGAGACTGCAGTGTCCACAAACATACTCATTATTAGACACAGGGCAGCAGTAATGACCCACATATGCAGCGTATAGAAGCTGCACAAACTTCTATAGCTTCTGTACTGTCGACGCAGATTTAAAGGGCCCATATTACGCTATTTTCTGATCTGTTCTGATGTAGTTTCCTCATCACAAACAGACCTGGAGTTGTGTTTTGTTTCATTCACACATGTTTAACACACAAACCCTGCAGATTTAGGGTTGAGTTCTTCTCTCAAACACTAAAAACCAGAATCATTTGCATAATTTCACCCCTGGAAATGCCGATCTCTACTAAAATAATGGTAAAAGGAGCCGTAAACTTGAAAAGTACCACTACATGACATCACAAGGTGGAACAGAGCACTTTGAGCCGTGTAGATGTACACAGACTAATAATAAAACCACACAATTTGGATAAAATACCGAATTGTATTTTTTTCTAACAAGAGTTGCCGTTTGATTTGTAAATATTGACACTTTGCGTTGCCAGAACTCGACCGTTAAAGTACAGTAAAACATTTCCTTCATTTAAGGCAAAAAACTGTATTGATACTGCTGATTGCACAATTAAATAATAAAAAAAATGCTTATTACAACATTTTACCATAAAAAAAATTAAAATGTAAATTTTCAGGTAAAACTTTTTTTAAAAAACTTTTTATGGTAAAATATTGTAATAAGCACATTATTACTACTTTTTCGACTTTGGTATCTCACAATTAAGTTGACGCTTTTCTTTCTACATATTACAACGAAAGTATTTGTTTAATGTTTCTTAATTTACAGTAATTTACTGTATATTTACTATGGTGATTTCTACAGACTGGGGGTGCTCTACATGCATCTCTACTGGCGGGATGTACAGCGATGCAGACATTAGCAAACACAGTCGAAAAGTTTTAAGATTGTCTGAAATAGAATAAAGGTAAAAGGAGTTAACTTTAAAACTATCACCTCATGACATCACAAGGTGGAAGAGAACATTTTGAGCTTTGGAGAAGTAATCAGACTAATAATAATAAAGCCACACAATTTGGGTGAAATATCGAATTGTGTTTTTTTTTCTGAAAAGCGCTACCATTTGATTTGTGACGATTTGTGATACTTTGCGGTAACTTCTCGCTGGGGGTGCTCTACATGCATCTCTACTGGCGGAATGTACAGCAGTTACCATGGCGACGCGATGCAGACATTAGCAAACGCTGTCGAAAAGTTTTGTCTGAAAACTCGAGAAAAGCCACAAGATCGATATGAAAGGCACATTTTCTGGAGGGTCGATATGAGCGTTCACGGTCCTGTTTAAGAGTTTGATTTTCAACAAAAAGAGGAGAGTGGAAAACTGAAAAACTGTGAAACTTTGAACAGGGCGACCAGACGTCCCTTTTGACCCGAGACAGCCCCAGTTTTGAGCCCCGTGTCCCCTGTCCCTGCAGATTTATCCAAAACCAGTGATTTGTCCCAGTTTTATACAAGAAAAGTCCCCGGTGACAATATTTTTAATCGATCTGATCTAAACTAGGACTAAACCAGGACTATGTCGACTCTAAATCAGGACTAAAACAGGACTAACACAATTTTTGACTAATCTGAACCCTGCTAACAGTAAAGACAGACTAACCAGACGTCCCTGTTTACCCGGGACAGCCCCAGTTTTGAGCCCTGTGTCCCCTGTCCCAGCAGATTCATCCAAAACCAGTGATTTGTCCCAGTTTTATACAAGAAATGTCCCAGAAGCCTCTATTTTTGACCAATCTGATCCTTGTCCACAGTAAAGAGAGGCACAAATTGGCATTTGTTTAGGTAAAATATAAAAAAGCTGCTTAAAAACAACCAAAACACAAAGAAAATGTGACCGTACTGACTCACGTTAGTCATGAACGGACCAAACTCAAAACAATTTTCCTTCGATTCACAGTTTGATTATCACCAACCACCACAAACCGGAGGCTGTCCCAGTTTTTTTATTTTGAAAATCTGGTTCCCCTAAGCAAAGAGCAGCAAAAGTACAGAAAACCGTGTTCGCAAATGACAATAAAGCACAAAAAACGCAGCGTCAGAAGTCCCTCCGATTACGACTGACACGAGAATCTTTGTGGTCAAAACAAAAATCAGATTAAAATATCGGTAACAGAGCTTCAGACAGAGCGGTGCTTTCGGTTTCACACCCCCAAGGGAAGCATCGGTTGACAAAAAGACTGAAATCTGAACTGACTAAGACAAGAATCACATTTCAGAAGACGTTTGTGCAGATCTAAACGACGGGGAGAATGAGACAGGAGGTTTTGTTGTTTGTTTGTTTCTTGGCACTTCAAAAACTGCAGCCTTTGAGATTTGCTAATTGCGTCCACTCAAAAAGATTCAGTATTTCTCGCAGCCAAACATCACATTTCTGTTTGTAGGCGAAATTTTGAGGATGTTTGCCGAAGATATGGATATGTCAAAATACACGGGTTAAACGAGTCGCGTTCTCGTGGTCTCACAACATTCTGCAAACATTTACACTGAATTAAAGGTTGTATATGGCACAAAAGCACAAAAATAGTCATGTTTAAAAGCACAGAAGAGCACTTCCTGTATAAATCTGCAGGGTTTGTGTGTTAAACGTGAGTGAATGAAACAAAAACACAACTCCAGGTCTGGTTGCGATGAGGAAACTACATCAGAACAGATCAGAAAGTAGTGTAATATGGGCCCAGCCACGTGAAAAAAAACTGGCACAAGGTTCACAATCGGCTTCAAAAAGTGGTTCCATTATTCAACCCCAAAGACGTGAGTGCTGTGAGCTGGAAGGGCTTTAAGACATAAGATTAACATGACAAGTTTCTGGAGCTGATCCCAAACAAATCATGAAAAGGTTCTGAAAATTTGTGGATCAGAAGTTTGCAGATTTCTCTCAAAAACAGTGAATCTCCCACAGAACGTGTAAACCCCTCGTCTTATCTGAGTTTGTGGCATCAGATTCTTCTTTAAAAATGCCGATGTTTTAATATAATTCATGGTTCACTTCTCTGTAATTACTGGGCCTATGCACATGAAACAAAAACTGACACAAAGTTCATACATAGCGGCACGTACTCTTTTTTGTATTTGTATTAGTGTTTATTTTCTGTTCTTCCTGGAGTCAATGGCCTATGGTGCATGTTTTTTGGGTTAATGCAGTGCTTCTCAACTATTTCCTGTTACGCCCCCCCTATAAATAATAGCATTTGTGTATAAAATTGGTCCACCTCTGCATAACATTGTATCCTTATTAACATTAAAGAAAAGAAAAAAGAAAGAAATATAGTTCAACTTACAACAAAGAATAACTTTATTTTTTGTACTGAGCAATTTGGTACGTCACCTTATACGATGCTAACAGTGCTCGCTGGTTGTTGGTAATATTCGGCATGTTTTCGCTGAAAAAACTCTAGCGGCTTATCCGCGTGATTGGGATGTAATGTCTTCAAGTGGCGCCTTAATTCATTTGGCTTCATGCTGTCCGCTGCCAGTATTTTTAGACACAGAAAACACACCGGTCTTTCCTCGTCTCCCACTGTAATCACAGTGAAGCCAAGCGCTACATTTGCTTCCTCATATTTCCTCGTCTTAGCTTTCGGGTGACTTTCTTTTGTCTCGTTATCTTCATCTCTCTCCGCCTTTCTTTTCATCCCTGTTAAAAATGTCTTCATGTTGTCTTCAGGTTCGTTTACTCACTTCATATCGCCTGCTCGGTGCAAAATAAACCCTACACCATAGAGCTAATACTCCCTGCGCACACTCTGACAATGAGAGCGCTACTGCCAACTACTGTAGTGGATCTGCAATTACACTTTATTCTAGTACGGCAAAAAAAAGCCTGTTCCCCAGGGTCACACACGCCCCCCCTGGCAGCGCCCTACGGCCCCACTATTTGAGAAGCACTGGGTTAATGAGAGGAAACCCGGGATTGGCTGCTCTTGTGGCTGTCTGGCTTGAAACTGTTTTATTTTTTGAACCCTTTTTGTTTTTTTGAAGTGGGATTTTAACCATCTAAGAAGTGCGGCATGTGCAGTTTAAAGGACACAAGTATGAGACTGTTGGATTTTATGAAATGAGTGGTTTTCTCCAGGTTAGTGAAGGAGCTCTGGACATTTGAGATGCTCCAGGTTTTTTTTTCACCGTATGTGGCAGCAAATGTGGCAGAAGATCTTCAGAGGAAAAACCTTAATGTGCCTTAAGTCAGGGGCGTCCAAGCTTTTTGCATCAAGGGCCACGTATTAAAACACAGACAAGCGTGAGGCCGATCGAGGGTTAAAAACAGTGAGTAATTCAAATCTGTGCGTTTATAACAGGTTTAATAGCCCCACTAGACCTTTGTTCAGGCTTAGACCCTCAGAAGGACACACGAAATTTGCTTGATCAGGGCAGATTTCAAAAACATGCAGTAAAAAGTATTATCTGCGGTAGTTTGGGCCAATTCACCCGGAACAGTCGGTCTGAGGGACACATCTGGGCCCCGGGACATAGTTTGGACATGTCTGACTTAAGGGAATGAACACAAGGGACTGTTGGATTGTGTGTCTTGCCGAAGGACACAGCAGCAGCATGTGTGTGTGTGTGTGTGTGTGTGTGTGTGTACTCACTGGTTTGCCATAGGAGTCGTGCACTGGGGAGATGATTCCCCCGATCACGATGTAGCGGCCGGTTTGGTGCAGATACTCTCTGGCCTTTTCTACAGACACAAGAAAACCCATTAGTGGATATATTAGGTTAGAACCAAACCCTCTATCGGCACTTTTTGGTGTTTCGGAGGATCGTGGACATTTTCCCGCTACAAAAAACCCTCCTTCACATTCACAGCGGTTACAAGGTGTTATGGCTGTCTAAAGTGAGCAAAAATATGACTCTCATTGAAAGAAAATACCAGTACATTTGAGAAAACATGGGGCTCATTCAGCTCTTTAAATAGGCTGTCGCATAGTGTGAATATGTGAATAATACAGCACCTGGTATGAAGATTCTACTTGTACAGTGACAGGATGGGTGGGCGGGTTGTTTTCCCTTTGTTTTTTTTTGTTTTTTCTTGTCTACTTTTGTTTTTTGTTTGTTTTTTTCCATCTTTTCTGCAGAATTGTTCCATATGAGTTTATTATGTACCTGCTGAATATATACGTATATATATCTGATTATTTGAAAACAATAAAAACATTTTGATTAAAAAAAGAAGCTAGATATTGGCACAAACTCTGCATATTCAGGCCAAATTCTTCTCTGAAAACCATCCTGTTCCACCTTACGATGTCATGTGGTAATACAGGAAGTGCTCCACTGTGTTTTTAAACTCCACACACCTTCACTAGGACAATTTGGATGATTTCAGTCACAAAACCGACCGTGTTTACTGAACAAAAGCTAAAAGGAGCTGTTCGCTTGAAAACTACCGCTTAATGCTGTCACGAGGCTGAACAGAGCATTTTGAATGAAACAAAACACAACTCCAGGTCTGTTTTTGAGGAGGTAACGGCATTTTAAGATGGTTTAAAGCTCACAAGAGTCACGTTTGTACAATACAGGACCTTTAAAGAGTCACAACAAGTACAGAGGGAGAGCATGGAAAGCCCTGAATGCAGGAAATAACAGGATTAGTCTGCGTGGCAAGTCCAGACTGATATCTCTGTGTGTTTTTACGCAGCGGGACATTAGTCTGGTCCCCCCGCCGAGTCTCGAGCCAGAACCAGACATGCTAATCTAAATAAAGAGCGGGTATTGTTACTTCTATGGGGCGTTAACCGCTAAAACATAACATATTTAGATCACCCTGTCTCCGTTTATCGTCTTGTAAATGCTGCATCCATCAAAGACAACGTATTAACATGTTTTCTAAGTTTCGCTTTCGTTTTTTACGCGTGCATCTCGCTAATGAAACTGCCGCACATCGCATCAGGTCCGTCGAGTTGCCGTGTACAGTTTCGTATCCTGTTTTTGTAGATTTATGGAGAATTGTCGCGTAGGAGCTTGGGTGACGGAGGCTCGTGGGCGAAGGCTTGGACAGAATCTTACGGCTTAATGTAAGGAGAGTTTGAATAGGGCCCGGGAGAGATCGCTAGATTACTCAAACATGCATGGATGACATCTACAACCTCTTCAGGCGTGTTTTTGATGAGTAGACAGTGATATAAGAAGATAGAAAGCTCCAAAACATCCATCCATCTTCTTCCGCTTATCCGGGGCCGGGTCGCGGGGGCAGCAGTCTAAGCAGGGGCTCCCAAGCTTCCTTCTCCCCAGCCACTTCCACCAGCTCCTCCGGACGGACCCCGAGGCGTTCCCAGGCCAGCCGAGAGACATAGTCCCTCCAGCGTGTCCTGGGTCTTCCCCGGGGCCTCCTACCGGTGGGACATGCCCGGAACACCTCCCGAGGGAGGCGTCCAGGAGGCATCCGCACCAGATGCCCGAGCCACCTCAACTGGCTCCTCTCGACGTGGAGGAGCAGCGACTCTACTCCGAGCTCCTCCCGTGTGACCGAGCTCCTCACCCTATCTCTAAGGGAGCGCCCGGCCACTCTGCGAAGGAAACTCATTTCGGCCGCTTGTATCCGCGATCTCGTTCTTTCGGTCATTACCCAAAGCTCATGACCATAGGTGAGGGTAGGAACGTAGATTGACCGGTAAATCGAGAGCTTCGCCTTCGGCTCAGCTCCTCTTCACCACAACGGTCCGATGCAGCGACTGCATCACTGCCGACGCTGCACCGATCCGCCTGTCAATCTCACGCTCCATCCTCCCCTCACTCGTGAACAAGACCCCGAGATACTTGAACTCCTCCACTTGAGGCAGAGACTCCCCACCCACCCGGAGAGGGCAATCCACCTTTTTCCGGTCGAGAACCATGGCCTCGGATTTGGAACAGCTGATTCTCATCCCAGCCGCTTCACACTCGGCTGCAAACCGCCCCAGTGCACGCTGCAGGTCCTGGTTCGATGGAGCCAACAGGACAACATCATCCGCAAAAAGCAGCGATGAAATCCTGTGGTCCCCGAACTGGACCCCTCCGGCCCCTGGCTGCGCCTAGAAATTCTGTCCATAAATACAATGAACAGAACCGGTGACAAAGGGCAGCCCTGGCGGAGTCCAACATGCACCGGGAACAGGTCTGACTTACTGCCGGCAATGCGAACACAGCTCCTGCTCCGGTCATACAGGGACCGGACAGCCCTTAGCAAAGGGCCCCGGACCCCATACTCCCGGAGCACCCCCACAGGGCACCACGAGGGACACGGTCGAATGCCTTCTCCAAGTCCACAAAACACATGTGGACTGGTTGGGCAAACTCCCATGAACCCTCGAGCACCCGATGGAGGGTGTAGAGCTGGTCCAGTGTTCCACGACCAGGCCGAAAACCACACTGCTCCTCTTGAATCCGAGGTTCGACTATCGGCCGAACTCTCCTCTCCAGTACCCTGGCATAGACTTTACCGGGGAGGCTGAGGAGTGTGATTCCCCTGTAGTTGGAACACACCCTCCGGTCCCCCTTTTATACAGAGGGACCACCACCCCGGTCTGCCAGTCCAGTACCTCTGGACTGGCTCCAAAACGTAAATATAGCGTAATACCTGCTCTTTAATTTAAGTGACACGTGTGAAACAAAGGAGCTCATTGATTCTGCAGAAATACGTGTCTCCTGTGATGTGTTTTTCCCTTTCCTTTTTTCCTTTTCCTCCTCACAGTCATACTTGTTTTGATAGAGACGGGCCACGTGTGTTCCTGATTGGCTAATCCACCTGTCAATCACACCCATCTGAACTCAGGGACATTCATTAGTAACTAGACACGTCTTCATTATTACTATTACCGTATTTTCCACACTATAAGGCGCACTGGATTATAAGGCGCACCTTCAATGAATGGCCCATTTTAAAACTGTTTTCATATATAAGGCGCACTGCATTATAAGGCGCATAGAATAGAAGAATGGAGTCGGCGGCTGCTTCCCATAGTTGCGGCTCAATATTGATCCATATATAAGGCGCACCGGATTATAAGGCGCACTGTCGGCTTTTGAGAAAATTGAAGGCTTTTAGGTGCGCCTATAGTGCGGAAAATACGGTATTCTATGATTATTAAGCATAAATGAATGATTCTGCTAATATGACCCCACACTCAGGGCAATTTCCAATAGGCCGAGCTAACGACGGGAAGTGTAAACAAGTAAGGCGTTAGTTTCAGAGTCATTTCATAGTAGCTAACTCCTCCTTCTGGGCAGATTTAAGGCAGCGTCCTGCAATATTCTGACCGGAACTGAAGAAGCAGCTTGGACGAGCTGTAAAACGTATTCAACTAAACAAACTTTTGTCCAGTTGATTTTTTACCATGAATTCTACCTGAACGACTGAGGGATTTTACACACATCTTCATAAAGTGTTGTAGAAGTGTGTGTAATCCAGGCAACAAACATACATGAATGAAACAAAACACTGTTATAACGTGGCTAAAAGCTCATTTGTTTTTGTTTTTTTGTATAGCATTAAAGAAGTAAGAAGTAAAACCAGTTTCTTCTAAAAATTCACACTTTACTCTGATTGGTTAATCCGCCTGACACATGATGAACGCTGATCAATTCGGCGTCAAACACGACTTCCAGGTCCAACGAAACATTTGTTCAATACGGTCTGTGGTTCAAAATGACAAAACCAGAGAGACATTTTCACCATCACTTCATTTTTCTAGTGAGGTTTCAACTCGAGCACGGAAACCTGACGAAAACAAATACTGGACTAAATATTTCGAGCTTATGTTCGGGCTCAGGTGGGACCCGGACGCGTCGGTGCTTCAGCCGTTTCCTGTCTACAGTAAAACCACTCGCTCTGAGACTCTGAAGTGTTCAAAGCTCAGAGCTCTGGCCTTAATTTAGATAAGTCAAAAATGTGTTATTATTATTTGTGAAATGTGGTGCAATATTTCAGACGCAGGATTTTTAAAGCCTAAAATATTGGAGGTAAAGTCGACAGATTCACTTCCCTCGTCGACTCGTCTTTTTACTTCTACAGAAAGACTCAAACTGCATGAATAGCGCATTAATAGTGCAGTGTCGTGGACTGGATTTGCGGAGGACAATTTCTGTGACTAATGTGGGTGAGACGCTGCCCATAAATGTACCACTTTACGAGAGGTGAGGAGGCTAATAAAGTGATTATTTTCGCTATTTCCCAAGTCTGTATTTTGCGTATCTGTGTGGGAGTTAATGAGTGAATACAGTGTTCAGGTTTAGACATTTCTCTCTGTTGTGGACATAAACAGCGATGGCAGAACGTGTAACGAGGCGATTTGGAAGAAAAGCTAAGGCAGAAATCCATCAACTGGAAAACCAAAGAATGACAGTTTCTTCTCGTACTTGTGTTGGTTTCTGATCTGTTCAAACAGCGGGAACACGACACTACGGCATTTTTCCACGTTGATCAGTCAGGCTGTGGCTTGGACCCGGAAACAGAACGATGACGACTTCTAAGCCGAATAAGACGTGCGTAATGTGGTAAAGTAAATCAACAGAAATCCTGTTGTAATCAGAGTACAGCGGTAATTCAGTTTTGCAGCGTTTCCAGCTTTTCCAGCCCATTTGCCCTGATTAGAGAAATCTGATCATCAAAAACACCCAGAGACGTGGTTCCTCTGAACCTCCGTGTCGTTTCAGAGGAACTGTTCTGTTTATAAGACAAAGAACAAACAATTGAAGATCTTATTACACAAAATAGACTCATGTGAGATGAAAGGTGCACTGTTTTTTCTCCGTGGAGATGCTAATGCTTCGTCCGGAATGCTTCACAATACGGCATTAAACCTTTCTATCTTCATGGAGACTGAACCAGACCAAGTTACAGGTCAGATCTGTGGAGAGGCGACGCCGCTCACAGTCAGAACGCCTGTTTTTCTAGGTATTTTTGAGCTGTAAATCCACCTGTAATTGAATAAATACAGGGTAGAGCTGTTTAAAGTCAAACTGTGGAACATTCCGGGCAGAGCAATGACGTATCCGTAGAAACAAGCAGGTGACGGACCCCGAAAAGTTACGCAGGGCATCTTTACGCCGTGTTATATTGTTGTTACCTCCTCGAAAACAGACCTGGAGTTGTGTTTTGTTTCATTCACACATGAGTTTCTTATTAGTCTGTCTACGTCTCTGAAGCTCAAAATGCTCTGTTCCACCTTGTGATGTCATTTAGTGGTAGTTTTCAAGTTAAGAGGCTCCTTTTACCTTTAGTTCAGTAGAGATCGACAATTCCAGGGCTGAAAATGTCCAGATGATTCTAGTAAAGGTGTAAGGAGCTTTAACAGACCGTGGTGTTCGTGGCATTTCCGTTGTGCATTTTCTGTTTGAGAAGAACCTAAATATACAGGGTTTGTGTGTTAAACGTGTGAGTGAAACAGACAACAGGTGATAGTTGCAGGTCTAGCACATGTCAACGATCCCAATTTACAAACTTGGCACATCGAAACAGCCTGTCACAAGAATTATACCGACTTATGGTCCATGATACATACAGTAAAGGATAAAATCATGTATTCTGAGGCTCAGTATTTATCGTGTGTACAATTTCTTTGCAAAAGTTTGGAGATTTGGGGTATTTTTGAGCTGTAAAAGGTTGACTCAGTGGCTTCTATGACTAACTATGGGTCCATTCTGTTATTTATCTATACAATTTCTCTGATCTGGCCGAGATTTTAAACCTTATATCAGGTTATTCGTCTTGTTTTCAGATTTATTATCGACTTGCTAGCTCTGAGACTGCCTCATTCTAGTCTAGAGGTTGTTTATTTTCAAATAACTTGTCAAGTGAAATGCTCTTGCTGCGTGGACTGATAATTTCACTGCTTTTAAGTCATTTTCTGATAGATTTAAGTGTTTATATCTTCAATTTTGGCCAGGCTTTTCCGCAGTATAGCCGCTCTTGCCTTGTAATGATACTGTCGATTTAAAATGATTTATATCTTGCATTATAGCTTTTCTATCAGCGCCTTCTAATGTAGTTTCGGTTTCTCCGTGTTGCTATAGATGTGTTATGACCGAACATTAGATCGTGGTAGAAAGCTCAAAAAAAAAAAGAAGAAAAAGAAAGAATTTGGCACAACCTCCTCTCTTTAACATGCCATCCCTTCATTATTATTCAAGAAGTCTAGCCTGGGAGCACTAGGGGACCCAAAGAATCACTGGGTTAGTAAATATATTGAAGGAAACTACTAAAAGATCCTGTATAAAGTAAGATGATGTTATGGTCATTTGTTTTATATAGGCCTACAGGTGGACACATCCCACTAAGACTCAATTTTTGGACATTTTTATCACCATTCCTGACCAGATCACTGTTAAAACTAGAGAAACACAGTATATATTCCCCCTGTATCCCATAGCACCCTATAGCTGCTCCATCCTTCCTGCTGTAACCCACTTTTCTTCGTGCGTAATACCTTATATTTATGGGTGCGTCACGTATTTATAAGCGCACGGAGGCCTACACAAACTGACAACACAACGTTCATACATTAAAATCTAGTTCAATTCACGTTTTATTCCTGTAGCGGAGCTCGGGCACACCCCTGACAGGCCAATCAAAGACTTTCGTATGACGGTAAGTGGGACAGAGACGTGGCCTGCGCGTTATAACACCACCGCCCATAGGGAAAACACGTCTTACCGGCGGAAAACGAAAGAAACGTGGGGTAAAATCGCTCAAAACGGGTGTGTCTCGAAGCATAACGCGTATTTCTCTTTTATATCTATATCGCGGGATGTGGTGTCTTACCGAACATGTGAATATGGCCTTTGGTGATGGGGTTGAAGCTCCCGCACGAAAGCAGGATGACGTGCGTCTTGGCGTTCTCCGTCATGGTTCCGCGGAGGTTCTGTGGCCCAGTTCGGTTCGCTGTGGCCCGGTTCAGGTCGCCGTGGCGTTGTTGTCGGTGCTGAGGAGACGGAGATGGAGAAGAGACTGGAGAAGGGGCTGCAGCGGCTCTCCGGAGGCTGAGGCGGCGCGTCACGGACTTAAAGGCACAGCGCGCTGCAAAACGAGTGGGACAAGTGAGGAAAAATGGAGCAGTTTGACGTTTTTTTGACTTATAAAATATTTACACGGTTTCGAAATATGAATTCTACAGGTCTATTTTTGTATGAGCATTTTCCTTATTATAAGAAAAAGAAAAACCAACGCAGAGATTCATAGATGGTGGTTTTCATGCTCCAAAATGAGTCACAGATGTTTGATATTTCATCATAGTGTTTGATCATCTTTCAGTTGTGGATCTTTCATTGTGTTTTAATCAATGTTTGAATCAAATGAATTTAATCTAAGGTGTGTAAATGTATTTTTTTTATATATAATGTTCAACTTTTTAATGTATTTATTATTTGGAGGCTTTAATATGTGGCCTTTGGAGTTTTTTGCCTCTTCCAGCTCTTATTTTTTTTATCTACACTTGAAAAAAAAAACAATATCTAGGCAAATAAAATGACTTAAATTAAGAACATTTAACTTTATTTGAGTAGATTCAACTTGACAAGTAAAATGATCTGCCAATGGAATAAGTGTTTTTTTCTTAATTGATGCAACATTCGATTTTGATTCTTATTTTAAGTGCGAAAAGTTGTTTTTTTCTTATTTTAAGAGGTGTATTTTCATATTTTAAGTACAAAAAGTCTTATTCCACTGGTAGATAATTTTACTTGTCAAGTGAAATTTACTCAAACCATAATAAAAGTTTATTAATTCAAATCATCTTGACTAGATTTTGGTTTTTTGAAGTGTAGTGTGTTTTTTATAATGTTATATACGTGCAAAATGAATAAATGAATAAATATCTATAAACCGAATTAAAAAAAGGTCTATTTTCTGATCTATGTTACAATGTAGTGTCCTCATCACAAACCTGGAGTTGCATTTTGCTTCATTCACACATGTTTAACACACAAACTCTGCAGATTCAGGCTGAGTTTTTCTCTCAAACAGAAAATACTCTGTTCCATCATGATGGTAAAAGGTGGAACGGAGCATTTTGAGCTTTGAGGATGTAAACAGACTAATAATAAAGTGTTACTCAAACCTGTGTGAATGAAACAAAACACAACTCCAGGTACATTTGCCCAACCCTGACGAGATGGAGCACTGAGGAGGTGTTAATATCCACAGAGTGATGTATGTGTGGATGATGGTGTGTGAGTGCTGGGGGCTTTCAGAGCACTGGACTCACTGTGGCTCCATCCCTTATTTTTACAAAACAGAACCATGGACAGAGACATTTGGAATGATACCGAAGGAGCGCTCGTCTGGCGTAATTTAAAATGACTCCCACAATGAATTTATCTCGGCTGAAGTCCAGTTTTTCTCCTGGGGTTTTCAGACTTTTGAACCGTGCACAGTGACTTCCTGCTTAGACGGCCTTTCTATTTTGCCACACATTTTTGTACTTGCACTTGTCTGTCGGAACTGCTAAATGCTCTTGATGTACTTTTAATATGGCTTATTTATTATCGTTTTTATCTCTGGGCCTCGAGGAATATATTTAGTTCTGTCATGTGCTTCTTTGGCATGCTTAAATGAGAAATAAAGAACCTTGAACCCGGAAATTGTACAAGATTTACACATCTTGGCACAGTAAATGACAGTAAATTCAAAACAAAGACCGGTAAATGGCTCGTCTGGGCTCCAGAACACACACACTTCTGTAATTGTACAAAGAGTATGAGTGAGTGTGAGTCTCATCACCAGTGAATCTCCCTGTTTTCAGATGAGTGTTATTGACAGGTGGATTAGACAATCAGGGACATGTATAGTCCATCCATGCTGGGAAAAATAAAGGAAAAATTATACCATAAGGGCTGAAAAACATGGCATCATCTGTATAAAAATAAATAAGAGCTTTGCTAGGTAAACATATTCCCCTTTGGAGCTTTAATGGTTTCCTCCATTCATTTGACAGCTAAACGTCCACTGTTGTTGCAAAGGAAGGAAGGAAGGAAGGAGGTAAGTAAGTAAGTAAGTAAGGAAGGAAGGAAGGAAGGAAGGAGGTAAGTAAGTAAGGAAGGAAGGAAGGAAGGAGGTAAGTAAGTAAGTAAGGAAGGAAGGAAGGAAGGAGGTAAGGATGGAAGGAAGGAGGTAAGTAAGTAAGTAAGGACGGAAGGAAGGAGGTAAGTAAGGAAGGAAGGAAGGAAGGAGGTAAGTAAGTAAGTAAGTAAGGATGGAAGGAAGGAGGTAAGTAAGTAAGTGAGTAAGGAAGGAAGGAAGGAAGGAAGGAAGGAAGGAAGGAAGGAAGGAGATAAGTAAGTGAGTAAGTAAGGAAGGAAGGAAGGAAGGAAGGAGGTAAGTAAGGAAGGAAGGAAGGATGGAAGGAAGGAAGGAGGTAAGTAAGTAAGTAAGTAAGGATGGAAGGAAGGAGGTAAGTAAGTAAGTGAGTAAGGAAGGAAGGAAGGAAGGAGGTAAGTAAGGAAGGAAGGAAGGAAGGAGGTAAGTAAGTAAGTAAGGAAGGAAGGAAGGAGGTAAGGAAGGAAGGAAGGAAGGAGGTAAGTAAGTAAGTAAGTAAGTAAGGACGAAAGGAAGGAGGTAAGTAAGGAAGGAAGGAAGGAAGGAAGGAGATAAGTAAGGAAGGAAGGAAGGAAGAAAGGAGGTAAGTAAGTGAGTAAGTAAGTAAGTAAATAAGGAAGGAAGGAAGGAAGAAAGGAGGTAAGTAAGTGAGTAAGGAAGGAAGGATGGAAGGAAGGAAGGAAGGAGGTAGGTAAGTAAGTAAGTAAGGATGGAAGGAAGGAAGGAGGTAAGTAAGGAAGGAAGGAAGGAAGGAAGGAAGGATGTAAGTAAGTAAGGAAGGAAGGAAGGAAGGAAGGAAGGAAGGAAGGAAGGAAGGAAGGAAATCTTTATTTATACAGCACCTTTCACAGACAAAAATCACAAAGTGCTTTACAGTGCAAAGAAAAACATAAACTAGAAGAGATGAAAAAACAAAAACAGTTGAGTTCTTTTAAAGGAACTGAATGCATTTAGCATCAGAGCTACAGACATGAGTTCTTTTAAAGGAACTGAATGCATTTAGCATCAGAGCTACAGACATGAGATCTTTTAAAGGAACTGAATGCATTTAGCATCAGAGCTACAGACACGAGTCATTTGTCCAGTTTCAAAGCTGAAATCCAGTGTGTTTAAACCTAAAATGCCTCTCACTGATCTGAACGGTCACTAAAGCCCAGCTCCTGCAGATCAGTCATGAATCTGCCTCTGCAGCTCAGGGAGGGGGTTCTGGGGATTCTGGGGGTTCTGGGGGTTCTGGGGATTCTGGGGTTCTGGGGATTCTGGGGGTTCTGGGGGTTCTGGGGATTCTGGGGGTTCTGGGGGTTCTGGGGAGTTCTTCCACGTGAGGCCTGGTTCCTCCATAAACTGAGACAAACTTAAAGTGTTTTCCATCTGCACGATAAAGCTCCGCTAAGCTAACCCAGGTTCAGTTGCAGCACATTTCATGAGCGCAAGCGACGTATAGTTCATTTAAACACAGATGCCCTGCCTGTGTTCCCTCTGCGGTTCCCCAGAGGTGCCTCCAGGGGGCGCTTTGGCTCCTCTGTGTGTCAGTCTGAGGTCTTGTCCTGGACACTGTGTTTCAGCCTCCTGTAGTTAAGAGTTTTCTGGAGCCTCGATCTGTGTAAAGCACTTTGGGATTTTTGTCTGTGAAAAGTGCTATAGAAATAAAGATTTCCTTCCTTCCTTCCTTCCTTACTTATTTACTTACTTACTTACTTACTTACTTACTTACCTCCTTTCTTCCTTCCTTCCTTCCTTCCTTACTTACTTACTTACTTACCTCCTTCCTTCCTTCCTTACCTCCTTCCTTCCTTACTCACTTACTTACCTCCTTTCTTCCTTCCTTCCTTCCTTCCTTACCTCCTTCCTTCCTTACTTACTTACTTACCTCCTTCCTTCCTTACCTCCTTCCTTCCTTCTTTACCTCCTTCCTTCCTTCCTTCCTTACTTACTTACTTACTTACTTACCTCCTTCCTTCCTTCCTTCCTTCCTTACTTACTTCCTTACTTACTTATCAGAGCTTACTTAATAATAATAGTAATACATTTTATTTATTTGGCGCCTTTCTGGACACCCAGGGCCGCCTTACAACAACATAAACAAATTAAATGCGATTAAAACATACACTTAAAAGTCTACAGTTAAAGTGGGACAGTATTTAATTGATTGATTGTATTTAGTGTTGTATTTAGTGTTGTATTTCATTAGACTTAGACTTGGACTTACTTACAATAATATCGCTTTTCGTGATAAAAAAAAAGTGTAGGCAATGATCAAGAGACATTTTAGACAGTTGTGATAATCGCCAAACAAGTTAATGGCCATTGCATCCCCAGAATGTTAAAAAACTATTTTTCCATGATGTTCTCTTCTATCAGTGTCGTTTCAGACCATAAATCTTAGAATTATTAACATCCATCACATTTTTTGTCAGTAGTTTGAATAATTTTCTTGATATTATTGTTATTTGTAAGTATTCTAGCCATGATCATTGTGACACATCGTGATTTCAGTATCATCCGAGCCAAACTGAGACTTACTCTGCTTAACGCCTTTGACCTTGACCTTCTGGTTGATGTGAGCTCTGCCTTTTGTAGAGCTCCGTGTCTTCCTGTAGAGGGCGCCACTGTCCCCAGCCCGGTCTAGATCCAACAAAAAATAAATCTCCTGCATCCGTGGTGAGCAATTCAGAAGGTGGCAGGACCTTGTGGCCATAGACAACTTATTTAAACAAAAAAAATGTGGCTATAAACATGAAAAACATACCTGGGATGGTGCTTTTTGTCTCCTTTGGGCCCACTGCATGATGTCATGAGGGGAAATCCTGAAGTTTCCCGGCTGCTCTGTGTTTTTAATGTGCTAAAGCTTTGTTTTATAAAAGATTAAACTGTAAACTTCAATAGAAATACTCCCTCTGGTCCATTGGATACTTTAATCTGCAGTTCTGCACTAGCCCATGTACAAATACCAGTAGATAAAAGTGTCATTCCTAATGTTCTCACGTATACAACTTCTTTTTATAGGCTACTTCTTTACGACTTTGGTTTAACAGCTGTGACATTTCACTCCTTCAAACAGGATTTTAACTTCGCCACAGCATTCGGACCAGCGCGCTTCAGCTCACAGTCGAAGTGAGTGGCTGAACATGAAACTCCAGAGCCCCAAAAGTTGTAAATCAGTGTCAGGGGTGGAGCAGTGGACACGGATCACAGCTTTGAATGGAAGGATCACTGGTTTAAGACTCTGGCACTTTGAAATTGTCACTATGCGTCTGCGCTGTGCACTTCACACTGTGGAGATCCATTTTTATAACGTGTTATTTTTGATGCTGTTTACTTTAGGTTATTCAGCGGCATGAAAATGAAATGGAGCTTCTGCCTGTCCCAGTTTGCCCCTGTCATGTCCCTGTCTGTCCCTGTTTGCCCCTGCCTATCCCTGTCACTCTCTTTCCCCGTCATGTCCGTTATGTTCCTGCCTGTCCCTAGTGTGCCCCCATTGTGTCCCTGTCATGCCCCTGTCCCTCTCTGCTCCTGTCATGTCCCTGTCTTGCCCCTGTCCCTGTCCCACCCCTGTCTGTCACTGTCCCTCTGTGCCCCGTCTCTGTTTTGCTCCTGTCTTGTCCCTGTCATATTTCTGTCATACCCCTGCCTTGCCACTGTCTTGTCCCTGTTATGCCCCTGTCCCTGTCTTGCCCCTGTTATGTCCCTGTCCCTCTGTCTCTCTCTGTCCGTCTTGCCCCCGCCACTGTCTTGCCCCTGTCTCTGCCCCTGTCTTGCCCCTGCCCCTGTCTCTGCCCCTGACTGTCACAGTCCATCTGTGCCCCTGTCTCTGTTTTGCTCCTGTCATACCCCTCTCATGTCCCTGTCTTGCCCCTGTCATACTTCTGTCTTGCACCTGTCATGTCCCTGTCCTTCCCCTCTCATGTCCCTGTCTCTGCCCCTGTCATACTCCTGTCTTATCCTTGTCATACCCCTGTCTTATTCCTCTCTTACCCATGTCTTCTCCCCATCATACCCGTCTTCTCCCTGTCATACCCCTGTCTTGCCCGTGTCTTGTCCCTGTCTTACCTCGGTCTTGCCCCCGTCTTCTCCCTGTCTTGCCCCTATCGTGCCCCTGCCATACCCCTCTTCTACCCCTCTCATAACCCCGTCTTGCCCCTGTTATACCCCTGTCTTACACCTCTCATACCCCTCTCATACCCCTGCCATTCCCCTGTCTTACCCTTGTCATACCTCTGTCTTGCCCCGGTTTTACCCCTGTCTTACCCCTCTCATACCCCTGTCGTGCGCCTGTCTTCTCCCTGTCTTGCCCCTGTCTTACCCCTGTCTTACCTCTGTCTTACCCCTCTCATATCCCTGTCTTCTCTCTGTCCTTCCCCTGTCTTACCTCTGTCTTACCCCTGTCATACCCCTGTCTCTTACCCCCGTCTTGCCCCTGTCTGTCAGCTGGCCGTAGCCCCGCCCCCTCGCTCTCCTCGCACACGCACACAGGAACAACATGGCGGCCGCTGCTGTAGCACTAGCGCCTCTCCTCCATTAGCCGCGTCTCCGGGCGACGCTTTAACCCCCGGACAGCCGAGATGAACCTCTGCGCCCAGTACTTACGGTGAGCCCCCCGCACAGCCCCGACACTGGGACCCGATCCCTCCAAACCTCCCGAAAATGTCCGATTTCCAGCGGGCTCACGCGTTGTTTTGTTCCGCTGCTAGCTGCTAATGCTAACTGCTAACATCAACAAATACGCGCTAGTGCGTATTCCGTGCGTTTTACACTTATCCAAATGGCGTTTTCTGTCAGCGCAGCGTTGTCCTGTTATTATCACAGCTACACATACGTTTCACACGGGTAATTTTGTGTAATTTTAGTTCACTGTGTCACGCTTGCTTGAGTACTGTCCACTTCATTACGCCGCTGTGTTCATCTAAACCCAAACAAACGCGCACTTTCCCTCATCTCTCCTGTGAATATGTGATAAATAAAAAGCCATGGCTGCTTAAAATGTGTCTGAACGAGCCGATCGGGGAGCGTAAGGTTGTGTGGAGGAATGCTGTACGGTGCAGTCTCTTTGGGGACACTAATGACGTGTTTTTGTGCATGTTTGTGGACCCGAGCAGACAGGCAGAGGCCCTGAAGGCTGACATGGCAGGTGAGTGGGCCCGTCACACAGCAAAACACAAGCTCCATACAAGCTCCATGCAGCAAAACACAGCTCCACACAAGCTTCATACAGCTCCACACAGCTCCACACAAGCACCACACAGCAAAACACAGCTCCACACAAGCACCACACAGCAAAACACAGCTCCACACAAGCACCACACAGCAAAACACAGCTCCACACAAGCACCACACAGCAAAACACAGCTCCACACAAGCTCCACACAGCTCCACATAGCAAAACACAGCAAAACACAGCTCCACACAAGCTCCATACAGCAAAATACAGCAAAATACAGCAAAACACAGCTCCACACAAGCACCACACAGCAAAACACAGCTCCACACAAGCTCCACACAGCAAAATACAGCAAAATACAGCAAAATACAAGCTCCACATAGCAAAACACAGCTCCACACAAGCTCCATACAGCAAAATACAGCAAAATACAGCAAAATACAGCAAAATACAAGCTCCACATAGCAAAACACAGCTCCACACAAGCTCCATACAGCAAAATACACCAAAATACAGCAAAATACAAGCTCCACATAGCAAAACACAGCTCCACACAAGCTTCATACAGCTCCACACAAGCTCCATACAGCTCCACACAAGCTCCATACAGCTCCACACAAGCTCCATACAGCTCCACACAAGCTCCATACAGCTCCACACAAGCTCCATACAGCTCTACACAAGCTCCATACAGCTCTACACAAGGTCCATACAGCTCTACACAAGCTCCATACAGCTCTACACAAGCTCCATACAGCAAAATACAGCAAAACACAAGCACCACGCAGTGAAACACAGCTGCACACAGCTCCACACAAGCTCCACACAGATGGAGTTACAAGAGCCGAAACTTACACAACAAAAAAACTTCCTCTTTTATATTCTCCCATTACATGTTGCATCTTGTCTTACTGGTACTAGTCCTTTGCTATGTTTTTATTGCTACTTAGTATTTATTATGTTATTGCTTAACACATTTATTAGACCACCTGTCATGAAGAAAATGACCAGTTGGAATAACAAAATAGTCCTTGTTGACAATAATAACCAAAAATGTCAATATTTTGTGTGAGCACAATGTTACTGCAGATAACAGCTGCATTCTTGCTGACATTGTTTTTATGTAGTTTTGCAATTCTCTTTTGTTATTGAGTTTCAAATAGTTTTTCGCTTTCGCTTTGGATGAGACTTTGGTGTCATTTTTGGAAAACATTCAACTTGAAAATTTATGGATAGCAACAATAATTATATTTTAACATTAAAAATATATTGTTTTGATCAAAAGTTCTTGCATGTACTAGCGGATTAACCATTATAGAAACCTAAAAAGATATTTTGGTAAACAGAAACACTGTTAAATTATGGCAGCTGTGGCAAACACCTTATACTGGGTGGTGGTCTAATAAATTTGTTAAACACTGTATATATTTTTTACTCTTTGTTATTGTAATATAATGTGATATTTTTATTTATTTATGTTTATTAAGGATGTCACAATCGCATTAGACAAGCCAGATGCGTTGCTTAGAGTGTTAGTTTTCAACACCTGTCCATAGAAAAAATATAAATACATGCATAAAAACAGACAAGACATATTGGTTACAAACAAATACGATATATAAAGCATTATTACATTTTCTGTGTGTGAGCTGCTGTGTGCAAGGAATTTCCCTTCTGGATCAATAAAGTCTGTCTACGTCTAATGCTGCACAAAAGTAGTAGCAGTTTTGCCATCTGTGTATTATAATCCATTTAAATCAACACTTTTAATTGCCTCGGGTGAGTAAAAGTATGTATGTTTTTAGGCGTTTGGTTAATTAAAGCGGCGCTATGTTCTGGCATGTCATGATAAAACGTTTTGAAGCACTAACGGAAGATAGATAAGCTGCAGTGTTTTTATGTTGCTACCGAGATATACTGTAATAAACAATCATATTGAAACTACTTTATGCCATTGACACAGTTTCGATAATGCAATATAATCCCTGTAAACCATTTTAAATTCACTTAGACTTGGACAAACTTTACTGATCCATAAGGGAAATTTGGACACAGTCGCTGACACATCACAATATAATTCATTAAAAAATAAAGGCTAAAACATGGCTGTGATAGTAAAAGTCTTTGTTAAACCACTCCTTGTGCAAAGTGAATATGAAACACACCCATTTTAATCATCAAAACAGTGAAAGTGTCACATGTGTTGCATAAACGAGTTTCCTTCCTCTGAACAAGCAATAAAATTGTAGCTCTGCTCTGTAACAAAATAATTTAGTAAAATAAACCAAAAAATACTCAGATATACAGATATACAGCATGTCATGATATTGATACTGTACCATCACATTAAACGATGAAATATATTTATTTACCATTTTTTAAATTGACAATCATCATTAAAGGGCCGATATTAGACAAAACAGACTCTTGTAATAATATTAATACATTTTATTTATTAGGCGCCTTTCTGTAAACCCAAGGTCGCCTTACAACAACATAAACAAATTAAGTATGATTAAAACATACAGGGTAAAGCCTACAGTTAAAGTGGGACAGTATTTAATTGACTGATTGTGTTTAGTGTTTTTATTATTTTATTAGTATTTAGTATTTAGTAATGTATTAGACTGTATTTGAATTGATTGTGAGCTTTAAATCATGTTATAGTATTGTTACGTGCTCAAAAACATAACCTGGAGCTGTGTTTTGTTTCATTCACACATGTTTGAGTGACCCTTTATTATTAGTCTGTCTACATCTCCAAAGCTCAAAATGCTCTGTTGATGTTTTTTTGCCTTTTGTTCAGTAGAGATGGGCAATTCCACGGCTGAAAATAAGCAAATGATTCTGTGAAGGTGTATGGAGTTTAGAGAATTTGAGAAAAGAACTCAAGGTTTGTTTGTAACCAGGAAACAACATTAAAACATGGATCAGAAAACCGAGTAATATGGACTCTTTAAAACTGGAGCTTCAGCACTATTCGTAGGGCACGAGAAGGATGAGTCGTGTGTTAGTTCTGCGAGTGACACTGGTTTGTTGTGACGGTGCTGCCGGGTGTTCAGACTCGAAGCTGGGCGTGGCGGAGGTGTGGACGTCGCGGCAGGCCCTGCAGGACGTCTATCAGAAGATGCTGGTGACAGACCTGGAGTACGCTCTGGACAAGAAGGTGGAGCAAGACCTGTGAGTATCATTTACCCTACTGCAGTGTTCACTCATGTTCATTTCAGAGCTTTTAACCATGCTGTAGTTGTTTCCCCTCTCGAAGTTGTACTGAGAGGGATTTGTGCATGTTTGGGGCAATATTTCATCTTATTTTCAAGACGTCACATTCCTGATAGGCCACTGGTACCTCCCCACCGCTCTGTGTTTACCTCTCAAATATTATTTTCTTAAGGCCGCCACACACGACAGGAGAATTTGCCCGATTTTGGCTGCGATTTCTTCTTCCCGAGTTCAGGGAGGCGTGACCCGACTTTGTGTCTTTTGTCGTGTGTGGAGTCGGTGTCAGATCAGAACCACTAAACATTAGCAACGCAATAGTAACAGCTGATAAAATAGAGCGTCAGGGGCAGAGGAGCGACAGACACAGAGACGTAAGATACAAAGGGGCTATAGCGAAAATAAAGACTTTATTACTCACCTAATCTAAAGTGGTACATTTAAAGTGCAGCAACTCACCCACATAAATTATTGAAATTGTCCTCCGCAAATGGTGACATCCGGTCCACAAAACCGCTCTATTAATCCAGTTTGAAACAGTCTTTAAAAGTAAAAAGACAGTGTTTCCTTGTGTGTTTGTTTATGCAGACAGTGTGCGGTGAAGCTGCAGATTAGCGATTGAGATTCTACTTCCTGTGGACTTTATCTCCGATCTTTTATGCTTTGAAAATCTTGTATCTGAAGTATTGCACCACATTTCACAAATAATAATGGCAGTTTTGACTTGGATCTAAACTAGAAGTGCAGAGCTCTGATCTTTTGAACACTTAAGCGTCTCAGAGCGAGTGGTTTTACTGTAGACAGGAAACAGCTGACGCGATCGCGCTCACAACTTTATATCCTGTGGTCCGCAGACAGATCCCGCTGCGGTCTTTGTGATTAGGGATTTTTAGTCTCATAAGATTCTCCTTGTGTCTGTGGTGTTTGCACTTTTTGTCGCACGTTTAAAAATCGTTTAAGAGCGAAAAATCTTGTAGTGTGCAGCGGCCTTTAATCAGTGATACATGTAGGATTCAGCAGCATCGCATAGTCATGTTGTTAAGAATAAAAATTTAAAAATCTTGGTGTATCCTGGTGAAGTTCACAGCGACCTCAGCTCATATTGGCACCGCAGTTTTCTAAAGCAGAAGAAAAGTAGTGCACTTGTTTCTTTTATTAAGGTTTTAGATTAATACTCCTTTTTTAAAATGTCTAAATTTGAACATAATGATCCTCCAGACACAAACACAATATGTCTTCCCTATGCTCTTCTGCCTTTGTGTGCTTCAACTATTTTACTATTTTTCTTATCTCCAAGGTCACGTCCGTCCATTTTGTTTATATTGTCATATGTTAAAAACCCTTTTCCAATTTTCAACAATGTCTCGGCAAAAAAAAAGCCTATATCAGATCATCCTTCCTGCCCTTTCTATCTGCCACAGTCTCCAGTCTCCACAGTCACGCTCTTGGGACTGTGGTCCAGGGCAGGAAGGATGATCTGATGAAGGTTTTTTTTTTTTTGCTGAGACGTTGTTGAAAAATGGAAAAGTCTTTTGGACATCGGCCGTCTGAGTGCGCCGTACATTGTTTCCACTTTTGATTGCTGTTCCTCACATTTGCACCTCTGCAGGACTTTTTTTTATTATTCTACAAAAGACGCTCGTACAGAGCAACAGAAGTAACTTTGTGGAACTAACGGAAGAGTAAGGCGTAGGAAAGAAAGCACAAAAATAACAAAAGAGGAAATGGGCTGCTTCTGTATAATGCAGTTTTATCAAGCTCAACAGTTCCACTCACTTCCACTCTGGATCCAGAAGCAACTTTTCCATTCATTTTTTCCGTAGATTTAAAACAAAATTCAAATATTAAAAAGTTCAGAGACATTGTGGAGGCTGTCCAGCTACGAGCTAACAAATATTCATGACACAGATATTAAATAACACATATTAGTTGTACAAAAGGCATGTTTGAAACATAAAATTTGGTAAAATGTTTTAATAACTTTAAGTGCTGTCAAAAATATCGAGTTAACGAGTTAATGCAGATTAATTTTAACAATGTTAATTTTTTTAACGGCGTTCTTTTTTTTTTTATATCGCAAACTAGTTTTTTTTTTATGAGCTGTGGCCACTGCTGCGAGGTTATAAATCTACAGGAACTGTAAACAGGAAGCAAAACAGTTTGTATGAAACAGAGAAGCCCTGTGTGTGCTGATGTTATTCATATGAGGAAAACACAAAATAAAGTTGCTCCAAAACATACGGTGAATACGCGCATACCTTCAATTATATCTATGACTTTCAGTAAAGAGATAGAAGATTTGCAGCCTCTCTCCTCCGGTTGTTTTCACTTCCCCTGACCTGTTATATCCATAAACTCACCGAGGAGCGTATCGCAGCAGGACTCATATCTGTCTCACTATTTAATAGATATTTCTGCCACTGGACTTATTTTCTCCTCTAAAGCGTCGCTCTGCTGCTGCAAATAGATCCACGAGCTGCTGCCACATGTAAACAAACAGCGCCGTGTAACGATGTCGTCGCCCTCAGTACAGCAGTGTTGGGGCCGTGGATCTATAATACATTTTAAATAGAGATTTTATTATAGTTCTGTGGTTGGGGCAGATGGGGCGACAGTCATGGTCACAAACACAGTTGCAATATAAAAATAAACATTTGCACAAAGCCTAACCACATTTCTATGTTAAGAGTGTTAAAAGGATTATTCAAGGGACAAAAATGTGGGTTAACTATGACATTCATGAGATTAATCATGAAATATTTTAATCGACTGACAGCACTAATAACTTTATAAAGTTTCAGAAACCGATTTAAAATAATATCATAGGTCTTATGGTCATTAGTTACTGCGTAGCTGAATAGCACTGAGCTTTCAAACTTTTAATATACACAATGTTACTGTGAAACCTGGGGGTGGACGGTCACTGTTGAGCTTCATACCCACATTCAACACTTTTCCCTGCCCACTACTTCTTACTGGTCAGAGACGGACAAGAAAATCTAACTAATCAAAGTGACAATCTTGCTCTCAAGCTGATAGTTTTCATAATAAAATGCACAGGTACAAGCTTTATGATGTAATGAAAAGTGATTACGTCCTGATTACTGTATTTTCAGAGTATAAGTCAAAAAATGCATAATGAAGAAGAAAAAAACGTGTAAGTCACACTTTTTGGGGGAAATTTATTTTATAAAATCAGAGACCAAGAACCGACATTTCATCTTGAAAGGCAAATTATAGAAGTTATAAAAGACAAAAGTAATAAAAACAACCCATTAGAGAATAATCCGTGTATCATTCATTCATTTTTCAATATAGAAAATGAAAAAACAACTCTTTTCTTTATTATTTGTCTCTAAAACCAAAATTAAAACAGATAACAATTAGTTTTTTCATTTTTAATTCATATATAGGATTCATATATTTGGTCTATGGACTGTCAGTGTGAAAAATGTAATATATAAGTCGCACCTCAGTATAAGTTGCAGGAACCACCCAACCCCTGAAAAAAGTGTGACTTATAGTCTGAAACTACGGTGTAAATGATCTTTTTTTTTTGTCTATTTTTGTAATTATTCCCACTTAATCATCATTCTACCACTAAATAAACTCTCGTGTGTGTTTTAGGTGGAACCATGCGTTCAAGAACCAGATCACCACGCTGCAGAGCCAGGCCAAGAACCGCGCCAACCCCAACCGCAGCGAGGTCCAGGCCAACCTGTCCCTGTTCCTGGAGGCGGCCAGCGGCTTCTACACCCAGGTGGGTCCCACAGCCGAGAGGGAGATGGGCTCGCTCAGGTGGTGTCATGACAGTGAAGATAGACAGACATGTTTTGGTGTCGTTTGTGACAGAAAACTATTTTTAAAATGTTTTTTCCCAGGGTATTTGTGTTGGTTTGATATTTTTGCGAGTTTGGCTTAATAATAGAAACAGTACATTGATTTCCTGCAGATGTGGGGCATGACTTGACCCGAGTTAGTCCCTTTAATGTATTTTTCCCACCTGAAACTAATACTGGGATAAAGTTTCATGTCTTGACTGTCTAATAAAATGAGTACTGGTATATTATCTGGTATCATGCACTCAAAATCTAGACATGAGGCAAAGTATAGACCCTTTTAAGGCGTAAGTGATTAAAAAAAAAAAGAAGCTGTGTGCGAATTTGACAACGTAAGTAGCATTGTTCCCCATTCGGATTCATTCACGGACAGAAGAAGACCGAGATAAAAACATTTCCAGCACCAAAATGTCTGGTTGTTATGTGTGTGGTTGTCACAATCGATATTCTACCGACGGACTAAAGTTTTAAAGTTTTACTCACTGATCGGACACCGTTTGTCAAAGTCGGCTTGTTGAGGAATACTCACGATCTTTTAATGATGATCTTTTCACAGAGCTCGACAAACTGCTGAGTTTTGCCGTACTTCTGTTTACTCACACTAAAAGGGACTATTAACCCACTAGATTCAATTCAAAACAAATTCATGTACTTTGTAATATAGGCTCCTGTTTGTGTCACACTTCAGAGTGAAATTACCATCACATAAGGAAATCTCTAAATGTTCATGTGGGTTACAAATATGAAGTGTGTGAGTGAGCGCGACGGCGCTTCCGGCTCCATCGACTCTGGTTCCAACTGCCTTTACACTGAAAAATTGTCACTCCTTTCCTCTCTGAGTGCTGCTGTGAGCCTCGTCATTTTGGTCTTAAAATCTTAACTCACTCTACACGATCCTGGTGTTTTTATTTCGCTATTGTGTTGTCCGTAAATAAATTCCTGTTCCTAATATAGATCTGGCTCCAAATTTGCTCCTGTAACTGCTAAACTCGTGAGCTTCATTAGACTGGAGCTGAATGCCGTAACGTCACACTCCCTTACTCCACTTCTTTACACGGTCTATTAGAGCTGGGTGATTTTCCCCCGCAAAAAAATTTTACTTTTTTTTTTTTATAAAACACTCGATTCGATTCGACTGTACAGCAGCATCCAAAACGTTCAGCATGATGTGAAAACCTCTAATTTGGAAGCATTTCATATTGTCCACAGTAGGGATGTGCTTTTGATAACATTTTCTTAATCGATGGTCGGGAGAATTACCTTTTTAAAATGAATTATTATTACGAATCTGCATAGATAAACTCAACTTTACAACATATAAACCGTCACCACTATAGAGCCACATCAGCCCGTGTGAGATTAGAATGAGTTTAATGCAGCTTTGGCACATTTGTTTACGTTTTACAGAAACAAAAATGCTGGAAAAAAGCCGCTCTTTCCTTGTGCTGTTGCTTCAGCTTCTGTCGGACTAAAGGACACGACTCGGTGGATTATATGAGCGTTCTTCCTGTGACAGATTTGTTTGTGCTTGTGCCGTTCTCGGGGGGAAAGTTAGAAAAACGGAAAGACTATAGGAAGTCTTGGTGAAAGCAAAAAAATCTTAAATATCGATTTTCCAAAACAAAAAACAAATTGACGTGCCAAAACAATTTGACTTGCCAACTCGATTTTTATCTTAAATAGATTTTTTACCCAGGCCTACAGTCTATGGTTGAAGCGTTGTTTACATTTTTTCCACTTTGTTGTATAGATGTTAGGAGTTAAATCTGTCCTCCTGTTTGTACCATGTGAAAACTGTAAACCAAAGATGAAAATGTTCTGCCGATAAGCTCAAAATCCATCAGTCCAAACAAAGCTGCGCTCCTGTTTCCCTTCACCTGATCCTAACTGTCGTGTGTTTGTGTAGATGCTGCAGGAGCTGTGCACGGTGTTCCACGTGGACCTGCCGTGTCGCGTCCGCTCCTCACAGTTGGGGATCCTCAGCTCCTCGCCCCACAGCAGCAGCGCCATCGTGACCCCCCAGACCAGCTCCTGCTTCTACATCTGCCAGCACTGCCTCGTCCACCTGGGAGACATCGGTACGTCGACAGGTTTTTCTGAGTTTATTTTTGTTTGCTGTACTTTCCGTATGTGTCATTCATAGTTTGATGTCTTCACTGAGAAACTAGAGTGTAAATAATCGTACCTTAACTTCATAATTCAGGATGTTGGACCTCCAGAGGACTCGATTAAACAACTGAACTGAGGATTTCTCTGTAGTTTGGTGTCAGTAATCATGAATAATAGTCAAATTGTGACGCTCCTTGCATTCGTGCTAATATCTAATCGTGCTGTGGCTTTAGCTCCAGAAACTTCATACAGTTTATTGAGCTGGAACTACATTGGTTAATGTCACAATAGATAGGAAGTGCTGCGATGTTGAGTCGCGCAACTTCCGCTCGATGCTTTTCTACGACAAAATCCCTGTGGAAAAGTGTTGTGTTTTATTGACCAGCTTCATAAATCTGCCCCAACACCAAATCTTCATCCAACAGGGTCGACAAAGAACAGATTCTGTCCATGAAGAATTTATCCACAACGATCAAGGGAAGAAAGACGAGAACTTAAAGGAAACAACGACGAGCATCAGTGAAACTACTGAGCAAAACTAATGTTATGATCATGAATAAAACATAAATAACTTGTTCACTCAGACTGATTGTAGAATTAAAATTAAAAATCGATTTTGTGATGTCGACATTAGCACATACTGAGAGATTTGTGCAGTTTAAATGCTACAGATGTTCACAGATTAAATGTCGACCATTTAAACTGCACAAATCTCTTAGTCTGTGCTAATATCGACATCATAAAGTCGTTTTTCGCCTTAAGTTTTCGTCTTTCTTACCTTGATCGTTGTGGATAAATTGTTCATGGACAGAATCTGTTCTTTGTCGACCTTGTTGGATGAAGATTTGGTGTTGGGGCAGAGTTATGAAGCTGGTCAAAAAAATTCGACACTTTTCCACAGGGATTTTGCCGTAGAAAAGCATTGAACGGATGTGCTGTGGCCACTTCCTGCCATTGTGATAATAGTCTATAATGCAGTGCCCACAGTCTACAGATAATATTGGAAAACACTTTTGAATTGCTCCCATTTTTTATTAACATGAAGAGCCGAGTAAACCGTTTGAGAAAAGTATTCACCTGAGCTCTGCTTTGCTTCCAGCTCGTTACCGGAACCAGACGAGCCAGGCAGAATCGTACTACAGACACGCCGCTCAGCTGGTGCCTTCGAACGGTGAGTCTTAGAGATCGAACATGTTTTTATTTTCACGGTGGATTCCAAAACCGGTTGTTTGGAGTCCGGTGATCGACAACCCCACAGCCGAAGAGCTCTGCGGGGATTTTTATAAGCGCTCCCGGGACTAAAGTGTGCAAATAAAGCTTTGTGTGTATTCTCTAGGCAGCTGGTCTTTAGCTAAGGCTGACACACGATACGCTAAAAAGTGCAAATATCAGCCCTATATATTGGCCAGCCTATATATCATTGTCATCTCAGTGTAAACAGCATTATGAACCAGTAAACTCAAGCTGTGCATAGACAAAAGCATAAAAGGTGTGTGTTTAGTTGAAGTTTTAATGTATTGTAATTCCAATTCTTTTCCCTTAGTGCATCCTTCTCTTTTTTCCCAAACCCTTCTGCTGTATTTTTCAGACCATAAGGCATTGTAAGGCGCTAGATCAATGAACGGGTACTTTTTCATACATAAAGCGCACCGCATTATAAAGCGCATTAAGAGAGACTGATACCTCAGCCCAGGCTTCCACGATTCTTTGGCAGATCGTGGAGTAACTCGCCCGGCGTTCGCCCGTTCGAGTTTAAGCTACTTCCCTCTGGTCTTTAGTTTTTTAGTTCCGAGATCAAGAACAAATCGCTTTAAAATGAGTTTCGTTCCAGCTGCTATTGTACTTATGAATAAATTGTAATTTATTTATTTATCATGTTATTTTGATATAGTCCATATTTATTGCAATTTTTAGCTCAGTCAGATGAATTCTTTTATTTCTGGAACAACCACTCTGCACTGGAGAACTGCAACACTTTATTTATATTTATATTTGTGTTTTTATTGGCGTTTATTGTGCAGAATGTGGATGAATGAAATGTGGGACCAGCCTCTCAAATCTGCAAAACAAATTTACCTACGGGTACAAATAAAGCAACCTAACCTAACCTAACCTTGCCTTTTGTCCGACGCTCCCACGCAGCAGTTTAAACGGCTTGTTGACACCAATATCTATCGGTTGGAGTTCTTCGGTTAATCCACCCGGAATGATCCCGAGAGCCGAATCAGTTTGCTTCAACCAGGAACGAGAGTCGGCACGTTTCTGAACAGGGGCCATTTCGGGTCCATATGTGCACACCGTGATAAGATAAGATAAGAGAGGGCTTAATTGATCTCGCAGTGGAGAAATTCAACAGTCACAGTAGCTCCAGGACAGTTTAGTGCAAAAAAGGAAATATAATATGTCGAAGCACAGAAGTACGTATCACTCCGTCAGGCTCCGGACTACGGTCGCTGTAAAGCTCCGACACTCTGGGGCACTAAGTCTTTCAGAGATGTGCTTGGGGTGCAGATCTGCGCTTGTTTCATTATGGTTAAGCATAAGATGGGTATCTGTCTGTAGTCCTGGGGTCAAATTGGTTTAGTCCAGGTTTAGTCTCGGTTAAGACCTGGTTTAGTTCTGTTGTGGTCCTGGTAAACGCCGCCGTAATCGTAAGTTTTCATTTTGTGATTGTAATTCTTGATGTCGTAACTTTTCAATTCATATTCTGATGGATGAAATACACACAACACATTTTACGTACGACTGGACTCATTCGAGAGTTTGCGGATGTTTGTTTTATGTTCAGCTGCAACCAAATACGCAGGGATTTCTGTCCTATGTGCAAGTGTTTCCGAGAGCTTTCGTGCTCCATGCTATAATCCATCAAACAGTGCGGCTTCGTATCTTACAAAAGTACTAAAACATTTTGGCAGATTTTTGAGCGCCGTGTACCACATAAAATCTGTTTGAGGTCAGTGAGCAAAACCAGAATTAATACATGCATAAAGCGCACCGGCTTATTAGGCGCACTGATGATTTTTGAGAAAAATAAAGGATTTTAAATGCGCCTTATGGTCTGAAAAATACGGTAATTCTACTGCCAGTCCCTTTCCCAGATAATCATGTTTTCTGCTCTTGAACCCGAAGGAAAAAGATTAACCAAGAGAAACGGAGCAGAAAAATAAACTTGATTAAAAAAACTAATGTGCAAAATCCGCTTTTCAACCGTGTTACAGTTGTTTCCCTTCTCATTTATTCTCTAAAGTTGTATTTAGAGTGATTTATAATGTTCTCCCGTATTCAAGACGTCATTGCTCCGATCTGCCTCGACGTGCACACTTCCTTCTCCAGTTGTATTCATCAGTGATACGTAGGATAAGATCTGGTACAAATGGAAAAAAGAACATTACTGTCGAGTTTGAGGGGCCGACAGCACAATGAGCTTAACCTTTTTGCCCTAAACACCGGCGTCATTGCTCTTCTTGTGTCCCTGCGCTCTTCCAGGTCAGCCCTACAACCAGCTCGCTATTCTGGCCTCGTCCAAAGGAGACCACCTCACCACCATCTTCTACTACTGCCGCAGCATCGCAGTCAAGTTCCCCTTCCCCGCCGCCTCCACCAACCTGCAGAAGGCCCTGTCCAAGGCCCTGGAGAGGTGCCGAGCTCGTCCTCCTTTAAACAAGCCCGGTAGATCGTCCTGATGGCCCTGTGTCATTATTGTGTGTGTGTGTTTTTAGTCGAGAAGAGGTGAAAACCAAATGGAGCCTGTCCGAGTTCATCAAAGCCTTCATCAAGTTCCACGGACATGTTTACCTGAGTAAAAGTGTGGACAAGCTGGACGCGCTGAGGGGCCGACTGGAGGAGCAGTTTCAGGTCAGAATACGCATATTCAACTGGAAAAAAAAACAACAATAAACCAAGATTTCAGGGTGAACAGGGCACTTTACTTTAGAAAATTCGAGTTTTACATATACTAAGACCCTTTAGACACACAGGCACATTATGGGTTGTGTTTACACTTGGTTTTCGGCCAGTTAGTCCTGTTGTTCTGGTTTAGTTGTAGGTTTTTTGTCCCATTTTCGTCCCAGTAGTCACATGGCGCTTGTGCAAATGACACACTGCAGAAAACATTTTAAACCTAAACTATTGGCGATTGTTATTGAATCACAACTAGTTTTCCAGGCCTAGTTTGAACATGATTCTGTGTCATTCTGTGGTGTTGATCGTGGCCAAAGAGGTGCAAAAACATCAGAATATAGATATATCGTGATACTAAATTGGGTGATACAGCATCCTGATCATGGGCTGCTTGATCAGTGTATATATATATATAGAGAGAGAGTATTTTTTTGTATCTTTTAGCAATTTGTTTTGTAATTGTACTACAATTTTGTTGCTTATTTAGTGCATTTAGTGTACTTTTATGCAATACACTGTTTGGATGATTCAAATAGATTTCATATTAACTTTGCACAAGTGTTGGTTTAACAAAGGAATACTATTGCTGTGTATCCTGTGTGTTATATCAGTATTGTGATAATATCGTATCTTGAGCCATTTATCTTTTATCGTAAAGAAGCGTGACATTTAAAAAAAAAAGTTCTGCATATTTATCCATCGCAATTTCCCTTTAGATTTTATTTTGTCTAAGTAAGAACAAATAAAAGGCTTTCAACGTGAATTTAAAAAATGAACAGTACAGAATTTTAATTGGTGCTCTTTAAGGCACACATTCTGTTCCCCAAATGTCTTTGCTGAGCCGAGTCGATCACTGACCTTTAGCGATGTCTGTCAGTTGATCTTGATTAAACTGAAGTCCCGGCTCTTGGCTGAAGGCTCCTTGTTTCCTGTCGTTCGCAGAGGCTGATGCTGCAAAAGGCCTTCAGCTCGCAGCAGCTCGTGCACCTCACTGTGATCAACCTGTTTGAGCTGCACCACCTCCAGGAGCTGAGTGACACCGAGCAGAGCCCGGGCTCCGAGCAGCACATCTGCTGGACTCAGCTGCTCAGCCTATTCAGTGAGGACGCACACACACACACACACGGCCCAGTCCCATTTCTAATTTCTACCCCTTGCCCCTTGAAACTGAGCAACAAAGGGTAGAGGTTGAAAGTCGACCCCTACGGATTGAGACTCCCCTTCAACAATCACATACGTCGTCAGAAGTCTCCGCCAGCTTTTACGTAAACTTACTGTCAGAGCAGAATGACATGCACAACCTGAGCTTTTCTAATGATTAAACCAATAATATCGCTTTCAGTTACTTGGGTCACAATATCCAAATAACATCTGTGCAGCACGGATGCTCGCAATTCGTTCACAACTTTATTTCCATACATCATCTGATCACTCATTATTTATTTGGCGTCTTTCTGGACACCCAAGGTCGTCTTACAACAGCGCTTTTTCACAGACACATGTCCTCAAAGACGCTTCACAGAGCATGTTCTAATGCTGTTCTAGTGTCCCCAGATTTCACCAGACGTGTGTTGTTTTTGTGTTGCTCTCAGTGTCTTTCTTGGGAGTGATGTGCAGCAGAGCCATCCTGAACCAGTCCGAGAGCGAGGAGCAGATGGGAGAGTGCCCCCTGCCCGCCATCAAAGTGTCCCTGGACTGGCTCCGTCTGCGGCCCGGCCTCTTCCACCAGGCAGCCGTGCACCAGAGACAACAGTGAGTGCAGCATTTTACTCTCAGCATCGTTTTAGACAGAACAGTTTGCACGTCCCATTAACCCCCGAAGACCTAAGGGCACTTTTAGTACATTTCCCCTCGCTTGGATTTTTTTTCTTCTTAATTTTGCTTTTAAAACTGCCCCTTTTACCCCCTAATGAAGTGTTCTACATCTTTTTGTTCAGTACAATCTGTTATTTCACAAGCTGCTGCTGTTGTTGTGTCATGAGGCTGTAATAAAAGCTACAGGACCAGAAATAGAGATGATAAAAAAAAAACTGAAAATAAAATTCACACTCTTTTATACAAAACACACAGCAAACATAAAAAATGCTTAATTTAGGGCCTTAGCTACAAAAATGCAAAATATCAACTCTGTAAGTAAATTAAAAATCTCCTTATTGCCCTAAAAACAAAAAAAAAGTGTAATCGCTCCATGACTTTCCTGGTCCAGTTCTGGAAACAGCTCCTGTCAGGTCCAGGGCCAGAGCCACAGCACTTCTGCATTTCCAGGGTGTTTTTTACATTTAGATTTGTTCATTTTGAATGAAATAAACCTTTCAAAAAAATAGAAATGGATGCGCATTTACGCACAACAAGATGCATAATTTTCTGTTTATTTGAGAAAAACTGCACTGCAGAAAAACGGCTTTTTCAATTATTATGAAGACACACGCTCGAGAGGAGTCGACCATCTTGACTCACTTCACTCTTTGGCAAAGTTTTGGCCAATTAAAATAGACTGAGCCCATGAGTTTGGCAGAAAACAAAGTTCCTATTGGACACTTGTTTTGCGCACGTCATCACACAGCGTGAGTGTGACGTAGGATAAAGCCGCAGAAATGTACGTAAACCTCTATGTCTGCACTTTCAGAGGGAGAAAAGTAAGTTTCTATCTTTTATGTTAGAAAGTTATGCGCGGTTATATAAAACATATTCCTCAGAGTCGTATACGGTGTCGTAGGCCTTCGAGTTAAAGGTGCATGTAATAGGTCATCTGTGTCTGTTTGCAGTGTTTGGCCCTGGCTCGTGTCTTTGCTCAACGGATTTCAACCCAAAGAAGAGGATGTGTCTTGTTCTTCAGGTACCATTTTCCCACTATTCAACACTCAGCTTGTTTTTGTTATAATTTGATGTTTTGATTCTAAAGACGATGCCCTGAAATGCTTCTCTCTGGTCTGGTCACTAAACCCCAGCGCCTGCAGCCAGTCATGAATCTGCTCTTTCCCACAGTGGTGCCGCTGCCTGAGGAGTTCGAGCTGCAGGGCTTCCTCGCTCTGAGACCCGCTCTGCGCATGCTGGACTTTACTAAAGGCCACCAGGGTGCGCTGCACACCAGACACCAGCGCCTGGTCTCCCTGGGCAAATGGATCGCAGACACACAGCCTCTGTAAGCTCGACTCTCGCTCTGCCTCAGCTCCTGTTTCATGAGATTCTTGTCTGTTTACCACTAAAGGGTCATTAAGAAAAGGTTTGTTCTTTTTGACAGCAGCAGAAAGAAGGCTAAATGTATGTTTTTTACTCGAGTAAAATACTGTTACACAGCTAAAATCTTGTCTATTACAAATACATTGACATCTTAAAGTTAGATTATATACAAATCTACTGATTTAAAATATATCAAAATCATAATCGTCTAGTGCAGGGGTGGGCAATTTTTTTTCCCTTGGGGCCACATGAGAAATAGAAAATATTGTGGAAGGCAATTCTGCGTATTATTAATGGTATTTCTTTATAAAAAAAGCAGTAAATAGTTCGTTTTGACGTACTGGTCAGACTGGGAAGAGTTTATGTTATGACTAAGTGATGAAAATGTGAGGTTTCCTTACATAAAATGTCATTAAAGTAACCATTAAAAACACCTATAATAAAAGCAATGCAGCTTTAGTTCATGCATGAGGTAAAAAGATAAAATATATTTATTTTGTAATTCCAAATGAGTTTAAACGGCCGGTCAGAGTCGACCAAATGCACAGGTCTGGTCTGGTCCAGTGTGTGCAAAAACAAATCTATATAAAAAATTTTTGGCCCTATCGTCCAGTCCTATTCCAAACTGTGCAAGATTGTAACCAAAGGAATGAGATTTCCAAGGAAACCAGTAGGATTAAGAGTCAGGTTTGTGGAGATGCAAGCCTGCTCACAATAAGGCCGCTTGTTGTTGCACTTGTTTCAATGCAATTAACGCCACCAAAATGAAAAAAAAAAGCTTTAAAGTTATACTGTGGCTTTAAAATGTTTATTTTTTTAAGAACGTGGATGATTTTTTAGTAGTAGTCGGTCTGTTTAGGCATTTTCTGCTGTATTCCATTAGCCTGATAGTATTTGAAATTGCCATAAGTAATTTTTTTGGCCAAATTGTGATCTCTGCCTCACTTTACTCTCCTCCCACTGCTGCATCACCTGCAATCAATGTTGTGTCTTTCTTTTTTTGGAATCTTGTTCACACATATGGTTGAACTTTCTGTTACAATATCAATAATATATAAAAATGTGGGGTTTTTTGTTTTCTGAAAATGTTAAAATATAACTTAGGCACCTGTGCTATTAGGCCAATGATTTGAGGCTCCATGTCTCTGCGGTGTCCAGGCTCATGCAGTGCCGCGTGTCTGAAGACGGCCTCCTCACCTTCCTCACGGACCTCCCCGAGCTGCCCATCGACGAGCCCCAGGAGAAAGAGGTGCTGCAGGAGTCCTCCAACAGCGAGCCCAGCCAGACCGAGTCCAGTAGCTTCAAGTCCTCCATGTCCCAGGGCAAGACCTCCAAAGAGAACCAGAAGCCCCGCGAGCCCAGCCGGGACGCCCCCCGCACCCTGCCCAAGGAGCCCGTCAAGGAGCCCGTCAAGGAGCCCATGAAGGAGCCCATGAAGGAGAGGAGGGACGTGTGCAAAGGGAACACTGCGGCCGCCAAGGCCGACGCCAAGTGGGATAACAAGAAGAAGAATGAGATGAAGAAGAGCACGCATGAGAAGACTTCAGACTGCAAACAAGTAAAGCCCTCCTGAGCTTCAATAACACAACAACAATATTTCAGTTTGTTTTCTCACAGTGACCAAACTGCCTCCATTGGGTTTTGTTATGTGTAAAAGCTTCTACAAAAATTCTGAGAAACACATGGGATGCTTGGCTTAAAGTTGAACTCCGGCACGTTTGAAGCTGAAGTCCGTTGCTAGAGGAGGTCGAATTCTGTCCGAAGCCAAAAAACGGCACAGATCAGTGTTTCCTCGGTGGAGATCTCACTGTGGCAGTGAGTCTGTCAAGGCAACAAACTAGTGTAGTGATGGGGGCAAGTTCTGAACTTCCACGTAAAATGCCAATTTGCTTCACACTGAAGAATCTTAACACCACTTTAACCCATCTTACAACAGCCACGAGTCTAAAGTGGTGTTAAGCTTCTTCAGTGTGAAGCAAATTGGCGTTTTACATGGACGTTCAGAACTTGCCCCCATCACTACACTAGTTTGTTGCCTTGACAGACTCACTGCCACAGTGAGATCTCCGCCGAGGAAACACTGATCTGTGCCGTGTTTTGGCTTCTGACAGAATTCGACCACCTCTAGGAACGGACTTTAGCTTCAAACGTGCCGGAGTTCAACTTTAAGCACTTCTAATTTTTGTCTTCTCTCAAATGCTAATGCAAAAAAACTGAAGTTGCAAATCAAATCATTTATTTTAAAGTCAGACTGGCTGTAATTTAACCCACCAGAAGCACACGTGTTCTAATGCTGCTGCCGTTTGTGGGTGTTGGTCCCATCTGTGTTTCAGATGAAAGTGCAGACGGAGATGAGGAAAACTCCTGAAGTGTCTGAGGTGAAGAAGAGCCCGGGGGCCCCCACACAGCCCACCGGCTCCACGTCGCAGTTTGTGCACATCCACCACCAGGGGGCCTTTCCCTCGCTGCCCAGCTGCCCAGGTGTGTGTCTGAGGCGTTGGGTGATAACAGTGGGGAACCATTTGAGAAAAAAATTATCTCGAGTTAGATTTTTATGCTGAATAAAACTAAAATTGGCTGATTGCAAAATTTTCTAGCACATCAAGTTTTTTTTTCCCACAGCTTACCCTCCGGATAAGCAAAATTCCACTGATTCCACTTTATTTCTATAGCACATTTCATAAACAAAATAGTTTCCAAAGTGCTGCACAAAATGAATAAAACATATCCAACAGAAATAAAAATAAAGCTCTATTTGCCTCCACTAGTCCTCGTAAAAACACAATAAAACTAGTAAAACCAAATAAGAGCAAAAATATACATGAAAAAAATAATAAAAAGGGAAAATAAAAACATTAAAATAAATAAAAGACACCGAGGACCACACAACTCATGCGGTGTTAAAAGCCAGAGAGTAAAAGTGGGTCTTAAGAGTAGTAAGAGTTGCAGCTGATTACGATTGGACTCATCTGCAGCTACGAGGCGACGTGTTTATGCCTCACAATTGAGACAGTGTGAGGTTTGCGCAGCTCCCAATAGGTCAGAACTATTACAGCACAATAACAGGAGCCGTATCCTTTGTACAAACATAATGGTGCTAAATAAACATTGCGGTCAGGCCTGTTTCTTTCATATTTGATTGTATGTCAATATTTGAACATTTTTATAAGAAATCAGACATCTATTAAAAGGATAGTATTTTGTAACTTGTGACAGTATTTTTTTTTGTAGTTTGTAACAGTAGTTCTACCTATTTAACATATTTATTTTTGGATTTTTTGTGTGTACAGCATTTTAAAGGGATAGTTTCGGTTTTCTGACATGAATCTGTACGTCCCCGTCAGCTGCGTCGTGCATCAACACTGACTTACCTCCCGACAGCGTTCGGTGAGACGAGTTCTTCCCCGGTTTTGGTGCTGATGAAAGTGTCCGGCGAGTTGGCTGGAGTCACGAAAATAAAGCGTTTTTCTTCTCAAAACAATATGTGTTCAAAAGAGTGAAACATTTGCATCACAAAAAGTCAGACCTCATAATCTCTTGGTGCTATTTTCTCTCCGGTTGTATCACTCCGCAGGTGAAGCTGCGCCTGTTTCACTGTGTTTCCTGCTCGGAAAGTTCACGACAACATGTGTGACTATGACCCCGACGATGAAGAATTTGCCTTTAGCACAGAGCCAAGGGGAGATCTTTATGAACCAGAATAAACTGATGCCCAAATCCACCAGATGGAGTTAGAACAGCAGAGAGACAGAGTGGGACAAGCTGAAGCTGGATTTTTGTTGTTCCAGTCTGGAGAATCACAAGTCCACACCATTTTTTATATATATATCTTATACAAGCTTATATACTTATCGCTGTAGCTCTCACGTTAGCTCTCTCATGTTGCGGCGGTCAAAAGTCTGAGCACGTAAACACCGAACTACTGGAAAAAGTGTTGGATTCGTGTGTGGCTTCACCTGGCGGCAGCGCGGAGTGATATGACCGGAGAGAAAATAGTACCAAGTGATTATGAGCTCTGACTTTTTCCCTGTTCACGTTTTGTGACGCAAATGTCTCACTCTTTTGAACACACATTGTTTTGAGAAGAAAAACTCTTTATTTTCATGACTCCAGCCAACTTGCCGGACACTTTCATCAGCACCGAAACCGGGGAAGAACTGGGCTCAGACGCTGTCGTGGCGGATTCATGTCAAAAATCCCAAATTATCCCTTTTAAGTACAGTATTTTTCATAGTTTTAAGAAAATGGGCATTCTATAGTTCAAAAGCATGATAAGTTTGGATTCCGCACCCAAAAATGAGTTAAAGCAGCTGTCAGACCTAACTCGACTCAACAAAAATTGTGTTCCCCAGTGTAATAGAAAACCAGTGTTGCCTTTAGCCCCTGCACATGTCTCAGTGTAACGTTTGTGTCCCTGCAGGCTTCCCTCCTTCAGCCTACGTGCTCACTCCTCCTGTCCCGTTCTCCAGCCTGACCGGCTTCCACCAATTCTCCCCGGGGCCCGTGTCCATGCCCGGGCACTTCCTCTCGCAGGCGCCGCCTCAGCCCAACAAATCGTCCCACCCTCCGTACACCCAGCAGCGCTCTCCGCCTCAGGGCTCTCCGGCCTCGGTGGGACAGAGCCAGGCCCCGGGATCCACGTCCATGAGCCAGCAGCAGGTCACAATGGGCAAGAGTCCTCCTCACCTGGGCTTACAGCAGGTACCGCTCGTCACTTTACGGGCGCTCAGTTATGTTTAGAAAGTTCATTTTGTTTTAGGACTTCTGATGCGCTGAAAAGAAACTCGTAAAAAAAGAGAATTGTATTGTGTTAGTGATCTGAACAGGGAGTGACTCAGAGCCTGAAACACCAAAGTGAAACTTAAAAAACGTGTTCTTTTCGGCGAATATAGCATTTTAAAAACAATAAACGGTAACATGGTGATCTAAATATGTTAGGTGTTAGCAGTTACTACCCCATAGTAGTAAAATCCCCCCTCGTTACAACATTTTCTCCACAAATCGTTCTACCTTTTCTGCATAAAAACTACTAACGCTGTAGTAAATATCTGTAAACATCTGTAATATCTGTTTGCTAGTACATATTTTATTTATTTTGTCGTTTTCTGAGTGGTTAAAATGTGAAATTTGACCCTGAATCCTATTTTGAAAACATAAATTGCAAATCTAATCACAGTTGGGTATTTTCCCCAAATCGCTCAGCCTTAGTTTGAATCCGTATGTATGTTTGTAATGGTATTGTTCTGGTTTAGGTCGAGTAATGTAAGAAAAACAAAGAAAGAAAGAAATATGGTGCAGGGAAGTAGTTCCAAAGCAGCTGTACCTGATTTTGACCATCTTAAAAAGGTGAAAAGCAAAAGTAGGTCATTCAGTTTAAACGGTTTGCAGTGGTCGTTGAGTTATTCCTCGCTTTCCTGACACATTCCTACAATTATTCACCGCAATGACTTCAGTAGCTCTTTTCACAGAGACCAGGGCGCAGATTTGCTCTCCTGATGATGCTTAAAACAACGAGCAGCCTTATTACCTGGCCCACAAAGGATAAAAACATATTATTTGGACCCCAAGAGCTGCTTTCCCGTGGCAAAACTACTTTACATGGAGAAAACTGCCAGTTTCTCTGATCTGGCCAAGATTTTAACACTTATATCAGGTTATTCATCTTGTTTTCAGATTTATTATCGATTTTCTAGTCCTGAGACTGCTTAGTATCAGTCTAGAATTTGTTTATTTTCAGATAACTTATCAAGTAAAATTATCTGTCCATGCAGCAGGATAATTTCACTACTTTCAAGTCATTTTCTGATAATTTTGTTTATATCTTAAGCTTTTTCAGTGTAGAAAGTTGGCTCTAGAGTAGGGATAGTGAAAACGAAAAAAAACCATGACCGACCACCGAGCCTCATTAAGCGTTCAGTTTAAAATCTATTCTAAATCTAATCGCTATTTGAAATAAAGGCCATTTGGACTCGAGCCGTGCTTTCCGCCGGCTCTGACACGTGACAGCGCAGAAGATAAAGGTGTTAGTCAAGTGTTAGATGCTCATTTCAGAAAATGGCCACTCCGAAGAGATGCTGCTTATAGACTGAGGAGCGCAAGTTTGTCAACCCCAAACATGAAGCATTTATACACAAACATGCACGTAAGGCTCAGTTTAACCCAGCAGTCATGACTTTAGTCACAATATGCACAAAACCATGAGGATAAAACTCCAAAATATCCAACAGTCGCCTACACAACAAAAGCACTTCTGTGGAAACTCAAACCACCTCCTCATAGCAGCACTAAAGCTGTAGAGATAAACAGAAACACAGAGAAAGCACTCGGCGGTGCAGAGTTAGCACAGTTAGCATAGTTAGCACAGTAGGTTGGCTTTTCTCACCTGTAGAAGAGGCCTGAGGGTGTTGCAGTTTGAGGTGAAACATCATCAATGATGTGAACCTCGCGTCTTTAGCAACGAGACCTTGTGCCACATAAATGTGCGTTTAGGCTCCTGTCTGTGATCATTTAGGGCGACTCACACTCGGACTGTAGAACTGTGCTGTGCTCAAGCACGATTACATACAGTTTCATTTAACCGGCGGGCAAAACATTTTGACCAGTTAATGTTGATTCACTCAACCACTGATCAAACGGATACTGGTCACATCCCTACTCTAGAGCTCCTGATTAAACATCAAAAAATGTCATTGGCTCCATCCACCGTGTTTATTTTCATTCGCTCCTTTTTATTTGAGCATCTAAGTATCTTAGTGGTCAGCAGATGGCAAAGAACAACATCAATGACAACAACAAAGGCATCCACAGAAAATAAAGAGCAAATTAAACCCCTGAAAGGATCAGGCAGAAGCAAGAAGCTTATAGAAGCCCAGACCTTTTCACATTAAAGTATTTGAAAGTGCACAGTACATTTGATTTCTGATGATCCATTTTCTAATTCTTTTCCAAAACAAACAATGTTTGTTTACAATCAGCAGCGTTAACTTTTAAATCAGCAGCATTAACTCTTTTATTTATTGCAAACGAGCAAAATGTCCAAGATGCCTCAGCAAAAATGATGAAATGAGAAAAAACAAAAACTATCCAACAACTCGACAAAGATGAGTCAAAACATGCATACGTCACACTTAAGTCTTTTCTGCATCACGTCTTGTTTTGATGTCATCTTGATTCTGTCTTGTCCTTTTTCCCATGATGCTCCAGTACCTCCAGGAGCATTCGTCTCCTCTGTGGAGCCAGGGTTCGGGCACCAAACTGCCCCAGATGCCTCTGCCCCTGAAGCCCCAGCAGCAGCAGCAGCAGCAGTCGTCGCAGTCCCTGTTCATGGCCCCGGAGCCCAGCCTGAAGCAGTTTGACCCTCAGCCCTCCATGTCCGGACTCGACAAGAAGTTTTCCTCCGGCCTGCCCCAGGACCAGATGTGGAAGTACTCGAGTAACCCGGCGGTGCTGGAGCGCCTGAGGAGGGAGCGCGAGCTGGACGGACCCAGAGCACTGCCCTTCCAGGTAACTCCAAAAAGCCATAACTCCATATTGATCCAGAGGAAAACTAGTATTAGGGATATCACAATAACACAGGTGGAAGTACAATGTGTTGGTGAAAGAAAATAAGAAGAAAATGTAGTGTTCAACAAATTTATTAGACCACTGCCAAGGTGTTTGCTGCTGCTGCCTTACGTAATTTAACAGTATTTCTGTTTACCAAAATGTCTTTTTATGTTTCTATAAGGCAGACATGTCCAAACTATGGTCCGGGGGCCAAATGTGGCCCTCAGACCAATTGTTTTGGCCCTCAGGCTTCCACAAATAATACTTTTTACTGCATGTTTTTGAAATCTACCTTGATCAAGCTAATGTAATGTGTCCTTTTGAGGGTCTAAGCCTGAACAAAGGTCTGGAGGATCATTCAAACCTGTTATAAATGCACAGATTTGAATTACTCACTGTTTTGACCCTCAGTCTATGACCCTCGATGGGCCCTCACGCTGGTCTGTGTTTTAATATGTGGCCCTTGATGAAAAAAGTGTGGACACCCCTGCTATAATGGTTAATCCCCCAGTATATACAAGATCTTTTTATCAAAACAACATCTTTAATGCTAAAATAGAACTATTGTTGCTGTCCATACATTTTCAAGTGTAGTGTTTTCCAGAATGACACCAAAGCCTCATCCAAAGCAAGTCTCTGGGAACAGCATCGAAACTATTTGGAGCTCAATCACAAAAGAGACTTTGCAAAACGACATAAAAACAGCAGCTGTTATCTGCGGTAACACTGCGCCCACACAAAATATTCACATTTTTGGTTATTATTTGTCAACAGGGACGTTTTTGTTATACTATGAAGTTATTTATGTTTTCTTCTTTTTATAACAGGTGGTCTAATAAATTTGTTAAGCTCTGTAGATGCTCAACGATAATATTGAAATGGGTTTATGCCACTGATATAATAACCAAAAAAGCAGAATAATCCTCCAAAAAGTATAATATGGTTCAAAATCTTACAAGTTTGTATCTATAACGAGTCATAGAAGTTTTGTATTGGACTTTACAGCTCAAATCCTATTGTAGAAAAGAGAAAACAATGAAATGTTCCTCACTCGTCCAAAGAAAAGCCACAAAAATAAATACTGACTTCAAAAATGATTGTTCCATTTACGATAGTTAGTCATTATTGTAATGAGCTTAACTAGTATCGATACTCATTTGAACAAGTACCAATACTGAACCCTTTAAAGTACATATATGGGGTATATTTTCATGGTTTTCTGTGTGTTACTTGATTTTTCGGGGATAGTGTCTGTGGTAATTATTATTTATTCTAGTTTTACAGCAGTTACGTGACATTGTGTGGGAAAAAGTTGGCGAAAGGTTAATGCTGAAATGTGGTGAATTCGAAGTTATAGAGTTTAGAAACACTTTTACATTTATAGAGCAAACTTTAAGCTCTTTGGTCTTGGAAATCCTGGAAAAGTCATGAAAATTGAAAATTTTATCCCCCAAGCCTGGAAAAGTCTTGGAATTTTAGCGTCTCTTTCACACAACTACAGCGTTTTGTTAAGTTCTCATTAGGATATTATGATTATTTCCGATTATTTTCACACGTCTCTGATACCGGTGAACCCCTCACCCACCTTCACTCACAAATGTTCTGCGGGAAACACTGCAGGACGCTACAAAATAAGGGGTTTTGTTTAAAAGAAACACAATAAATGCACCGACAGGATTTTGAATGTTAAAAACTATAAAATCTAACCATAAGGTGAGTGGAAAGGGTTAAAATTTCATATTTAGCCCTAAAAGTGCTCAATTTTACACATGTAGGTGCCGTAAAGTCACAGAAAATTCACTTTAGGTCATGAAAAAGTCGTGGAAATGTTTTAAAATTTTGTCAATGAAAGCGTGGGAACCCTGTTATTATGTTTATGTCTCTATCCCAAGTCATTGTAAAGGTAAATAAGGCTCAAGTTTGCATGACCTGCTCATGTTTTTGTTAAAAAGGAAGCAACAGTTGGCTCAGGAAGTAAAACATTAGCATTTTAACACCTCTGCTGTTGAAGTTTGACCATCACAATTAAAAAGAGCTTCTTTTATAGTTCAGAAACGCAGCCTGTTGCTTCTTAGCGCTTCACTTTTTTCAACACTTTTGCTTTTCTCTCCTTCCCTTTTCTTGCCCCTTTTCTTCTTCTTTCCTTCTCCTCTTTGCCGGGCCAGGACCCCAAGTCGTCTCCTCTGCTGCCCCCGGACTTGCTTAAGACCCTGGCAGAGTTTGGGGAGGACGAGGACATTGTCTTTCCCAAAGCACCGTCACTTTTCCACGCCTTGGCATCTCCTCTCAGCTCTGCTCCTGGATCAAACCTCTTCGTATGTAGCGCTCTTCCTCTCCCTCTGTTTTTCACCCGTGTTGGTACTCGCGGGGCTGCTCAGTCGGACATGTTAAGAATCAGAAAGTTTGGTTATATAATTATTGTGAAAAGAATCCAGTATTTGCTTTTTTCACAGTGGTTTTAGATCAATAATGTTATTTAAAATGTCCAAAATATACAATAATTGTCATAGATTATTCCTACAGCAAACAAAAGCATAAAATGTATATCTTTTTAGCACCAAAATAGGTTAAAATAAAAGTGTTTTTGTTTTTTTACATAGAAAAACACGCGTCCTTATTGTGACCAAACTCTTATTTGGCCCGTAGGAGTAATTCCTGCTTGTTTCCATGGAAATGTTCCTATATAGCTATAATATTCCACAGTATGGCATAAAACTATACACTTTATAAAGAAATGGGAAAAGAAGCATTTAGCTCCAGTCAAATAAAGCTCATTGAGGCAGTTATCGCGGTACATTTGGAGCTGAATTCTGTATTTGTCTATTTGGCTTTGGTACAAAAAAACGGCTGGTTTGGCAGGAAACGGGCGCTTAACAACATTGTCAATCAATCAGCTTTGTCAATTAGGCTGTGGCTAATGCTACCGATAGCAACCTTGGGGAAAGAAGGCGCCTGATTTGTCTGTTAATGTTCATGTCTTGGAAAATACGGAAATAAAAAACCCAGGATCACGTAGAGCGGATTAACGTGAACATTTTAAAACCAAAACGACAAACCTGGCAGCAGAAGCTATGAAAAGACTGGCAAGAGTTTATCAATAGAAAGTAAAGTGGAGCCAGAGTGGATGGAGCCATGCTAGAAGTTAGCTCCAGTATGTCTATAGTTTACAGTCTGTGTTTAAAAATGCTCTGTGAAGCGTCTTTGGGACAACTATAGTTTTAACTTTGTTTCTATGCACGGTTTTGCTTTAATGAAAATGATCAGTTAATCAAACTTTATTTATAGAGCACTTTTCGTGCAAAAAAATGCAACACAAAGCGCTTTAAAATTAGATAATGTTTTTGAGTTTAAAAATTTAATGTAATAAAAATACAAGTTACGGGTCACACAGAATTGACTCTTATGAGCTTTAAGACGCGTTATAATGTTGTTATCTCATCAAAAACACAGAATTGTGCTTTGTTTTGTTCATTTATTATTAGTCTGTCCACATCTCCAATGCTCAAAATGCTCTGCTCCACCTTGTGATGTCATGTAGTGGGAATTTTCAAGGTAACAGCTCCTTTTACCTTCAGCAGAGATTGGTAATTGCTGTATTCCTGTATTCCCACATTACCACAGTTTGTTAGAAGAACTCTAAACTAAATCTGCAGGGTTTGTGTGTTAAACATGTGTGAATGAAACAAAACACGACTCCAGGTCTGTTTGTGATGAGGAAACGACATTATGACATAGATCAGACGATGGCGTAATACAGAACATTTAAATCAAAAGTGAAAAAGACAGTGGTTCATTTGTTTGTTCTGTTTTTCTGCAGTACACTCAGAGCCGGATGGAGCCCGGAGTGGAGAGCCTGAACCAGCCGCCCTCTCTGCTGCAGGGCTTCAACATGCAGGTCCGAGCCGCTCCAGAACAAACACAATATACACGACTCAATATAGACCTGACACCATCACTACGATTCTACTTTATCCTTTAATACACCTGTGAGGGCATTTCTTCTTGTTTTTTGTAGAGGTCAATGTGATGACGCCGGAGCTGCAATTAGTTGAATAATTAACTATATACAAGACCGTGTAGCATAGATATTAGAACTACCAAAGTTTTATGTTGTGCTATTTATTATTATTATTTTATTTTTATCAGCCAGTTCGCTTAGTGTGTCCCGAGGTGTCCCGATCAAGATTTTTTGGCTTCTGATCAGATCTGATTTGTTTTTGTTTTTTTTAAAGAGTGCTCTTTCTGATACCGATCCGATACTTTATATATATATATATATATATATATATATATATATATATATATATATATATATATACACACACACATATATATATAGCTCCGGTAGCGTCGTCTCTGTAATGTCGTGTCGTGAAGGAAGTTCGTACTTAAGCTACAACAAATCCATTAGATGACGAAACCGACCATACCTTCTTTGAAATGCCTCCGCCAGTGTTTGCGCCTTGTGCTTGTAAATCTCAAGCTCGTCTGGATGATTCTTTTGTAAGTGACGAATCAAATTGGTGGTGTTAAAGTGGCTCTGCTGGTTCCTCCACCAGAAACTGTTTGTTTGCAGCGATTGCGTCGCTGTTTGACTCTCGTTTTGTTGTAGTGAAAAGTCCCACACAGCGACATGGCGGCGTTTTGATTTGTTGATGCTGCAAAAACATGAGAAACTGGATCGGTCCGATCACCTGACTGAATCCAATACTGTCCAATACTCATAAAAGAGCCGGACTGGGAGCCGATACTGAATATCAGAACAGGGCATCCCTATTTGATGGTGTTTTAGTTGAATGAAGAGGGGGGCATTTATGTAAGACCAACTTTTTTGAGCTTTCTACCATGTTATAACATTGTTCCCATCAAACACTTTTTGCTTAGCTGTAAGATTCTGTGCAATTCTCCATAAATACACAAAAATATGATACAAAACTGTACACAGAAACTTGACGAACCTGATGCGATGTGCGGTCAAAGTAAAGTATTCCCTCTTTAATATCAAGTTCAAAAAGTTTATTGTCAATTCTTTATACGAAAAACATATAAAGAATCAAAATTGTGTTTCTCGCTCCCATGTGTTTAAAAAAATAAAAATAAATGAAAAAGTCCAAGTGTTCTTCGGGGTGTTCTGTCAGACAAACACATTTTTGACTAACAAAACACCGCATTATTGAGAGCGCGAGAGGCCGCTACGTGTGCACGCGCCGCCGTATCCAGTTATTTTTCAGTAGTAATATATTTTCTACAGTAGTACGAGAGCTCTAACTGAATATTTGGTTTAATCTTGTATGTTCTTGTGAAGACACAGGTTTGCCACGGCCCTCACCACTCTCGATATTTCTTTTCTCTGCAGCTAAACCAAAACAGCATCTTCAGCCACTGTGGGAAAAACCTACCTCCCGGCTCCAAACCCGAATCTCCACTGATGAAGGATTATTCACTGTTTGAACCGACCTGGCCTCCTCCCCTGCCAGCCAGCTCCGGTAAGCCCGCCCTGGACCAAAGTCATCCCACAATATTGTTAAAAAGTCGCTGAACGGGCAAATTCATTCATTCATTTATGCCGGAGTCTCCTGTGGGCTGCTGTGTAGTGCAGCATTGTTGATTTGTCCTCATTTTTATGACTCAAATTTCAAGTCGTTTTCCATTTACCGTATTCTTTGGACTATAAGTCGCACTTTTTTCAGGGTTTGGGCTGCTATACTCAGGTGCGACTTATATATTACATTTTTCACACTAGCAGCCCATAGACCAAACATATGAATCCTATATATGAATTAAAAATGAAAAAAACAAATCGTTATCTGGTTTTTGGGTTTAGAGACAAATAAGGAAAAGAGTTGTTTTTTCATTTTCTTATTTTTGGTTCTATATTGAAAAATGAATGAACGAATGATACATGGATTGGTCTCTTTTGGGTTGTTTTTATTACTATAACTTCTGTAACTCGCCTTTCACGATGAAATGTTGGTTCTTGGTCTCTGATTTTATCAAATAAATTTCCCCCAAAATATACTCCAAAAATGCAAAAAATTTCAAAGTTCATGACATAATTTAATAAAAGCTGAGAGCCTGTTTCATGTTTTTATGTGATTTAGAGGCTGCGACATTAAAGTTTTCATAAACAAATCAAAATTCTTCAAAAACTCTGTTGGTAGACGCTGCAGGCGTCTGAGTACAGGCTTCTGCAGATGTGTTTTGGGGATTTTTGAGATTCTACAAACGAAAAACTAGATCCACATCCATCCTGATGTTCTGTGGAGCTCCCCAATTTTTAGTTTAATGACACTCCAAAAAGCTTAAGATATAAACACTTAAATCGATCAGAAAATCACTTAAAAGTAGTGAAATTATCTTGCTGCATGGACAAGTTCTCTTAAAATAAACCACCTCTAGACTAGAATGAAGCCGTTTCAGAGCTAGTAAGTCGATAATAAATCTGAAAACAACATAAATAACCTCATATAAGTTTTAAAATCTTGGCCTGATCAGAGAAATTTGCAGTGTGACGTTTCGGGGTCAAGCCAAAACTGCAAAGAAACGCAGTGTGGATCTGTTTTTTTCTTTTACATCTACCCAGGACAGATCAATGTATTTTCCTCCAATTCCTTAACATTTAACTTGCTACGACGATGTACACTGGGCTCAACTAAAAATATAAGAAAGCACTTTTATTTAGATGAAACAGTGTCAGAAAAATGTGTTTCTTGTGTGTATATTGTGGCAGTTTTGGAGAGAATTCCCCCAGTGTGATGAATAGAACAGAACAGAAAGCCTTTATTGTCATTATACACAGTTTAATGAGATGAGAAGCTGCTACTTCAAAGTGCACACAGCGTAGTATAATAAAATAATAGTATAATAAAACTTCTGTGCAACTATAGCTAATACACATAAACTACTTTACAATAAAAACTTTTGTGCAAAACTCGCCAGTGGTTTACAGACAGACGCGTAACGGTGAAACAGACTAAAGTGTCGAGCAGCATTAGGGCCAATCCCATTTCTCATTTCTACCCCTTCCTCTTGAAACTAAGCGAAACAGGGTAGGAGTTGAAGGTCGACCCTTACGAACTGGGACACCTCTTCAACAGTCACATACGTCATCAGAAGTCTCCGTCAGCTTTTGCGTAAGTTTACGTGAGCACAGAGATCACGGTGAGAACTGTCAGAGCAGAATGACACGCAGACCATTCGAAAGAACTCAACCTGAGCTTCTCTAAGGGTTAAACCACTTATTTCGCGTTCAGTTACCATATTTTCGGACTATAAGTCGCAGGGTTTTCAGGGTTTGGGTGATTCCCGACTTATACTCGGGTGCGACTTATATATTACATTTTTCACACTGACAGTCCATAGACCAAATATATGAATTGTATATATGAATCAAAATTGAAAAAACAAATCGTTATCAGTTTTTTCATTTTGGTTTTAGAGACAAATAATAAAGAAAAGAGTTGTTTTTTGTTTTCTTATTTTTGGTTCTATATAAAAAAATGAATGAACGAATGCTACAGGGATTCTTCTCCATTGGGTTGTTTTTATTTCTATAACTTGCCTTTCAAGATGAAATGTTGGTTCTTGGTCTACTTCATTAAGCATTTTTTGGCTGGCTCATACTCCGAAAAATACGGTACTTGGGTTGCAGTATCCAAATAACAACTGTGTAGCATCGCGCTCGCAAAAAAATAACGTGACACTTCTTAACGTAGTACTATTGATTTTTTTGTGTGTGCATTTTATGAAGAAAATTACTATTACATATTGGAACAACATTAAACTTAAGACAATACAGCGGTTATCACAAATTTTAAACCATAAATAATGGAGAAATTGCAATACTTGTGGTCTCTTTGGTTGTGGCAGCTCTGATCTTGCCTGTGATTCGCATTCTGAGAAATTGCTCATACCCCAACGTTTGGAGTGTGCCTCTGAAAAATCTTCATTTGGAGGGGTGTACAGTTGTGCTCATAAGTTTACAGACCCTGGCAGAATTTCTGATTTCTTGGTCCGGAAGCTGCACATGGGACGTACTTGGATATTCCAACATGATAATGATCCAAAACACAAAGGCAAGTGGACCTGTCACTGGCTCCAGCAGAATAAAGTGAAGGTTCTGGAGTGTTCGTCTCTTCTGACCTCAGTATCACTGAGCCTCTGGGCAGATTCAAGCTGCAGTTCAGACAAGAGCCCAAGAATTTACAGGAACTGGAGCCTTTTGCCAAGAAGAATGAGCAGCTTTACCATCAGAGAAAATAAAGAGCCTCATCCACAGCTATCACAAAAGACTCCAAGCTTCACTGGGTCTTTTGTGTAGTTTCTGTTTCATTATGATTTAAAAAGAGGAAACACAGTTGTTTGATAATAAACGGCTTCACCCAAGCACTAACCATGAGTGAAAGAAAAGTTTTTGTGTTATTCATATTCTCTGAAAGATGGACAAGAAATCAATCAAATTCTGTCAGGGTCTGTAAACTTATGAGCACAACTGGGGAAAGTGGTAGGGCCAAGGAGTGTAAAGAGAACCAGTATTGGAGTTGTAGAGGCGGCAGAGACAGTAACAGCGCAAATAGACAGTTTACAGTGCGCAGCCAGACAATGAAGCAGATGTCTTATGTTTTGGAGCTCTCTACTTCCTTTTTTCTCCAGTATTGTTCAACTTCTCGTCACAAATTGCTTCTTGATTAGTGACAAACTCAAATGTATGATCCCAGTGTTCCTGATGCCTGGTGAACGCGCTGATGATGGTGTTATTCTCTGTTGTTTGCAGACCACTCCACTCCGGCCAGCCAGTCCCCGCACTCGTCCAACCCCAGCAGCCTGCCCTCCTCTCCCCCCACCCACAACCACAACAATCAGCCCAACTACGGCCCCATCGGCCCCTTCGACAGCCGAGAGCGCCGCCTGGTGGATCGCTGGAAGACGGACAAAAAAGGTTCCTCATTCAGCTTTTTGCTTGCCTGCAGTCAGCCGTTCTAGTCCATACGAGTTTATTTTAGAACACTTGAAGGCCCCTGTACCTGTATTTGAGCAAGTAGTAAAACAGTACAGAGGTCAAGGTAAATCTGCTGTGTTCTGTCTGTTTTATTGTCCGATAATCCTCTGGTTTTTGTTATTGTGATGGCAAAACTTCGCTCTGCTGTCTGAAAGTTGTGAAAAGAGCTCTAAACTCATCTCAGTCAATAATTAGGACGCTCAGAATGCATAAGGTAAGTGAGGAATAACTCTGGACCACTGCAAACTTTAAAGAAATGTAGAAAAACCAAACGAGTTCATTTTAAAGACAGTAAAAATCAGGTGCAGCCGCTTTTAATTTGAGCCAGAGATGTGACTGGAAAAGGGAAAAAAGGATTACAGTCCAACTGCTCTTAATCTGTCCAACATAAATGTTTTTTAAGACTTAATTATGATCATGTGTTGCGTTGGTTTCAGTCCAAGCAGAGCGGCTTCAAGAAAAAAACAGATAATTACCAGATGTGCTGAATGCGCCTAATAGTAATAATGCCTTATACCTGTTATGTGCTTTACAGACCTGTCAAAGCCTTTCAGTTTTTGTGTAGGTTTGCGTTTGATGGGGGCCAACTTCACGCAAACCTACACAAAAACTGTCAATCGTTTGTGCTTCGTTGTGCTGTTTTTTTGCCGAGTTTTGCTAAAGTCGCTGCCGTCAGCCGAGTGGAAATTATGTCCTGCAATTACCGAAAATTACAGAAATAATAATTAACAATTTTAGAAATAAACTCGCACAAATGAAAATTGTCACAGCACAAAACAGCACAAACAAAATCCAAACGTTTTCTATCATTTTCTGCTATTTAACATTTTGAGGGGCTGGATGACGTCATCGCCCAAAAATAAAACTGCAAATATCTTAAGAACCAGAATCGCACAAACGAAACTTTTTGCAGCACAAAACAGCACAAACGAAGCACAAACGATGGACACTATTTTGGGTATTTTAGTGCATTTTTAAGCTTCCTGTGGGGCTGACCCCAATTTGACCTATAAAAGAATCGTTAATTTCTCCAAAACTAAAGAAGCACAAACTAAACTTTTTGCAGCACAAATGAAGCACAAATGATTGACATAGTTTTTGTGTAGGTTTGAGTTTGATGGGGGCCGACTTCAAAGTCATTGGTGTCAAAGAGTTATGAAAGATAGTACGTCACGGTAGTAATCTCCTAGTTTCCTCTTTCAGTTAGAAGGAAATAGTTATGTCACAGTTAGACTTAGTTCATGTGGGATTGTTCTTTTTTAATCACTGTAAAGCACTTTCTGTTGCATTTTTTGCATGAAAAGCGCTCTGTTTTATTGATTGACTGAACTTAGAACTCGTCCCATATTTGGCCCGTGGATTGTGAGATTAAAGAAAAGGACCTCACGTATGACAGATCCTTGTAAAGTCGGAGCTCTCTGGTTTGTGTGCAGGTTCTGGGAGTGGTTTTGGTCTGGATTACCTGCCCACTGCCCCGTCCTCTGAGTCCAGCTGGCCTCAGAGCAGCTGGAGTCAGGAGTGTCCCATGGAGGAGTCCACAGTGCTGCCCGACAGCCTCAAGGTAACACGGCTCAGTCAGTTTAGCCTAGAAAACCTCAATAAGACTAAAACTAAATAGAAATATCTTGTCCAAATGCACCTTATATGTGTATGTAACTGTCCGTGTTTTCCCTCAGTCGTTCTGGTCCAGCTCCATGATGCAGCCGGGACTCTCCCCTCTGGAGCAGCTCCTCCTCCAGCAGCAGAAGCAGAAGCAGCAGCGCACCCCCGGCACCATGAACCCTCCGCACTGAGCGCCCACACCCACAGCCAGGGTACCAGGCTTATCTCACTGTCATGCCCACACGACGAGCGCTCGCAGGGCATCTAACCACCAGGCTGGCTTCAGAACAGAACCAGCTCAAGGCCAATTAAAGGGAGGAGACAGTCCCGAGAACGGTCCCAGGAGGAGTGGCCCGTCCTGGGTTCACAGGCGGCCGCACACACGGAAGAGTGGAGGATTTTAAAACACGCTGGAAGGAATTTTTTGCGAGATACCTTCAAAATTGCGAACTTTGAACTTTGGGAGTAATTTTGGGCTAGTATTCCAAAATGAAGCAACATAAAGAGGGTTATGGGTATAATACCACATTAAGATTGTATCATACTTTTAGCCGAGTTTTTTCTCTTCTTGTATCAAATTCTTCACGGCTTTGAGAACGGACTCGAGCAGTAACGCAGAAAAAAAAAAACGAAAGGCTTCCTCCATTACAGCAGATCATGACGCAGGACCTGACGGAGGAGAACGTGGACCCACCGGCAAAGGCTCGCTGACCTCGAAGCGCATCTCCTGCCATTAAGAAGAACACAAAGAATCGTATCGTTCCGAGGTGTTCTCGACGTGTCAGACACTTTTACGGGAAAAATCGAATGGTACACTTTTATCCGGAATAATTTAGGACTCCTCGCGGACCTTTCCTAGGTTTTGGGGGCAGTGGAATTCCAGTCGTCACTTTTGTAAAATAGTTTGCGGGGAAAATATCTAGTTTTGAAATGCTCGCGTACAAGCTCGCATGGGGAACGGGAACGTAGCAAACCGACGGAGACCAGGAACCAGCAGCAGCAGCAGCAGCAGCAGCAGCAGAGGAGCGATGCGAATTACGGTGTGTCGGTCCTGATCTGGAAGGCTTTAACGTCGAGACAACGCGCCAGTCCAACGAAGAAATGCAGGATGAAGCTACGGATGCGGTGAGGGAAGCTGGATTTGTTTTGTATATTCGCAAACGAGCTCGGAATTATCAGCGTGTACATTTGAAATTACACATGTTTAAACCCCTTTTAACGCACAGCGGGTTCAGATCTTTCGGGATGGTCGCTTTGAACTGACGCGAAGAACGTCGGCGTCGTAATAAGACAGTACGGAGACCAGCCCTAAGTAACGGTAAACATTCTTAGATGGCAATAAGCTAGTTATTGCTTCGCTGCTCGGACTAGATTGATAGAAATATTGTATCTGCATTTTTTCCTCCGAGTTCTTTAGCACTTGGTCCAACTTAAATGGGACACAATGGAACGTTGAGTTGGAGGTCATACTGGTTGCGTTCACAAGTACTTTAAGTGGGGGTATTGCGCAAAATCTGTTGTTTTTGAGCTTTCTACCATGTTAAAACTTCATCAAAAACACGCCTGAAGAGGTTTTAAACGTCAGCCTTGCACTTTTGAGTCTTTTAATGATCTCTCCTGGGCCATATTTGAACATTTCTTATGTTTATCTATAAAATTCTTCGCGAAACCCGCAAACCTACGTCACCAAAGCTCCATAAATATACAAAAACACGGTACAAACTTGATTGTGTTGCGATGGCGCTCTGAAGCGGGGTGAATTGGCGCGGGGAGCAAAGCGAGGAAGACCCAGACCACCAAAAACGAAAGGGAAACTTAAAAAAAGATGCTGTTTTTCGCGATTAAAAGGTAACACGGTGATCTAAATACGTTGCGTCAATACCCTTCCTTTAAGTTTTAAAAATGAGATAAAGGACAGGTCAGAGTTCTGTTGACGGCAAGCAGATGTTTCGGTTCACATCTCTGTAATTACCGAGCCGATCCGCGTGGGAAAAAATGGCACAAAGTTCAACCTCTTCTCCGAAATCTTGCTTTCATTTCAGCGCTGTGTAGGTTGTGCTCTTGAAACGTGCGAGAACTCCGTACGGAAGCCCGATCCTGAACAACTTTTACGTTATTTTGCTCGTAAACAACGAATCATCCATTGATTTATTGAGACTAGAGTTGTCAAAAGTATCGGAAATCAGACTCTAATCGTAACTAAATCGAGTATCGAAGCTAGATTCTCATTTGAGCAGGTACAGATACTAAAAAAGTTGCGTTCAGAGGACGGAAATGAACCTTTCCTGAATGGATTTAGAAAGATCTTGAGTTGTCAGAACAAGTCAAAGAGCACATAGACTCGTATACGCTCTAGTATACGGAAACTACCTGAACGAATGAGGGATTACACAGATATAAGACCACGCGGGACGGAAAAGAAAGTCGGATTCTAATATATCGTCTAAAGAAAGAGCGTTTTTTTATTATCATCTTGGTATCGGAATCAGTAGTTTATTTATTCCTTAGTGCTGAAATTTTAGTATCGACCTATTTTAAACCTCTGCCTGTCTGAAACTCGCAAAATTTCGAACATCGTGAACGCAACCTATTCTCATTTTATATTTTTCGTAATATTTAGCGAGCTAGCGACTTCCATATGCAGCTTCCGTAGAGCTGTGTCCATTCGTGTAGTGCTCCGAGCATATTAAGTCTCCTATTTGTACAATTCAGATGAACTTCAAGTGGACTTAGCCACAGCCCATCCCTGTGCTCGTGCTTTCATCGTATGCTTTGTGTTTTGACCTAATGCTACTTTGGACGGGAGCTAAGGGAGGCGATGGAGGTACATGTCGACCCCGTTGCAGATGAGGGGCACTTTGTTCTAATGTGTTTTGTGTTTGTCGCCTCAGCCTTGAATAAAATCTGTCATTGAAAATGCCGTCGAAGTGTTTGTTTTTTATCGTGTCAACAGGGTTCCCACATCATAGAGGTCATGGAAATTTTGTAATTCAATGAAAGTTTTGGAAAAGTTAGGGAATTAACACACTACAAAACAGTTTTTACCCAACAGCCATTATTTTAGTAAAAGGAGCTACTAAAGCAGAGTTTTTATATTTATGAATGTGGAAGTGTGTGAGGTTTTTATGCACTTTTATGTACTGTATATAGTGTCTCTATTTCTATCTTTTTACTATTTTATTACCTTTGCACTGAACAAGGTATGCACTTAATTTCGTTGTATTTGTTACACTGTTTGTTACAATAAAGATATTTTATTCTCTTTCAGGCAACTACAGCGTTCTGTAAAGTTCTCATTAGACTTTTATGATTATTTCTGAACGTCTGTGCCAGCTCCTCCAGCAGGACAAGACACAATAAGGTGTTTTGTTTAAAAAAGACGCCAATAAATGCACTGACAGGATTTTTAATGTTAAAAACTATAATACCAAACCATAAGGTGAGTGGAAAGGGTTCACAGTTCATATTTAACCTTAAAAGTGCTCATTTCTACACATGTAGGTAGCGTAAAGTCATGAAAAATTCACTTTAGGTCATGGAAAAGTTTTCAAATTTTGTCAAAGAGTGGGAACCCTGTATTAATAGCTTATAGTGATTTTCATTCTTGTTTAGGTCTACTCCACCTTTTTACAGGTCCTATATTACTCAAAAATGAGCTTTAAGCCATGTTATAATACTGTTAACTCTTCAAAAACATACTTGAAGTTACGTTTTGTTTCATTCACACATATTTTTGATTAATCTTTTATTATTAGTCTCTTTACATCTCATGATCTGGTAGTTTTCAAGTTAACACCTACTTTTTCCCTTTAGTCTAGAAGATATTGGAAGTTTCAGGGTTGAAATCATCCACATTTTTTCTAATGAAGGTGTGTAGAGATTAAAAACTCCATGGAGCGTTGGAGTGTTTTATGTTTAAGAGAAGAACTTAAAAAAATATATGCAGGGTTGGTGTTAAACATGTGAATGAAACAAAAAACAGGTATATTTGTGATGAAGAAACAACATATTGTACTAGCAGAACAAAAAATAGCGTAATACAGGCTTTTTAAAGTGTGTAAATATGACTGGATAACTACCGTACTCATTTCACTAAAACATCACTATCTTAGGGTGTCCAAACTTCCCTATTTACCCGGGACAGTCCCAATTTTGAGCCCTGTGTCGCCAGTCCCAGCAGATTTATCCAAAACCAGTGATTTGTCCCAGTTTTATACAAAAAATGTCCCTAGTGTCTCTATTTTTGACCAATTTGATCCCTGCCAACAGTAAAGAGAGGCATGAATTGTCATTTGTTTGGGTAAAATACCAAAAAATCTGCTTAAAAATGACCAAAACTCAAAGAAATGTGATTATACTGACTCAAATAATAGTCATGAATGGTCTCTGCAGAACAATTCTCCTTAATTATGCACTCGTTTCACAATTTTATTATTACCAACCACCAAAAAAAACGTCACCTACACTATATTTAAGATTTTACAAAAGATCTTGTCTAGTTTTTGATGGTGTTTTTTGGTGAAGTTGATGATTTGACTTCCTGGTTGAACACAGGAAGCAGATATAACAAAACCTGAATGAAAAGCTGTCATATCCTTGCAGCAGTGAATAGTGTCGCCCTGAGCAATAGTTTTTTTCCCCATTGAAATAACATTCAGTCTAAATCCGTTTCCCTGTAGAGCCAGAAGGGGGCGGACTGTCTCTGTATTCCTAAAAGGTGGACACTGATCAGGACAGTCTGTAGGATGACCAGGATTTCAAAAGTTTATTTGGTCGATCAAATACCAAATAAACCTTTGTCCAGTTGACACATTTAATTCTTCCTTTGGCCATGGATTCTACTGGACGAGGGATTTTACACACTTAGTGTCCATCAGAATCTCTTGTCAAATAAACAAATAATGTAAAACACAATTGTAAGTGTTTTTAAACTGGGCTCTGATTTCATTCATTCACAAGTATCTGACTGGTTTTCATGTTCCAAACTGTGCTTCAGTCCTGCAAAGTCCCAGTTTAGTCCTGGTTTAGTTCTGATGTAGTTCTGGTTTAGTTCTGATGTAGTCCTGGTTTAGCCCTGGTTTAGTCCTGGTTTAGTTCTGATGTAGTCCTGGTTTAGTTCTGATGTAGTCCTGGTTTAGTTCTGATGTAGTCCTGGTTTAGCCCTGGTTTAGTCCTGGTTTAGTTCTGATGTAGTCCTGGTTTAGTTATGTAGTCCTGGTTTAGTCCTGGTTTAGTTCTGATGTAGTCCTGGTTTAGTTCTGATGTACTCCTGGTTTAGTTCTGATGTAGTCCTGGTTTAGTTCTGATGTAGTCCTGGTACAGTTCTGATGTAGTCCTGGTTAAGTTCTGATGTACTCCTGGTTTAGTTCTGATGTAGTCCTGGTTTAGTTCTGATGTAGTCCTGGTTTAGTTCTGATGTAGTCCTGGTACAGTTCTTTTCCAAATTGTAAATTTTTTCATAATTGATAAAATTCTGAAATTAATCCTAGTTTCCCCATGAAAGGGTTTATTATTATTATTATTATTATTGTTATTATGATGATGATGATAACTGTTTCTCTCTTGGCGCAAACTCGAAATAAAAACGACCCAAATCAAAAACCAAATCATATAAAAAACAACAATAACAACGCGAGTGCCCATATTGTATACGCTTATTTTAACCTTTTTTTTAAAAAATAATTTATTTGCTGAAACTTTGACTCAGAAACTTTACCCAGACCCGTGCGCGCCCCCGTGTGTCCTGCCGCGCGCTCCCGAGCTCCGCCACTTTCCCACGGACACGGACGCGAGTGTTGTCCGCTCTCCGCGCACCTTCCCCGGCCTCCCTTTCCCACCGTCTCCCGGCACTTTCACCGCTCCGGAGCTTCTGGAAGAACTTGACCTCACTTTACCGACAACTTTCGCGAACTTTATCGCGTTAAAAGTCGCGGAAAAGAGCGGAAAATGACGGAGAACGAGCCCGGGTAGCGACGCCGACGGTTAGGGCTACTTTTAGCTTCTTAAAGGGACAGGACCGCGGAGGTTCGGCCGCGGAGGAAGTGACCTCTCCCGGGGCTCTGGTGGTGTCCTCTCCGGGGAGTCAGGCCGCGGCGGCGGTGGTGGTGTCGGTGGTGTCCTCTCCCCGGGGCTCGGGTGGTGTCCTGGCCGGGCATGGAGCTGGACTCGGCGTCGGTGGACCGGGATTGTTTCCGCGGGGAGCCGTTGTTGGAGCGGCTGCTGGAGGACGCGGTTTGCCAGCAGCAGGGATGGATCCGGGTCCACGGTAGGTCCCCCGGGGGGGTTTGAGGGTTTGGGGGGGTCGAACCGGGCAAGAACCTCCCGTACCCGCACAGACTAAGTACTGTTTAGTCCCGACAAAGTCCCGGTTTAGACCTGGTTTTGTCTGGATCAGGTCTCAGGGTAGTTTTGGTGAAGTTTTAGCCGACACCAGAAATAGACTAATAGACCATTGATTGTTTACAACTTAGTCCTGGTTCAGTCCTGGTTTAGTTCTGATGTGGTCCTGGTTTAGTTCTGGTTACAGTTTGGATGTTGTCCTGGTATAATTCTGGTTTTAATCCTGGTTTAGTTCTGATGTAGTCCTGGTTCAGTCCTTGTTTAGTCGTAGTTTAGTCCTTGTTTAGTCCTGGTTCAATCCTAGTTCAGTTCTTGTTTAGCCCTTGTTCGGTTCTGATTTAGTCCTGGTACAGTCCTTGTTTCAGTCCTACAAAGTCCAGGTTTAGACCTGGTTTTGTCTGGATCAGGTCTCAGGGTAGTTTTGGTGAAGTTTTAGCCGACACCAGAAATAGACCATTGATTGTTTACACTTTAGTCCTGGTTTAGTTCTGATGTAGTCCTTGTTTTAGTCCTGCAAAGTCCCTGCTTAGTCCTGGTTTTGTCCTTGTTTAGTCCTTGTTTAGCCATTGTTCAGTCCTGATTCAGTCCTGATTCAGTCCAGGTTTAGCCTTAGTTTAGTCGTGGTTTAATTCTGGTTTAGTTCTGATGTAGTCCTGGTACAGTCCTTTTTTCAGTCCTGGTTTTCATCCTGGTTAAGTCCTACCAAGTCCCTGTTTAGTCCTGGTTTAGTTCTGATGTAGTCCTGGTTTAGTTCTGATGTAATCCTGGTTTAGTTCTGATGTAATCCTGGTACAGTCCTTGTTTCAATCCTGCAAGGTCCTTGTTTAGTCCTGGTTTAGTTGTGATGTAGTCCTGGTACAGTCTTGTTTCAGTCCTGGTTTTAATCCTGGTTCAGTCCCACAAAGTCCCTGTTTAGACCCGGTTCTGTCTTGGTCAGACAGTCCTGACAAAGTCCTTGTACAGTCCTTGTTTCAGTCCTGTAAAGTCCCTGTTTAGACCTGGTTCTGCCTTGAATAGGTCCCAGGGTAGTTCTGGCTAAGTTAAATTAAATAGACCATTGATTGTTTACACTTTAGTCCTGGTGCAGTCCACATTTAGCCTTGGTTTAGTTCTGTTTTAGCCCTAGTTGAGTTCTGATATAGTCCTGGTAAAAGTCCTTGTTTCAGTCCTGGTTTTTATCCTGGTTCAGTCCCACAAAGACCCTGTTTAGTCCTGGGTCTGTCTTGATCAGGTCTTGGGATAGTTTTGGTTAAGTTTTAGCCGACATCAGAAACAGAACATTGATTGTTTACACCTTAGTCCTGGTTTAGTTCTGATTTAATCCTGGTACAGTCCTTGTATAGCCCATTTCCCCTGTTTAAACCTGGTTTTGTGTTGATCAGGTCTTGGGTTAGTTCTAGTTAAGTTCTTGTACTTGTCAGTCATGTTTTAGCCTTCTCCAAAAATAGACCGTCGATTGTTTACGGCGGATTGTTTTGATCTGGATTCTTTAGTCCTGGTTTGGTCCTGCCCTCCTGGACTCTGGTGTAGTCCTCAGGTTCAGAGTAAATTAAGTTGAAGTAAAAGTTGTCCTGGTTCAGCCCAGATTGGCCTAGTTGTCTGGGAGGAAGTCATTAGTAAGCGTCCAGGTTTAGTTCACTTTTTTAATCTGGTTTAGTTCTGGTTTTGCCTATTTTTCAGTCCTGGTTTATTTTCCCTTGATGGTCGTGGTTTATCCCCGGGCCAGTTCTTGTTCAGTTCTGTTGAGGTTTTGATTTTGTCCTGGTTCAGTCCTGGTTTAGCCCTGGGTCAGTACTAGTTCAGTCCTGGTTTAGTCCTCGTTCAGTCCTGGTTCAGTCAAGGTTTAGCCTTGGTTTAGTAATTGCTGAGACCTTGTTCAGTCCTGGTTTAATTCTCATTCAGTCCTGGTTCAGTCCTGGTTTATTCCTGGTTCAGTCCTTGTTTAGTCCTTGTTTATTCCTTGTTTATTCCTTGTTTATTCCTGGTTCAGTCCTGGTTCAGTCCTGGTTCAGTCCTGGTTCCGTCCTGGTTCAGTCCTTGTTTAGTCCTGGTTTAGTCCCAGTTTAGCCTTGGTTCAGTAATTATTTAGACCTTGTTCAGTCCTGGTTCAGTTCTGGTTTAATCCTCATTCAGTCCTGGTTCAGTCCTGGTTCAGTCCTGGTTCCGTCCTGGTTTAGTCCCAGTTTAGCCTTGGTTTAGTAATTATTTAGACCTTGTTCAGTCCTGGTTCAGTCCTGGTTCAGTTCTGGTTTAATCCTCATTCAGTCCTGGTTCAGTCCTGGTTCAGTCCTGGTTCAGTCCCGGTTCAGTCCCGGTTCAGTCCCGGTTCACTCCCGGTTCAGTCCCGGTTCAGTCCCGGTTCAGTCCTGGTTTCTTTGGGACCAAGGCGAAGGTCAGGCTCCCAGCTGCTGTTGTAGAAACCTGAGCCTCTTCAGACTGAGGCTCTTTCCTCACACGTTTCAGTTTGGAGCTGTTGTCAAACTCACTACGAGTCAGACCATAAACAACAGCAATAAAACACATCACCAGGGCTGCAGGAGTCAGGCCAAACCAGGGCCAAAACCAGGGCCAAACCAGGGCCAAACCAGAGCTAAACCAGGGCCAAACCAGAGCTAAACCAGGGCCAAACCAGAGCTAAACCAGGGCCAAACCAGAGCTAAACCAGGGCTAGACCAGAGCTAAACCAGAGCTAAACCAGGGCTAAACCAGGGCTAAACCAGAGCTAAACCAGGGCTAAACCAGAGCTAAACCAGGGCTAAACCAGGGCTAAACCAGGGCTAAACCAGGGCTAAACCAGAGCTAAACCTGGGCTAAACCAGAGCTAAACCAGAGCTAAACCAGAGCTAAACCAGGACCAAACCAGGACTAAAAAAGGACTAAACTAGGGCCAAACCAGGACCAAATCAGGGCTAAACCAAAGCTAAACCAGGGCTAAACCAGGACCAAACCAGGACCAAACCAGGACTAAACCAGGACTAAACCAGGGCCAAACCAGGGCCAAACCAGGGCCAAACCAGGGCTAAACCAGGGCTAAACCAGGGCTAAACCAGGGCTAAACCAGGGCTAAACCAGAGCTAAACCAGGGCTAAACCAGGGCTAAACCAGAGCTAAACCAGAGCTAAACCAGAGCTAAACCAGGACCAAACCAGGACTAAACCAGGACTAAACTAGGGCCAAACCAGGGCCAAACCAGGGCCAAACCCAGGGCAAAACCAGAGCTAAACCAGGACCAAACCAGGACTAAACCAGGGCTAAACCAGAGCTAAACCAGGGCTAAACCAGAGCTAAACCAGGGCTAAACCAGGGCTAAACCAGAGCTAAACCAGAGCTAAACCAGAGCTAAACCAGAGCTAAACCAGGACCAAACCAGGACTAAACCAGGACTAAACCAGGACTAAACTAGGGCCAAACCAGGACCAAATCAGGACTAAACAAGGACTAAACCAGGGCTAAACCAGAGCTAAACCAGGACCAAACCAGGACCAAACCAGGACCAAACCAGGGCCAAACCAGGGCCAAACCAGGGCCAAACCAGGGCTAAACCAGAGCTAAACCAGAGCTAAACCAGAGCTAAACCAGAGCTAAACCAGGGCCAAAACCAGGGCCAAAACCAGGGCCAAAACCAGGGCCAAACCAGAGCTAAACCAGAGCTAAACCAGAGCTAAACCAGGGCTAAACCAGGGCTAAACCAGGGCTAAACCAGGGCTAAACCAGGGCTAAACCAGAGCTAAACCAGAGCTAAACCATTGCTAAACCAGAGCAAAACCATGACCAAACCAGGACCAAACCAGGATTAAACCAGGACTAAACTAGGGCCAAACCAGGACCAAATCAGGGCGAAACCAAAGCTAAACCAGGGCTAAACCAGAGCTAAACCAGGACCAAACCAGGACTAAACTAGGGCCAAACCAGAGCTAAACCAGGGCTAAACCAGGGCTAAACCAGGGCTAAACCAGGGCTAAACCAGGGCTAAACCAGGGCTAAACCAGAGCTAAACCAGGGCTAAACCAGGGCTAAACCAGGGCTAAACCAGGGCTAAACCAGGGCTAAACCAGAGCTAAACCAGGGCTAAACCAGGGCTAAACCAGGGCTACACTAAAACTATAATTTCCTCCACAAACACCATTTCAGAACATGTAAAAACATGGTCTGAAATCTGATTCTTGTATTAATTTGTCAGCTCAGATTTCAGTCGTGTGTAAAATCCCTCAGTCGTCCGGTAGAATCTGAGGCAAAAGGAGAAACTCAATTTGTCGACTGAACAACCGAACTTTTGTCCAGTTAACAAATTGAATTTCTCCTTTTGCCTCAGACTTCAGTTGTTTTATCAGTTCTTCTCTTGGTCTCATTATCAAAACATAAATCACAAACCAGTGCTTGTCAGAAACCTCATTTCAGCCCTTTGTAACACCTCGGCTCTATTTCCACACACGACTCTTCTGCATTTGTGTGACAGTAAAGAGTGACTGTGCTCTGTGACTCACTGCTGGGGCTGAGTATCCAGTCCTGAGTCCTTCTGACCCATGAGCCTGTTCGGACTCAGCGGGGGACTCATGTTTTCCACTGACTGTGTCTTCAGAGAGTCTTCTGCCCCCTGCCCCTTCTGTCCATTCCCCGTGTCACTATTCTGAGCTCTGCGTGTGTGCGTGATCCTGTGGAGCCTGTGTGTCGAGGTCAGGACCAGGCTTTGACAGGACCATGTCTAGTACTGAGTGTGACTCAGGCCCGTTTCAGGCCCAGTCCCACATGTGACTGAGCTCGACTGGAAAATGTCTCACTGCTACGGCGCACTTATCATTGGGTCAAAATGAAGAATGGGCCTCATTCATTTTGCTCTTTAACCTTTGGCTCTGTTTTGAGAGAGAACGAAACATCAGAGCTTTCTGTATTTATTTATTCTACAATAAATGATTCACCTTTGTTCTGAAATGACAGAGGGCAAATTAAACTTAGGTCTGTTTGGTTTCAGAAGGATGGGCAGTTGCTCAGAGACAACCGCAAATATTGATCCACAAACCCGCAGACGTACCGCCCACGTGCACGGCGTTTGTGAAATCCCAGTGTGTTTGTGCTGAGCCTGGATCAGTGTGCGGTGAAGACCAGAGCTCCTCCCGTGCCCAGTGTGGTCTTCACGTGTTCAGTCGCACTCCCAGAGAAACACGGAGAAACTCGGGCCTTAAGTCCTGTTTGTTCTGCAGGAAATCCTGTGAGGAGACTCTCTTCCTCCACATCGTCCTCCACATCTGCCCCATTGTCCTTAAACACTGTCCTTAAATATTGTCACGGGCCAGAGCTGTGTCCAAGGGGACCAGAGGGCAGTGCACTTTAGAGGCCAGCATCATGTGGAGGATTCTGGTACTACATGTGCACCGGGGCAGTAGTGTGAGGAGAAGCAGCAGAGGAATAGTCCGTGGTGAGGGGGGGGAAGGCTTTAGTATTAACCTGTCATACACTGGAACCTCCAAGGCAAAGCAACAACACATCCATGGACTGTGCAGAAATGTGTCGTAGAGTTTCTTTACAGACAAACGAGAGGAGATGGAATATTTTCTTTTTAGATCTTCATCAAAATGACATCATTCATAGAAGCACAGTGTCGACTGCACTTTCTTAAATGGCGTCCAGTCCACACCAACACCTATGTGAAGCTTCTCTCTGACATGGTCTCTCCCTTTGCCCCTCTGTCGTTTGCCCCTCTATCCTCTGCCCCTCTGCTTCTATGTCCTCTGCCCCTCTGTCCTTTGTACCTCTGCCCCTCTGTCTTTTGCCCCTCTATCCTCTGCCTCTATGTCCTCTGCCCCTCTGTCCTTTGTACCTCTGCCCCTCTGTCTTTTGCCCCTCTATACTCTGCCCCTCTGCCTCTATGTCCTCTGCCCCTCTGTCCTTTGTACCTCTGCCCCTATGTCCTTTGTACCTCTGCCCCTCTGTCCTTTGTACCTCTGCCCCTCTGTCCTTTGTACCTCTGCCTCTCTGTCCTCTGCCCCTCTGTCCTTTGTACCTCTGCCCCTCTATCCTCTGCCCCTCTGCCTCTATGTCCTCTGCCCCTCTGTCCTTTGTACCTCTGCCCCTCTGTCCTTTGTACCTCTGCCCCTCTGTCTTTTGTACCTCTGCCTCTCTGTCTTCTGCCCCTCTGTCCTCTCTGTACCTCTGCTCCTCTATACCTCTGCCCCTCTGCCTCAATGCCCTCTGCCCCTATGTCCTTTGTACCTCTGCCCCTCTGTCCTTTGTACCTCTGCCCCTCTGTCTTTTGCCCCTCTATACTCTGCCCCTCTGCTTCTATGTCCTCTGCCCCTATGTCCTTTGTACCTCTGCCCCTCTGTCTTTTGCCCCTCTATCCTCTGCCCCACTGCCTCAATGCCCTCTGCCCCTCTGTCTTTTGTACCTCTGCCTCTGTGTCCTCTGCCCCTCTGTCCTTTGTACCTCTGCCCCTCTGTCTTTTGCCCCTCTATACTCTGCCCCTCTGCCTCTATGTCCTCTGCCCCTCTGTCCTTTGTACCTCTGTTCCTCTGTCCCTTGTACCTCTGCCCCTCTGTTCCTCTGTCCCTTGTACCTCTGCCCCTCTGTCCTTCGTACCTCTGCCTCTCTGTACTTCTGCCTCTCTGTCCTCTGCCCCTCTGTTCCTCTGTCATTTGTACCTCTGCCTCTCTGTACTTCTGCCTCTCTGTACTTCTGCCCCTCTGCCCTCCGTCCCTCTGCCCTCGGTCCCGGTGGCTGCAGTTATTCCTGTCTCCTGCAGAGGAAGCAGCTCTGTGCTCCGCTCGCGTCCTCTGTGGGCGGGCGACTCCTGTCTGCGAGGAAATGAACAGAATTCCACTGCAGCGTGACGTCCAAACCTCAACCACACCTCCTCCGGGAGCAGCTCACACCCCAAAGTTCCACCGCGCAGCTCTAAACTCCTCCACCTCCGCTGAGACGAGCTTGTGACTCAGCCCGGCCGAGCGCTATTAAGCACTAAACCCCTGTAATTGAATCGAGAGATCTTCCACCGCAAACATGAGCGCGGTGCATGTTTAACTCCTGCTGCCGCGGATGCTCCCGGGTATGGAACCACCGGGCCTCCTGTTTGTGTACGTCCACATGCTCCACATGCGGCGCACATGTCCCACGGTGCACCGAGGCAAACAAGTGCACTCTGAGCACTGCGGGCAGCCTTAGGCTTTCGTTCAGTGGAGCAGACCGATGGAACACAGACTCACACCGCAAAAATTTAAGATATAAACTCTTCAATCTATCAGAAAATGACTTAAAAGTGCCTAGATCACTGTGGAACCTACCTGGACCACACAGATATAGGTCACAATGGGAAAAGAAATGAAAATAGCACCATTTAATGTTGAAAATCACGAAAATATTGCCTTTAATGATCATTTTTTCAAGTTGTTTGTCACAGCACTAATGTTAGGGCACAACTCGTCCACAAACAAAACTGAAAAAGCTCAAATAAAGTTTCCGCTTCACTTCTAGATCGGGTGATTTGAGAAAAATGTGATTTTTCAGCCATACATCGTGATACTTCATTGCATAATTCTTGAATCGATTGAAACTGCATCTGAATCGATTTTTGTAAATGTTTTTCACTAAAATTCATTAGTTGCATTCACTGTTCTCATGATTTATTATATTTCACACAGTTTGGTTCTTGTGAAGGTGTAGTTGACAATATTATTATTAGTAGTATTAGAAGTAATGATAAATCGCAATATATCATCCATTGTTCGAGTATCGGGATATATCGAATTGTGACATGCGTATCGTGATATGTATCGTATCGTCATACTGTTGTGATTACATTTGCGATTTATGTTCTAATAATAATGTAGATTATGTTCAAAGTAGGGCTGTAAAGACATGTCCTTCTGATTGATTAGTTGACTAAAAACTCCTCTGTGCCTTCTATTTATTTTAATGTTTTTCTTTGACCTTTTTATTATTTTATGTATATTCTTGCTCTTATTTGATTTGACTAGTTTTTATTATTTTTCCGAGGACTAGTGGAGGCAACTAATTCTTTATTTTTTTTCTCTATTGGATATGTTTTATTTATATTGTGCAGCACTTTGGAAACTCTTTTGTTTATGAGATGTGCTGTAGAAATAAAGTGGATTGGAAAAAGGGGATGTGCCAAAAAGCAACAAAGCTTGTCCAAAATTGAAGATATAAACGCTTAAATCTATCAGAAAATGACTTAAAAGCAGTGAAATTATCTGTCCATGCAGCAAGATCATTTTACTTGACGAGTTATCGTAAAATAAACGACCTCTAGACTAGAATTAAGCCGTCTCAGAACTACAGTGGCAAGAAAAAGTATGTGAGTCCTTTGAGATTACTTGGATTTCTGCTAAATTGGGCATAAAATGTGTCCTGATCTTCATCTAAGTCACAACAATAGACGAGGCGATAAACTGGTTGACCCTCCGTTTGCAGCAATATCCTCACCCAAACGTTTCCTGTAGCTGCAGATCAGACCTGCGCGACGCTCAGGAGGAATTTTGCACCATTCCTCTTCACAAAACTCTTTCAGTTCAGCAGTATTTTTGGGTCGTCTGGTGTGAATTCCTCTCTTGAGTTAATACCACAGCATCTCAGTCGGCCTGAGGTCACGACTCTGACTCCAGAAGGCCAAAGGTGTTTTCTTCTGTTTGAGCCGTTCTGTTGTTCATTTGCTTTTATGCTTGGGGTTGTTGTCCCATCCTCGTTTGAGCTTCAGTCTGAGGTAGGGATGGGCATTCGATTCAATTAACGATTGGTTTTCGATTAATCATTAACCCTTTATAGTAAAATTATCATCACTATTATTACTATTACTAATCTGCATAAATAAACTCAACTTTACAACATATAAACCGTCACCACTACAGAGCCACATCAGCCCGTGTGAGATTAGAATGAGTTTAATGCAGCTTTGGCACATTTGTTTACGTTTTACAGAAATTAAACTTAAAACCGCATGACTCATTTGCATAAACAGTAGGGCTGTGCATTGCCTTGAGTCTGACGATACGATACATATCATGATATGCACGTCACGATTCGATATATCAGGATATATCCCGATACTAAAACAGTGGATGATATATTGCAATTTTTTAATAATTACTAATAATATTGTCAACTATGCCTTCACGAGAACCAAATTGCATGGAATACAATTTATTACCTTTTAAAATCACGAGAACATTGAATGCAACTAATGAATTTTAGTGAAAAATATCATTTTAAAAATCGATTCAGATGCATTTTGAATCGATTCGAGAATTGTGCAATGAAGTATCACGATATATCACTGACTCGATTTTTTTCTTACACCCCTACTAAACAGTAAGTGAAAAAAGCAGCTCTTTCCTTGTGCTGATGCTTCAGCTTCTGTTGGACTAAAGGACACGACTCAGTGGAATATGATTGTTCTTTCTGTGACAGAGGGATGTTCTGCTGATGGTGAGTCTGTTCTGTGCGTATGTCGCGTTGAAGATACTGCGTATACATGTGAAACCGGGATACTAAAAAAAAAAAAAAAAGATCATACCCGGGACACTGATGTGCAGGTAAATGCACTCTGAGGGATATAGGGATCTCCACAGGGCTAGAGCCGAGACGTGGGACTGTGGAGCCATAACTCCAGTGTTTGTGCTGTGAGACGCGGCCTCGACTCCTTAAGCTACGTTATGCACAGACACCTACATTCAGTTTGTCGATTAAAATTAATGTGATTGACGAACTTCTTAATGATCAATTATCGATTAGTTGATTAATCATGCCCATCCCTATTTGGCGGACAGATGGTGTTAAGTTTTCCTGCAAAATGTCTTGGTACAATTTGGGATTCATGACGCTCCCTCCACCATATTTCACAGTTGGGATGAGGTTTTGATGTTTTGTGCTGTTTTTTTCTCCATACAGAGCATTGTGTGTTCCTTCCAAACAACTCATTTTTTTTATTAGATTTTTGTTGCAGAAATCAATGTAATCCCAAAGGGTTCACATATTTTTTCTTTCATCTGTAGTAAGTAGATAATAAATCTGATATAAGTTTTAGTCAGACTAGTTCTGCTTATCTTACACAATCAGATTTGGGCCTAAAGTGATCAAGAGTATCACCAGAGCACTAGAGGGCAGCACTGCACCTCTGCCTTTGTATTTCTCATGGGAAAAAACGGTAACAAAAACGTAATGTTAGTATTAAGTAGACCTAAGTTTCACAGAAATCCCCCTCTCTATAATAACGTCATATCTAACTCTAACCACTCTGTTTGAGGGCGTTAGGACAGAGCTGTTGCCACACGTCGTCTGAGCGAAACCACAGTTTGTCACAGAGCTAACAGCTGATTGGACGATACAACCCCACTCCACTTCCTCTAAAACCAGCCACTCTCTCAGTCCAAAAGCGGAACCAACCGAAAGCTGCTCTGAACCAGGGCTCTAAACTCTTAACTTCTGGGCTAAACTGGGATTCTGAGACGGACCGTAACAACATGGCGGCCGGCGTGAGAAAAGAGCCGCTGTACAGAAGGATGTTCAGAGCGAGGAAGGAGCGGAGGGTCCGACCGGGGTTTGAACGCTCCATGTCTGAGCCAGTCGAACACACAGGGGAGAGACCACCCGATTCTGTTTGGAGATTCTCCACGCTACAAGCCAAAAGGAGCCGCTCTGGTGGGTAGGGTGATCGAAAGTATCTGTAATCAGACACTAATCGGTGCTAAAACGAGCATCAAAACTAGATACTCATTTGTAAGGTTGAGCAAAAATACTAAAATATCGTTTTAAAGTAACGTTCGGTGTTGAGGTGTTGTCTGGAAAAGGGAAAATGGGGCAGATAATGACTTAAAATGACTCTTCTTTCTGCTCCTTTTCATTCATTTCTTGTATGTTTGTTGTTGTGACAAAATATGGTGATATCGTATCGTCAAAAGTCTCACAATAATATCGGGGACCATCACAATATATCGAATCACAAGTCTCTTTGCTTAAATTAATAGACCATGGGAACTACATAGACCATGATCCTTTGCTCCGTTTCAGTGCAGATACATGAAGAAATAACTGTTCTAAGCACTTTTACATCTTCATTCTTTGGATTAAGTCTTGTGAAGGAATTTTTAAAGGAAAAAGTAGCAGATTCACCAAAAATATTGCAATAAATATGGTACAGTGAGATGTACAGTCATATGAAAAAGTTTTGGCACCCCTGATCATTTTCAAGATTTTCCTTTATAAATCACTGGTTGTTCGGATCAGCAACTTCAGTTAAATATATCATATAGCAGAAAAACACAGTGATATTTGAGAAGTGAAATGAACTTTATAGGATTTACAGAAAGTGTGCAATAATTACTTCAACAAATGTAGGCATGTGCATAAATTAGGGCACCCTTGTTGTTTTATTGATTTTAATACCTTTAGCACTAATTATTGGAACACAAAATTTGTTTGGTGAGCTCATTGACCCTTGGCCTACATACACAGGTGAAGCCGATCATGAGAAAGGGGAATTTAAGGGGCAGTTGCAAGTTGTTCTCCTCTTTGCATCTTCTCTGAAGAGTGGCAACATGGGAGCCTCAAAACAACTATCAAATGACCTGAAAACAAAGATTGTTCAACATCATGGTTTAGGGGAAGGATACAAAAAACTAGCTCAGAAATTTCAGCTGTCAGTTTCCACTGTGAGGAACATAGTGAGGAAATGGAAGACCACAGGCACAGTTCTAGTTAAGGTGAAAACAGTCAAACTTAACCCACAGACCAGCTCCACAGATGTACAACATGATCTTGCTGCAGATGGTGTCACGATAACTATTCAGCACTTTGCACAAGGAGATGCTGTATGGGAGAGGAATGTGATAGAAGCCTTTTCTGCGCACATGCCACAAACAGAGTTGCTTGAGCTCTGCTAAAGCACATTTGGACAAGCCAGCTTCATTTTGGAATAAGGTGCTGTGGACTGATGAAGCTAAAATTGAGTTATTTGGACATAACAAGGGGCGGTGTGCAGGGCGAAAGAAGAGCACAGCATTCCAAGACAAACACTTGCTACCCACAGTAAAATTTGGTGGTGGTTCTGTCAGGCTGTGGGCCTGTGTGGCCAGTGCAGGTACTGGAAATCTTGTTAAAGTTGAAGGTCGCATGGATTCCAGTCAGGATCAGCAGATTCTTGCGAACAATGTTCAAGAATCAGTGACAAAATTGAAGTTGCGCCAGGGCTGGATACTTCAAAAAGACAACAACCCTAAACAATGCTCAAATTCTACTAAGGCATCATGCAGAGGAACAAGTACAACGTTCTGGAATGGCCATCTCAGTCCCCAGACCTGAATATTACTGAAAATCTGTGGTGCGATTTAAAGCGGGCTGTCCATGCTCGGGCACCATCAAACTTGACTGAACTGGAGATGTTTTGTAAAGAAGAATGGTCAAAAATACCTTCAACCAGAATCCAGACCCTCATTGGAAGCTACAGGAAGCGTTTAGAGGCTGTTACTTCTGCAAAAGGAGGATCTACTAAATACTGATGTAATTTTTCTGTTGGGGGTGCCCTAATTTATGCACATGCCTACTTTTCTTTAAATAATTATTGCACACTTTCTGTAAATCCTATAAAGTTCATTTCACGTGTTTTTCTGCTATACGATATATTTAATTGAAATTCCTGATCCGAACAACCAATGATTTATAAAGGAAAATCTTGAAAATGATCAGGGGTGTCCAAACTTTTTCACATGACTGTATATGGTGAAAATATCATACAGAGAGATTTGGATATCGTTACATCCCTGATGACAATAAATGTTGTACCAAATGACTGGACAAAGCATTTTAGAATGTCAGACTTGTCATTATGTAGAATATCGTAATATCGTGAGCTTTCCCACGATATCGCAATAAATATCGTACCATGAGATTCATACTGTGATGATACTGTATCTTGAAACTTGGATATCGTTACACCCCTACGTGACACTTCTTTTTATACTTTATGAATGAAATAAACAAACAAATAAATAAATTATATCGTTTAATTTGATGATACGGGATGCATATCGTGGGCTGCTGCATCGATATATCAGCATTTTTAAATATAATTTACTAAATTATCTTGTGTAAGAGCTGCTATTGTGTTGACATTTTCCCTGTTTTGATGAGTAAAATGGTTGTTTTTCATATTAACTTTGCACAAACGTAGTGGACTTAGTGGATTTAAGCCCTATTCACACGGGATAAGTACAACCTGGGGACGTCTGGTAATTTGCAAATTACCGCCCCACCTCTGTGTTGCATTCGCACGGGATAAGCGAAGTCCATAAATTAGACTTATTTTACTGACGCTGACTGAGATTGAAAGAGAAACGAATGTGGAAAGAAAAGAAAGTGATAGAAAAGGCGCATTGAGATGCAGATTCGCACAGGACCAGTATTATCACCGGACGTCTGTGTTTGGCGAAATATAGTTGGTAATTTGCAGCGGAAATTTTACTTCACAAATTACAGACAAGGCACATTCACACGGGATTAAGATCTCGCACATCCTCCTCAATTATTACAACTCACCAAAGGTCCACAGGTAAAACTAATCCCATGTGAACAGGGCTTTAATAGACGTTATCTCAGCCGTGATTTAGCCTTTGTTTTTCACAGAACCGTATGTATTCGATTTGAAATATACCGCACTGAATCGAAAGTGCACAGTATCGAAAAACGTAACGTATTGTGGCCTATTTATCGAGGTATATGTATCGTATTGGCAGCTTCTTAATGAGACCCAGCACTACTCATTTTCCGCAGGTATCGATACTAAAACAGAAGTCCCATTCACAGGACCGAAATGAGTCTTTCCTGAATAGTTTTAGAACGATTTTGAGCTGCATCGGGACAAGTTTAACAGCACAAAGACTAGTATACGCCCATGGACCACTGGGGGATTCCACAGATTTAAGATCACGTGTGAATATAAAAGAAAGTTCTACGATTTAATGTTGAAAATAACATTCTGTTGTCGAAAAATTGCTTTTAAATATCAGCGTTTGTCACAACACTAATGGTAGGACGCAACTCGTTCACAAATTAAAAGTTAAAATAAAGTTCCTGCTTCACTTCTAGATCGAGTGATTTGAGAAAAATATCTAACTGTGATTTTTTTTGGACAAGCATTTTGCGATTTCATTTACGATTTGCGAAATAATAATGTCGATTGTGTTCAAAGTAGAGCTGTAAAGATATTCTTGGTGGACTAAAAACATGTCCTTCTGATTGATTAGTTGACTAAAAAGGAAGTGTGACAAAATCTCTCAAAAAACTATCACCTTTTAAGCTATTATTTCTATCTGACACCTGCGCAGGACATGCAAAAACAACTATTTGTACCAAAAAAGTAGTTTAATGTGACTTTATGTAGAAATACAAAAAAAATCCCAAATCTTAAGCAAACTCACTCACTAACTTCTCCTTTTATGCCATCAGAAAGTAAAAGGAGCCTCGTATGAGTCATTTGCGCTGCCAGTTTCAGTGCTGAAATCGAATTGGTTTAAACCTAAAAGCACTCCAGCACCCGCCGTCAGTCATGAGTCAGTGCTAGTGCGGCCTCTGCAGCTCAGGGAGGGAATTCTGGAGGTTCTGACCTTTCACAAGAGGCCTGAGAATGAGACAAACTTGGATGTGTGTCTATCTGCTCTGGTGACAGGTTCAGTTGTGCTTGTTTACCTTTTTTAAACTATAAAAGCACAGCTACACACTCGCTTTAAATGGTTTTGTTTTAGTCTCTTCATGCTCAAATTGAATGTTAAAATGCGTTTTCAAAAGCCGACTCATTTATTTATTTTGCCGTACCGCTTGGACCTAATTTACCGTCTCGTCTCGTGAGTGTTTTTCGGTCATGAGTGAGTTTTTCGTTGTTCTCTGTTGCAGACGTGCGGGGCCCTCCTGCTCACCGCTTCTCCTGCGGGCAGATCTCCGACTGCGTTTGGGATCGGAGGTTCTGCATCCTCACAGACACACAGCTCCTGCTCATCACCAGAGACCAAGAGGTGAGGCGCGACGCAGCCTGGGCTTTCCGCAGTGAGCGCTTGAGTGTCATCGGGGGCGGACTGAGCGATGTGAGGCCGTCGATCTGTGTCATCGAACCCTCCGATCGATACTCCTACAGACGGGACAGACAGAGTATTAACAGATACAAGAACAAGAACAAGAATAGTACATTAATCTTACGTAGTGCTTCTCCAAACGCTCGCTACGTTGCTTTACAGTTTGGTGCATTATTCATTCTCTCCACACCTGAGGGTAAGAAACTATTATAGCCACAGTTGCCCTGGGACAGACTGATGGAAGCAACGCTGCAAATCTGCATCTTCGACCCTTCCTCCACCACCACCGTGAAGACTCTCCTCCGTGAAGTCGGCCCCCATCAAACGCAAACCCACATGAAAACTATGTCAATCGTTTGTGCTTCGTTTGTGCTGCAAAATGTTCTGTTTGTGCGATTCTGGTTCTTCAGATATTCGCAGTTTTATTTTTGTCCGATGACGTCACCCAGCCCCTCAAAATGTTGAACAGAGCTCAAAATTATAGAAATTATAGAAAACGTTTGCATTTCCTTTGTGCTGTTTTGTGCTGTGACAATTTTCATTTGTGCGAGTTTATTTAAAAAATTATTCATTATTATTTCTGCGGTAATTGTAGAACGTCATTTCCGCTCAGCTGACGGCGGCTAACTCCGCAAAACTAGTGGTGATAAACAATCTCAGACTGCGGAAAAGTCTGTAACAGTCTTTAGTAATTTGCTTTTAATTCATATTTATATAATAATACAGACTTTTCCACAGCCTCAGATCGTTCATCGCCACTAGTTTTGCAGAGTTTTGCTAAAGTCGCCGCCGTCAGCTGAGTGGAAATTACATCCTATAATTACTGCAGAAATAATAATGAATAATTTTTGAAATAAACTCACACAAATGAAAATTGTCACAGCACAAACGAAATACCAACGTTTTCTATAATTTTCTGTCTGTTTTGAGGCTATTTCACATTCTGAGGGGCTGGACGACGTCATCGGCTGAAAATAAAACTCCCAATTATCTTAAGAACCAGAATTGCACAAATTAAAGTTTTGCAGCACAAAACAGCACAAATGAAGCACAAATGATGGACATAGTTTTTGTGTAGATTTGCGTTTGATGGGGCCAACTTCACGCAGGTTGAAGACTCACCACCTTCATACTATTTTGGGTGACGTATCTTGGCTTTTGTGCCTTTTGTTGTGAATTCCCAGCGGCCTCACATCCAAGTCCAAGCCAGGCCCCGCCCCATTTAGCTCCTGAGATCTGATGAGATTAGACTTGGACAAGGAAGTTTTGCCACAATGCCTCACAGCCTGGGGAATAAAAGGGCGTGTGGAGAGTATTTGAGCCGACAGCTCGACCGCACACTCCACTGCTCTGTGAATACAGACCTGCTCTACAGGAAGGGACAGAGCCGGCGGTGCTTTCTCAAGAGGCTGAAGTCCTTTAACATGTGCCAGAAGCTCCTGCTGATGTTCTACCCATAGACCCGTATATATGAGTGGGCATAGCTAACCCATTAGCTGCCGCGTGCCAAACAGGAAGTGCTCCAGGAGGCTCTTCCGGCTCCTCCTCTCCCTTTTTCCCATTGATTCACCTGAGATCTTATTGCTCCTCTCTCTGTACCTGCTGCACTGAGCCTCGTCGTCGTTAGCAACAGGTTTGATTGCATTTCGTGCATTTCGTTGCTAAGTAAGTTCCCTTCTCGCTTTCCTGCCCCGATTGACTATTTCTGAAATAAAATGACAAAATATCTCAATTACAATAGCTAACGTTACTAGAATCTTAACTAGCATAATTTAACTAGAATAAAGTAAAGTGAATTTCGTTAAATTGCGACTCTATTGTTGTTCAGACGTAACAGAACATAGAACATAAATCTATGACTTAATCTTACTATTTAAAGTTTGACGATTAAAGCTAAAAGTTTCCTTATTATTCTCAAGAATCACAGAAACACAGCGGTCTGTGCAGAATGGTGCAGAGTATCACCGCTCTGAGGAGGGCGGCACATTTAACGACCTAAACCATGATTGGCTCTTGTGTTGCTATGATACTCGCGGTCGGATTTCCAAATATGGAGCCTGGCTCCAGATTCGCTCCTGTAACCGTAGCATCAGGAGCCTCATTTGAGCGACGCTGACGCTGTGGAGACGTCACACTCACTTAGTCCACTCATGTATACGGTCTATGGGACTCAAGAAGGACGCTGTGTGGACGTTGGTTGGATAAGCTAAAAGGTTCAAAGTTTAATTAGCCATTTGTAGACCTCAAATTTTACACATACATAGGAATTGCATTGCATATGCCCATTGAGTCCATCCATCCATCCATCCATCCATCTTCTCCCGCTTAATCCAGCTGGGTCGCGGGGCAGCGTGCTGCCCAATATTCATAGCACCTGACCCCCTATGAACCCCTCTGCGGGTGGTGAACCCACAGGAGGGGCCCATTGAGTCAATAATAAAAAACAGAACATCAACAAACATCAATAAATAAATAAAAAAAACACATGTACGAATAATAAATATGAAGTATATAATAGTTTATAATAGCTGGAGAGGAGGGCAGGATCTGTGGTGGGTGCAGAGCTCGACTCACTCACATCTGTGACTGAGAAGAGGCCCCTAAACAAGCTCCTGTGCATCCTGGAGGAGCCCCAGTCCCCCTGCACAGCACCATCACCTGACAGAGAGGACCTTAGGGGACAGGCTGTTGTCCCTGTCCTGTTCCACACGCTGTACAGCCATTCAACGCATCTCTACAAACTGAATTACTGCAGTTTTACTATTATTATGTATCATTGTTGCTGTTGAAAAATGAAGTATTTATCTTTCTATCTATCTGATCTTTTTTCCAAATGTAATGAGGTCCATGTGTGTTCTCCCAGGCACCTGGAGAGTCCCGGGACCCCCCAACAGACTCAGCAAAGGCCCGCAGCTTACGGCGCACTGTTAGTGTCCCATCAGAGGGGCACTTCCCTGAGCTGCAGGCAGAGGGCGTACTCGGTAAGAACCACTCGCATCTCGTCTGTGTCCACTATTATCAATTATTCAGTGCTGTCTGTATTGATAAAGTGGACAGTAGGGTTGGGAGAGGCATAATTTCCACAAGACGAGGCGAAACATGAGATTATACCCACGGAAATGAGACAAAGAAAAAAAAAGTCCACAAGCCAGTTCACAATTCTAGCCTCACCATTTCTCATTGAACTGCATTTAATACTTTTGTTGTTGTTGGAATGACAGCTCCTCAAGAGGTGTAACTCGCATTTAATCCTTTAATGTCAAACTCATGAGCCTCGTTTCCGTACGGACCACCTCGTACCGCCGTGTTTTCGAAGTCCCAAGCACACTAGAGGAGGTACTCATCTCTCAAGGGAGTCTGGCGCAGTTAGGACCTGGGACCGGCTCACAGGGGCAGGGCTAAACTCGCCTCCACACAGTTATTGGACGACGAGCAGCGGCGCAAAACGTGTCCTTTTTGAACACAGTCATGAGTGACTAAAGGCCGCTGCACACTACAGGATCTTTTGCGAAAAAAGCAGACACCACACACACGAGGAGAATCTTATGAGACTAAAAATCTCTGATCACATAAACTTCAGCGGGATCTGTCTGCGGACCACAGGATATAAAGCTGTGAGCGCGATGGCGTCAGCTGTTTCCTGTCTACAGTAAAATGAGTCGCTGTCAGACTCTGAAGTGTTCAAAGATCAGAGCTCTGCACTTCGAGTTTAGATACAAGTCAAAACTGTGTTATTATGTGTGAAATGTGGTGCAATACTTCAGATACAGGATTTTTAAGATTGGAGATAAAGTTCACAGGAAGTAGAGTCACCGTCACTAATCTGCACACGTGAGGAAACACTGTCTTTTTACTTTGAAAGAACACCACAAAATGGATTAATAGTGCGGCTTTGTGGACTGGAGTCATTATTTGCGGAGGACACTTTCTATGGATAATGTGGGTGAGATGCTGCAGTTAAAATATACTACTTTACCTTAGGTGAGGAATAAAGTCTTTATTTTCGCTATATCATGAGTTTGTATGTTGCGTCTCTGCGTCCGTCGCTCCTCTGCCCCTGACGCTCTGTTTTATCGTCTGTTACCGTAACGTTGTTGATGTTTGGTGGTTACGATTTGACACTGACACACCGCACATGAAGAGCGCAAAAAGTCGGGTTACGCCTCTTCAAACTCGGGGAGCCAAAATCGGGCAAATTCTCCTGTAGTGTGTGGCGGCCTTAAGCGGCTGTATTTTTACACAAACCTGTAACACATTATCGTATAGCCCAGATAAATAGATTTTGTTATTTATACCAAAGTGAAAAGTCAATTTGTGATCTTAACTTCAAGATAAGATCATTTCTAACATGGAGTTTAAAAGCTAAATATCAGTATGAGCAGATATCGATTTTCGGCCACAGCAGCAGGTAAAATATCAGGTATCGGTATCAGTAAACAAAATGCGTATCAGCCCATTCCTGAAGAATGTTCTAACCTGCGCTGTCCTTGAGTTTCACTGTCAGACACTGGGCTATTGTTCAGGTATTGTTGCTTTTGGGCTCCCTCCAGTCGCACTCGTGAAGGTGTTGCTCCACTTATCTCTACTTAGTCATATTTTCCACAGTCCAGGAAGCCAGCAGGGAAAGCGCGCCCTCCCATTGGCGGCGTTGTTCCTGCCTCGGGTTAACGTTCGGCATTGGCTGGACGTGGTGAAGTTTAGGGAAAGTTTAGCCAAGTTTAGCCAATCAGTGAAGACATTCGCAGTCACAATCGAGCCAATCAGAGGCCGTGGTTTTCCTGCTACAACGTCAAAAACAAAGTCAGGGCCTGGGCTCTAACAGCTCCAACTCAGTACATAGAATTTCACTGCAGCTATGGACAAATCTGTCATTCTTACAAATATACAGATTTTAAAACACATGAATAACTGATACTTTAATGATCGATTCAATAGCTCACACCTCTATCACTCTGCAAAGGAAAATATTCGAGTTTGTGACGTATTTCAGTCTCATTTTTACTTCTTCAGGTAGGCGTAGTCTCAAAAACTCACAACCACGCTGCATTTTCCTCTTTTTTTATCTATTTATTTTGGGCAAGCAAGCACTTTACATGAGTGAAATCAAAACAGAAACAATTATAATAAAAATAAGAGTAGGAGTGAAGGAGAAAAGGAGTGAGGAAAAAGTCCCTGTACCCGGAGTTGTGTTTTGTTTCATTCACACATGTTTGAATAACACTTTATTATTAATCTGTCTACATCCCCAAATCTTAAAATGCTCTGTTCCACCTTTTAATGAGTGTTTTCTCAGCTTAAATCTGCAGGGTTTGTGTGTTAAACATGTGTGAATGAAACAAAACACAACTCCAGGGTTGTGATGAGGACACTACATTATAACACAGATCAGAAAATAGCCCTTTTTTAATTCATTTTATAAATATTTATTCATTTATTTAATTTGCACGTATATAACGGCAATAAGAAACTCACTACACTTCAAAAAACAAAATCTAGGCAAGTTAAGATGACTCGAATTAAGAAAGTTTTAACATAATTTGAGTAAAAGTAAAATGATCTGCCAGTGGAATAAGATTTTTGTACTTAAAATATATATAAATACATCTTGCTACACTTAAAATAAGGACAACAACAACTTTTTTGCACTTAAAATAAGAAATAAAATCGAAAGAAAAACACATTTATTCCCTCGGTAGATAATTTTACTTGTAAAGTTGAATCGACTCAAATAAAGTAAAAGTTCTTAATTTAACTAATTTTTATTTACCTAGATTTTTCAAGTGTAGATAAAAAGTATGTGCTGGAAGAGGCAAAAAACCCCAAATTTTACATTAAACTATATGAACTATTTACACGTGAAGTGAAGTCTTTACAGAAGTGGTTTTGTGGGAGATAAATATAAGCATTCATGCAGGTGTCAGCAGTTACACACATAATACACATGCACGCACACGTTATGGGGTCTTAAGTCTTACAAATGTTGGAAAAATCGGTATAAATCCGGGGTTTGATGCATAAAAAACATAAAAATTAATGTTTGCGCTATTCCCATTTAACAGTGGGGCTCATGCGTTGCGTTGAAGCACCAGCAGATGGAGCTATTGCACAGTGTTTTCATGTCTTCAAAGTGTGAACAGCAGTGATTTTTCAGCGCAAATGTGGCGTTTAATGCGGGTGCGCGTTAATCTGATGTCATGTGCCAAATGGGCTGTATCCATATCTACTCTATAATATGTTATTTTTTTCTTATATGTTAAAATAATCTTCTGTTATTTGCTGTAAAGGTGCAAAACTGTTACTAAACAGTGCAAAACTGCGCTGTAAACTGGTGAATGTCCTGGATTTTACTTGTACGTTTCCCCTCCAGCCGCGGTGTGCGTAATGTGTAAAAATCTCGTCTCGGGTGAGTTCGCTCAGACACGCCGCACTCTGGTGACCCGTGGGCGTAGCTCTGTTTAAAGTGGAATAGTGGGAATAGTTAAACCTGCCCGTGTTGTAATGTTCACTGTGTTTGGGCCTGACGCTCGTACGCGGAAGTGGAAGCGGCGCCGGGGGTGTGCCGCGTCTGTGCCGCGTCCGTGCCGCGCTGTGATGCGTCGTAGACACAGGGCATGTCCCCGCGAGTGGACACATGGACTTCTCAGGTGAGTTGACCCGCGGTGGACTGTGAGGGTGTTTGTCTGGGACCGTATTAGGCTGGGCTGGTGCGTGCGTGGGTGCGTAAAAACATGCGCCAAAGTTCCAAAGTGTCGAAACGCCGCTTTAAAAGGACTATCGCGTTATAAACAAGTGGTTGAACTGCATTGTGACACACGTAGTAAACTGTTGTCATTGATATTTATGAGTACAGATAGTATGTCAAGAATGCGGGTGTTAGATGGCCTCAGTTTGTCGTTTATTTTTGATTTATTTGTTACTGTTTGGGTGAATGAAGCGGGATAGTGGACACTCTTAAGCAGTTTTTCTCCAGAAATGATGCACAGGCGATTGTTATTTGTGAAAAGCACTTTAATCCTAATGTTATGTTGGGACGTCTGTACAAACAAAACACATATGGCGTAATAATATGTGGTGAGACACCTCAGGCTTAACTCCTCCTCACTTTGTTTCCCCCTCAGTAAAATACTCTCTGTAAAGTTTTAACTAATGTTTCTTTACTCTGGACATGCTCCTGCGCGGGGAAAGCGTAAGACTCACCAGGAGACGTCTGCGCGCTCTCAGATCAAACCTAAATACACTGTGACCTTGAATCAAATCTGTGCCACAGCTATTTCTGCTCCTCTGGCCCACATTCTGTCTCACACCGGCGTTTAGAGCCACACCAGAGTCCAGAGGAACAGAGTCCGTCCACGTCTCCAGAGTACAGTCGTGGCCAAAAGTTTGGAGAATGACACACATATTCATTTTGGTACCAGAACGTCCTCCGAGAGCAACTTCTCCCAACCATCCGAGAGCAGTTTGGTGATGAACAAAGCCTTTTCCAGCACGATGGAGCACCTTTCCATAAAGCAAACGGAATAACTAAATGGCTCGGGGAACAAAACATAAAGATTTTACGCCCATGGCCAGGAAACTCCCCAGATCTTAATCCCACTGAGAACTTGTGGTCAGTCCTCAAGAGGCGGGTGGATAAACAAAAACCCACAAATTCTGACAAACTCAAAGCAAAAAAAAAAGAAGGGTCAACACTGCAAATATTGACTTGTTGCATGAACTCAGTGTAACTGTCAATAAAAGCTTTTGATACTTACAAAATGCTTGTAATTATATTTCAGTAAACCTCAAACATCTGAGAAAACACCTAAAAACCCTGAAGACCCTGTGAAAATGTAATATTTGTGTCTTTCTCAAAACTTTTGGCCACAACTGTACACTGCAAATTTCTCCGATCTGGTCAAGATTTTAAAACTTATATCAAGTTATTCATCTTGTTTTCATATTTATTATCGACTTACTAGACTAGAGACTTCTTAAATCTAGACTAGAGGTCGTTTGTTTTAAGTTAACGAAAGTAGCTCAGTTGGTCGAGCGTTTGTCCACTGATCTGAAGGTTGGCGGTTCGAATCCCACTCTCGACATAAAAAAACATCATTTATTGAGTGACCAGATCCACTGACCCACAGGTTCCACAGATGAATGCTGTCGTTGTGTCCTTGGGCAAAACACTTAACTTACCATGCCTCCAAAATCTGTGTACACTGGTGTGTGAGTGTGTGTTTTTTTGTTTTTAAAGTGCTTTGAATATCTTGAAGGTTAAAAAGTGCTGTATAAAAATATGACCATTTACCATAACTTAAGTAAATGCTACTACTACTACTACTACTACTACTACTACTACTACTACTACTGCTACTGCTACTACTACAACTGCTACTACTGCTACTACTGCTACTACTACTACTACTACTACTACTACTACTACTACTACTACTACTACTACTACTACTACTACTGCTGCTACTGCTACTATTGCTACTGCTACTACTACTGCTACTACTGCTACTACTACTGCTACTACTACTGCTACTACTACTACTACTGCTACTACGCTACTACTACTACTACTAATGATGATGATGATAATAATAATGATAATGATGATAATAATAATGATAATAATGATAATAATACATTTTATTTATAGTGCAGAATCTCAGTGCTACAATAAAACAAGAACTTTAAAAACAATACTAGCTGCTAAATACTAAAAAAGCATCAACAGCAAGATTTTCTAAATAAGAAAGTCTTTAGATTCACTTTAAAAGAGTAAAAGTAAAAAAAAATATTTTGCTGCAGGGACGGATAATTTCACTACTTTTAAGTCATTTTCTGATAGATTTAAGCGTTTATATTTTCAGTTTTTGTAGTACAGGGGGCAGAGGGAAGACGGGGTCAGAGGTCAAAGGTGAGGACCGGGTCAGGTGTGTAGAGTCTGTGCGTTTCTGTGGTGACTAATCACATTCCTCTCACGTGAATCCGCTCTCTGGGCTGGTCCTGAATCCGTCATTGTTTGTACTGTACCTGCTGAGTCTGGCGTGTCTGGCTTGAGTGACAGCCGCCTGTTCATTCAGTCACTTCCTGTAAACAGTGGAAGCCCCGCCCACTCCTTCAGAATAAACAGGATGTGTGTAAAGTCCGGGCGCGTCGCCGTTTCACCAAACTAATCCACGTCTTATTGTATCAGACAAAGCATCGAATACTCGTCCATCTGCATGTCTGTGTGTGTGTGTCTGTGTGTGTCTGCTGCCCTGTGTGTGTGTGTGTGTGTGTGTGTGTCTGCTGCTCTGTGTGTGTGTCTGCTGCTCTGTGTGTGTGTGTGTCTGCTGCTCTGTGTGTGTTTATGTGTCTGCTGTTCTGTGTGTGTGTGTGTGTGTGTTTGTATCTGCTGCTCTGTGTGTATGTGTGTGTGTCTGCTGCTGTGTGTGTGTGTGTGTGTGTGTTTGTGTCTTCTGCCTGTCGTTGTGTCCTTTGGCAAGACACTTGTGTCGCCTAGTCTGAAGGTTGTGTGTGTGTGTGTGTGTGTGTGTGTGTGTGAATGATGTTGGTGGATTGAATGAATAATGGCTTGAGTGTAGCTCTTTGAGGGACTTTGACAAGACTATAAAGTGCATTACAAGTGCATTATTATTATTAGTGTGTGTGTGTGTGTGTATGTGTGTATGCTGCCTCTCTACTGCTCTGTGTGTGTGTGCGTGTGTGTGTGTGTGTGTGTGTGTGTGTGTGTGTGTGTGTTGTTACTTCTGCGATTGGCGTAGTACTAATGGAGTTGGCATAAGTAGAGTCTGGAACACTACAGTTGGACTATTTTGTTGAAAATACAAAATTGTGCAGTTGTTATTATCACATTTCTCAAGATTGGAGAAAAACTGCAATTGTATTAAACTTGTCATTTATGTTTTAATAAGAGTTCACATTTTAAAACACATCGAAAAGATCTGATAAAAAGGCTGTAATCTGACCTGACAAACAAGTACAAGAATCACATTTGAGAACATGTTTGTACAGATAAAATTACAGGGTTGGTGGTTTTTAATGCAGAATAAGACAAGAGATTGTGTTGTTTTTGAAGGAAATGACGCTGCTTCCAAAAGCCTTTGTGATTCCCTCACCGTGTCCATTAATTTTGTGCTTCAGCTCTGATTCATTTGTTATTTTGTTTCTCAGTCGTTTCATTGGCTGCCGTGAACCTAATCTGCGGTTCACGATCTATAACAAACACGGCCTTTAGACGAGGGCCGGGTGTCATTAAAGGGCCGCTAAACACCAAAAACACCTTTTTTTCCTAATGAATAGCTGTGTCAATGCGTCTAAAAGAGAAATGTACACCTATCCCTGACCTTGTTTTCGGCATTTTACTGTATATTTGTTGGACTAACGGCCGCGAATGAGTCAGATGCAGGTTATTACGTGACGAGCGCAGCCCCTGGCGTCTATGAGCGGTACATGAGGAGCCCGTCTCAGCCCCGGCCCTACCTGGCACCGCCGGGCACCGCCAAGTCCCGCCGTGTCTGGAGAAAAGGGAAACGGAGTGATCGGACCACAAATGTCCACTCTGTTTCACAGTCTGGATTTGCATCAGTGGATTGTTGTGGCTGTCGGTCGACTCCAGAGGCTCCCAACCCACCGGGCATTTTGCTTAGGGGCGGAGTAAAGCTTTGGGAGGGGGTTTAATGGGTCTTTAAGGAGTTAACGATACGAAACATGGGACGATACTTAGGCCACGGTGCAATGCGTTTCTCGATACTTCCGATTTGATTCAGTTGTCGATTAGTATCTATTTTTTGATACTTGTTTTGACAACCCAGTTTAATTTGTAGACAATATGCTTAATACTAGTGGTGTAACAATGCCCAAGACTCACCATACGATATCATCACGGTCTGAACCTCATGGTACGATATTTATTGCGATATCGTATGGAGGCTTACGATATTACGATATTCTACATAATAACAAGACTGACATTATAAAATGCTTTGACCAGTCATTTGGTACAACATTTATTGTCATTAGGGATGGAACGATATCCAAATCTCTCTGTACGATATTTTCACCATAAACATCTCACCGTACTTTTTCCTTTAAAAATGCCTTCACAAGACTTAATCCAAAGAATGAAGATTTCAAAGTGCTTAGAGCAGTTATTTCTTCATGTCGTCTGCACTGAAACGGAGCAAAGGATGATGGTCTATGTAGTTTAATCTTTTAATCTGTTTTCTTTTTTTTTTTTTTTAGCTATTTCTGCATCAGAACTATTCATTTAAGCAAAGAGACTTGGGATTCGATATATTGTGATGGTCCACGATATTGTTGTGAGACCTTTGACGATATGATATCACCATATTTCGGTTATTGTTACATCCCTACTTGATACCCCTACTTGGGCTGGGGTATCATTAAGAAGTTTCCGATACGATACAATACAGTATGTTTCTCCACACAGTGCACTTTCGATTCGATATGATATTTCATATTGATGCGATTCGGTTCCATAAAAATAAAGACTAAATTGCGGCTGTGATACTAAAAATCTATGTTAAACCACTTCTTGTGAAAAGTTAATATGAAACACGCCCATTTTAGTGATCAAAACAATGAAAATCTCAGAGTTTTCTTCCTCTGAGCAAAACAATTTCGTAAAATAAACCAAAAAATACTCTCGGGGATATATCGATACTGCAGCCATGATATCGATACTGTATTGTCATAGTAAACAAGACGATATTTCGATATTTTTGCACTCCCCTCCTAATTTTGCCTATATTTAGAGCAACAATTGCCGTCCTGTTCATTTGCATCCCTGTGTGAGGTGCCGTTTAGCCCAGTTTCCCCTCAGCCTGTGGTTGAGGCGCAGGGAGGGGGGGTGGTGATGCGGCGCTGTTCGGAGGAGAGAAGAAGAGGAACAGGAAGAAGAGGAGAGGGAGTGAGCGGGAGAGCGGGGGCTGCTGCAGACTGCACACTGCGGACACGGCGCTGCACTCTGCACACACATGGCCCCGCTCGGCCCGGGACAGAGACACACCCGTCCACGCGCGCACACACACCGGAGCTGCAGCGACGCGCCATGGGGAACAGCTGCGACCGAGGTAAAAGTGTGTGTCATGTGACCGGTCGCCATCATGGCCACTCAAACTTTGGCTCAAACAAACGCGGCCACAGGCTCCACCCCCGCCCGGCCACAGGGAGGGCTGGAGTGGGATATCTGCTGTACCGGATGGTTATCGAGATGTTTGTGCGTTATCCGGAGGAGACGATTGGGTCCAAAGACTTCTCATACTTCGATACTACGCTAAACTGTCTTTTTTTCTCCTTTTTACGTCATGCCAGGTTAAAATTTACATCATAAATATCTGGAGTCGGGTTGTCATTACACATATTTTGATGGAAAATGTGTCCATGTAAGTTGACCTAACTTTTTCTGTTCATTTAAAGCACAATATGCAACTTTCTTGAGATGGCACATCACCTGCATGTTCCCATGGAAATATAAAGTTAAAACCATGCGGAACATTCTCTATGGAGTTAAACGGGTTTATGCCATAATGTGGAAAGTCATTAGGGCTGTGTTGGAAAAAAAATTGATTTTCCAATTCTGAATCAATTTGCATATTAATTCCTTGAGAGCGATTTGTACGCCAAAGATCGATATAATTTTTAATACATTTTCCCCCGGTGAACTTCAACCCCACTCGTCGCGTCATTGAATTCGGTCTGACTGTATCAAAACAATGAACATGATGTCGGACACTTGTGGCAACGTGAGCCAAGTCGCGGCTTTGAAGACGCCAGAAACACTCAAAGCTCCGTCTGGCACCATTTCGGGTTCAGAAACGATAAAGACAAAGATGCGTTTGACAGAAGCAAAGCGATTTGTGAGACAAATGGAGGTGAAGTACAGTGGAAACACAACCAACCTCAGGAACCACTTAGAACAGCTCTGTCAACAGCTCAAAAATTATCCTAATAACACTCGAACCCGAATCGAGATCGTATCGAATCGAATCGTGATAATCGATTCTGAATCTTGAGAATTGGAATCGAATTGTTTCTTGGAATTTGAATCGATACTCAGCCCTAAAAGTCATAGTTCGGTTTGTGGAGATTAGGGGTGTGCATTGCCTTGAGTCTGACGATACGATAAATATCACGATATCCACGTCATGATTTAACACAGTAAAATTCCAAATAAGAGCCGGCTCCCTTTAAACGGCGGGTGTTTATTTTCGATAAATAATCACCGAGTCTAATGTTGGTGCAAAAGACAGAAGTCGTGCTGCAACAACAGGACGCAGGACTGATGCTCACGTCGTCTCTGCACAAACCAAACTTAAAACCACATGGCGCATTTGCATAAAAGCGCTTTCAAATGTGAGAAACTCCCGCTCCGTAGATACTTTGTTGTAACATTTCACATTAACTCGCCTACGTCTCTGTATAGAAAGTCTCCTTAAAAGAATTTGAGTTCCATATTTTCCCAGTTTTGTCGTAATCGCATGCCCCAAATCGCCGCCTGGTCTCAAATAAACACCTGGTCTGTAAAGTGATTGAAACAAATACAATTTCCAGCTCTTATTTGGTATTTTACGATATATCACGACATATCCCGATACTAAAACAAATGATATAGTGCGATTTATCAATAACTACTTCTAATAATATAGTCAACTACACCTTCACGAGAACAAAATTGTACGAAATATAATTTACCTGTTTTGAATCGAGAATTGTGCAGTGAAGTATCACGATATATCACTGAATCGCTTTTTTACTTACACCCCGAGAGAAGACGCAAGCCCACTCACATTAAGACTTTTTCAGTTCAGTAAACACAGCCTAATTGAAAACAAAACAGTGTCATTTTATTGGAGGTTAAAAAATTGCGTGCTGCGGCTTTAAGCTCTGATTTAAACCCAAATTATAAATCTAGCTGCTGTACGGTCTCATTTAAACCGCTTCACTCCAGCGGGGGCAGTACAGAAATCGTAGTAGATTTATTACAATATGATTCATTAAGTAAACCTTGTGAAGAGGTCCAAGAGTGCTTAAAAAATCTTGACCCTAAATCAGACATCTTTATCGTGCCATTTCCGAAACGTGTGGATGTTTTTCATTTAAGTTTTAAATGAAATACCGTGCACAGTGTTTCATTTTGGCGTCTCATTTTCTGTTCACAGAGGACACTTGGAATAGTTTTTGTGTCCTCTACCAGTATCAGTGGACTGTGGTGAACATGAAACGGTCTTTAATTTGGTTAACGTTTGACATTCATATCACACAGTCCTACTCTCTCTGTTTTTATTGCCTTCTCCTTCCTGGTTCCTAACGCTCCGGTGGTGTTGTGTTTGCAGATGTTTGTGCTGACCACTCTCCAAGGCGGAGGAGCATCTCTGGCCTCAGTCCCGACAGAAGCCCGAGCCCCGCAGAACCCCCCAGCTCCTCCCCGTTCAAAGTCCCGGTCAGTATTTTTTTTTTTCATTTTTATTTTATTTAACCTTTATTTAACCAGGAAAGTCCCATTTTTCAAGGGAGTCCTGGTCTCTTCATACTCACACAGACTCTCACTACGTTTACGTGCACTGGGAACTCCAACTGCTATTTCTCTAGTCCCCAAAAAACCTTTTACACGCAGCAGCTTTGAATACAGAGTTCTCCTCATGTGTTGTTTGGATCTGGGTCATTCGAATCACGACGCCTCCATTATAGCTGCGGGGTTAAATACATTTCAAAATTACGTTGCACTGACCTAATTACTTAATATTTTGCATTCGTGGTGTGCATGTAAACGTGTAAACTGACAAAACAAAAACAAGATGCCAATAAAACAAAAGGAAAACAGGCATATCTCTTGACTTTAATGAATAAAAAAATCTGTATGTAATGTAAAAAAATCTTTATTTCTTTTGTTGAGTCCCTTGTGTGTGACCTCAGACCTTCTCTGTGTCTCCAGGGCTTCTTTAGCAGACGTCTGAAGGGCTCCATCAAGAGGACCAAGAGCCAGACCAAACTGGACCGCAACCCCAGCTTCAGACTGCCCACAGCGCCACCTGCTGATTTAGACAAGTAAAGACAGACTGGAGGCATTGTTTTAGTTTAGTATATTGAGGGAAAGCAGTGATTTTCTAAGGTGTTTTTCACACATGCTCCTGCTCTCCCCAGTGCGCACTAGATTTAGTTCTGTTTACTTTACTTTTGGGTTGGTCTTATTCACACACTGCACATCATCACATCACATCATCGCCCCAAACACTCAAACACACACCATGAGAGAGTCCATCAGCTGATTGACAAACTTATTTCTGCGCTTCAAGTGAGCAGAGTCTTGAATATGCACGCTCACGCTCACTTCCTTCGTGCTAATTACCCCAGTCTATTCTTCCACCTGAGGCTAAACACACCATGAGCACTTATACGTGCCGGTGACAGCAGAGAAATCTTTTTGAACCACACAGACAGACTCAGGCTCAGCTGCGCAGACAGACCCACAATAGTTTAGTCTATATAATAGTTTTTAAAATGAGTGCTGTGACTTGGGACATTAAAATCTTACTGCTTTTCATCAGATGTGGGGGTCTGGTGCGTCTGAAGGAGGAGTGTGTAAGTGCGGCTGGGGCAGTGGAGACTCTGGATCTGGGACAGGACCAGGACGTGAGCGTGAAGCCCCTCCACAGCAGCCTGCTGGGACAGGACTACTGCTTTGAGGTCTCACTTCACACATACCTGTACATGTTTGTGTTCTGTTTGTACACTGACTCTGAGGGGGCTGTGCTTCAGGTCACCTACCCCGGGGGCAGTAAGTGCTTCAGCTGCAGCTCTGCCTCCGAGAGGGACAAATGGATGGAGAACCTGCGGCGGACCATCCAGCCCAACAAGGTGTGACACACCTCTTGTTTTCTCTCTGCATTCACACTGTGGTGTTCACAGTCTCAGAGTATTACATGAGCTGTATGTCGTCCTGTGTTTGTGCAGGACAACTGTCGCCGTGAGGACACGGCTCTGCGTCTGTGGATCATCGAGGCCAAAGACCTTGCACCAAAGAAGCGTTACTTCTGTGAGCTTTGCCTGGACGATGTTCTGTACGCTCGCACCACCACAAAGCCCCGCACAGACAGCCTCTTCTGGGGAGAGTACTTTGAGTTCAGCGGCCTGCCCCCGGTGCACAGCATCACGGTGCACGTGTACCGCGACCTGTCCGACAACCAGAAGAAGAAGAAAAAGGACAAGAACAATTACGTGGGGCTGGTGAACATCTCTGTAGGAGGCAGTGGAGGCAGTGGAGGCAGTGGGAGCAGACAGTTCACGGAGCGGTGGTACTCTCTGAGCACGCCCAGCCTGGTCAAAGGCAAAGGCCCCGCCCCTTCAGTGCGGATCAAGTGGCGGCTGCAGACGATCTCCATCCTGCCCATGGAGCAGTACAAGGAGTTTGCCGAGTTTGTCACCAACAACTACTCGTCCCTGTGCTCTGTGCTCGAGCCGGTCATCAGTGTGCGCAACAAGGAGGAGATGGCCTGTGCGCTGGTGCACATCCTGCAGAGCACAGCGCGGGCCAAGGTGCCTCCTGTATTCTCCACCTCCCAGAGTTACATTTATAATACAGGCTTTAACATATAGTGTGTATCTTGCAGGACTTCCTCACTGACCTGGTCATGTCGGAGGTGGATCGCTGTGCTGACCACGATGTGCTCATCTTCAGAGAGAACACGCTGGCCACCAAAGCCATCGAGGAGTACCTCAAGCTGGTGGGACAGAAGTACCTCCATGATGCTTTAGGTGAGCGTCGAGTCCAGGGGGGGGCAATTATTCCTTCCATGGGGCCACAGGAGAAACAGAAAATATTGTGGAGGGCCGGGTCAAAATGCTTAACTCAATTCTGCATAATATTAATTGTATTTCTGTATTTTGAAAAAGCAGTAAATAGTTTTGTTTTAGCTGGTAACACTGTTTATGACGAAGGTGAGGTTGCCTTACAAAAAATGTCATTTAAAAAAAACACCTCTAAAATAAAAGCAATGCAGCTTCAGTCCATGTGTGAGGTAAAATTATAAAATATGTTTATTTTGTAATTCCAAATGCGCTTAAACGGACCGGCTAGAGTCAACCAAAGGGCCGAATGTGGCTCGAGAGCTGAGCAGTACCCAGGTCTGGTCTAGTCCATCTGTCCCACTTCCTTCTGCAGTTTTCAATCTCTACTTCCAAGTGTTGTCATATCCAAGTGAAGGATTTTTAAAGAAAACCAGTGTAGCTTCTGTGCCCGTCCATACTGGAGTGCCTGTCTTAGGGTCTGAGTGAGTCTTTGCTCCGTGACGTCCTCCTGATGTTGACTGGACGCGCTCTGTCCACAGGCGAGTTCATCAAGGCCTTGTACGAGTCGGACGAGAACTGTGAGGTGGACCCGAGCCGCTGTCCGAGCAACCAGCTGTCTGAGCACCGCAGCAACCTCAAGATGTGCTGTGAGCTGGCCTTCTGCAAGATCATCAACTCTTACTGGTACTGTCCCTTCACTCTGCTCTTCTCTGCTCCTTTCTGCTCATCTCTGCTCCTTTCTGCTCCTTTCTGCTCCTTTCTGCTCCTTTCTTCTCCTCTCTGCTCCTTTCTGCTCCTTTCTGCTCCTTTCTTCTCCTCTCTGCTCCTTTCTGTTCCTGTCTGCTCCTGTCTGTTCCTGTCTGTTCCTGTCTGTTCCTCTCTGCTCCTCTCTGCTTCTTTCTTCTAATCTCTGCTCCTTTCTGCTCCTTTCTGCTCCTTTCTGCTCCTGTCTGTTCCTCTCTGTTCCTCTCTGCTCCTTTCTGCTCCTTTCTTCTCCTCTCTGCTCCTTTCTTCTCATCTCTGCTCCTTTCTGCTCCTGTCTGTTCCTCTCTGTTCCTCTCTGTTCCTCTCTGCTCCTCTCTGCTCCTCTTTGCTCCTTTCTTCTCATCTCTGCTCCTTTCTGCTCCTTTCTGCTCCTTTCTGCTCCTTTCTGCTCCTGTCTGTTCCTCTCTGTTCCTATCTGCTCCTTTCTGTTCCTGTCTGCTCCTTTCTTCTCATCTCTGCTCCTTTCTGCTCCTTTCTTCTCCTCTCTGCTCCTTTCTGCTCCTGTCTGTTCCTCTCTGTTCCTCTCTGCTCCTCTCTGCTCCTTTCTTCTCCTCTCTGCTCCTTTCTTCTCATCTCTGCTCCTTTCTGCTCCTGTCTGTTCCTCTCTGTTCCTCTCTGTTCCTCTCTGCTCCTCTCTGCTCATCTCTGCTCCTTTCTTCTCCTCTCTGCTCCTTTCTTCTCCTGTCTGTTCCTCTCTGCTCATCTCTGCTCCTTTCTGCTCCTTTCTGCTCCTTTCTTCTCCTCTCTGCTCCTTTCTTCTCATCTCTGCTCCTTTCTGCTCCTGTCTGTTCCTCTCTGTTCCTCTCTGTTCCTCTCTGCTCCTCTCTGCTCCTCTTTGCTCCTTTCTTCTCATCTCTGTTCCTCTCTGCTCCTTTCTGCTCCTTTCTTCTCCTCTCTGCTCCTTTCTTCTCTTCTCTGCTCCTGTCTGTTCCTGTCTGCTCCTGTCTGTTCCTGTCTGTTCCTCTCTGCTTCTTTCTTCTAATCTCTGCTCCTTTCTGCTCCTTTCTTCTCCTCTCTGTTCCTGTCTGTTCCTGTCTGTTCCTGTCTGTTCCTCTCTGTTCCTCTCTGCTTCTTTCTTCTCCCTTCTTCTCCTCCTCTCTTCTTCACAGCTGCTCTCAGTTCCTCTCAGTTCAGTCAGACGGAGCACTCACTGTGGTTTTTTGTCAGGGAGGCAGCAAATACTCTGCTCTCTCACTCTTCCCCTCATTCTCTCACTCCCTCTCTCTTAGTCCTCTCTCTCACTCTTTCTCCCCTCTCTAGCTTTTACCCATCCCCTCTCCGTCTTTCTCACTCTTCTCACGCCCTCTCCCTTATCCCTTCTATCACTCTTCACTCTCACCCTCCCTTTTCACTCCTCTCTCGCTCTTCTTTCCCATTTTTCTCACTCTTCTTTCTCATTCCTCTCACTGTTCTTTCTCACTCTTCTTTCCCATTCCTCTCACTCTTCCTTCTTTCTCACTCCTCTTCTTTCTCATTCCTCTCTTCTTTCTCATTCCTCTCACTCTTCTTTTTCATTCTTCCCATCTCTCCCCTCCAGCCTCTCTCACTCCTCTCTTTTTCTCTCACTTCTGTTTAACCTCTGTCTTTCACTCCTCTAATTTATCTCATTCTTCCCATCTCTCTCTCTCACTCTTCTCTTTTACTCATCCTCTCTCCCTCCCTGCCTCCCTCCCTCTTCTCTCCCACCCCTTCTCTCTCTTCTTTCTCATTCCTCTCACTATTTTCTTTCATTCTTCTTATCTCTCTTTCACTCTTCTCCCTCACACCTCCCCTTTCTCCCTCTTCACTCTCACCCCTCCAGCCTCTCTTACTCTTCTCTTTCATTCCTCTCACTCTTCTCTCTCACTCCTCCAATCTCTCACTCTTCTTTCTCATTCTTCTCACTCTTTTCTCTCATTCCTCCCTCTCTTCTTTCTCATTCTTTTCTCTCATTCTTCTTATCTCGCTTTCACTCTTTCCCCCCTTCCTCCCCTCTCTCCCTTTTTTCTCTCACCCCTCTAGCTTCTCTCACTCCTCTCTTTCTCTCACTTCTCTGTTTAGCCTCTATCTCTCACTCCTCTAATCTCTCTCACTCTTCTTTCTCATTCCACTCACTCTTTTCTCTCATTCTTCTCATCTCTTTCACTCTTCTCCCCCCTTCCTCCCCTCTCTCCCTTTTTTCTCTCACCCCTCCAGTCTCTCTTACTCTTCTTTTTCATTCCTCTCACTCCTCCAATCTCTCACTTTTCTTTCTCATTCTTCTCACTCTTTTCTCTCATTCTTCTCATCTCTCTTTCACTCTTCTCCCCCCTTCCTCCCCTCTCTCCCTCTTTTCTCTCACCCCTCCAGCCTCTCTCACTCCTCTTTTCCCCTCTCACTTCTCTAACCTCTCTCTCTCACCCCTCTTTTCCCCTCCGCAGCGTGTTCCCCCGTGAGCTGAAGGAGGTCTTCGCGTCGTGGAGGCAGCAGTGTCTTGCTCGTGGGCACTCGGCGGACATCAGTAAGCGTCTGGTGAGCGCGTCGCTCTTCCTGCGCTTCCTCTGCCCGGCCATCATGTCCCCCTCCCTGTTCAACCTGACCCAGGAGTATCCGGACGACCGCACCGCCCGCACCCTCACCCTCATCGCCAAGGTCATCCAGAACCTCGCCAACTTCTCCAAGTACGACTCCCGATTCCCCCACACCCGGAGCTCACAGTGATGCAGCGTGTTATTACCTTTTATTATGAGACACTAGCAGTACACAGTGGATTTATTTCGTTTTATTAAAGCTGCGTATACAATATATCTGCACTAAAGCAAATCCATGGACAAAAACTGAATACAGGGCGTTTAAGCACATTTTTAACATGATATTATGCGTTTTATTCATATATTTGTCTTTTTAGGTAGTACAAATATATGATTTAAATTAGACATGATCAAGATTTTTGGCTTCTGATTTATTTATTTATTTTCACGAGTGCTCTTTCCGATACCGATCCGATCTGGTAGTGCCGTCTCTGCAATGTTTGTTGTAAAGGAAGTTCGTACCTTGGCTCTAAAAAGTCCATTAGATGACGAAAGCAATGTTTTCCACGACAGACAGCGGTTGATCGTCTTAAACGATGAATCCTCTGTGTTATTTTCTTGGACTTGTCGCCATTTCTACGTAGCTTTTCTCCTCTCTGAAATGTCTCCTCCAGTGTTTGCTGCTGTGGCTTTGTCGTCTTGCGCTTGTAAATCTCAAACTCGTCCGGATGATTCTTTTGTAAGTGACAAATCAAATTGGTCGTGTTAAAGTGGCTCTGCTGGTTCCTCCACCAGAATCTGTTTGTTTGCAGTGTTTGCGTCGCTGTTTGACTCTTGTTTTGTTGTAGTGAAAAGTCCCACACAGCGACATGGCGGCCGTAAAGCGCGTAGACGCTGCAAAAACACGACTGACTGAATCCGAAACTGTCCGATACTCATAAAAGAGCTGATACTTATACTGATTAAAGAGCCGGATCTGGAGCTGATACCAATACTGAATATCGGATCAGCACATCCCTAATTTAAATGTTTGCTATGCTTTATAAAAACACTTTTAAAAGTGTATTATGTAACATCTCTGGTGCTGGTTTGTCACCTGCTTGTCTTAATGGAGATGTTATTGCTTTGCTTTGGATGTTCCACAGTCTGGCATTAAACTCGATCTTGATCTGTCTCCATGAGGACAAGCACCAGGTCAGATCTGCAAAGCGGTGTCCTCGTTCTACAGATTCCCCAGGTGTTATTTTAACAATAAAAACACCTGTGGAACATTCCAGGCAAAGCGATAACACCTCCGATGAGTGGAGCACAAAAGTTACACAGTGAGAGAATGAGTTTGACGTGAGACAAACGAGAATAAATGGCACCAGAAGCTATACCAGGGGCCTCCCACCTTTTTTCTCCAGGGAGCTACTATTACAAAACAAAAAAGCCAGAGAGCTACCGATGTCAGCAGTCACAAAAAAAAAAAAAAGAGCAAATATAACAGCCAGGGCGAGCCTTAGATGAGAAACAGTTACATACTTTTAAAACATAAACCATTATCCATTTATCTGTGCACCAAGTTAGGCATCACTTTTACTTTACTTATTATCCACAATACATAGAATTCAGAAATCCCTTGGTGAGATACTTGGAAGAGGGTGGAGAGCTGCTGGTTGCTCCCGAGGTACAGGTTGGAGACCCCTGATCTAAACACTGGATGTGTTCTAATTATTTTGGCGCTTAAAATGCCTTCACTGCACATTTAGATGCCGTGGTGTCTTTGAGGTGATTTATTACCAACTGTGCCCAGCGGACTCTAAGAAAGCGAGAGAAAAGGGCTTAGTAGAAACATTATTTACAGTTTAAAGGCAGTTTCTTCACGCTACAGCCCGGTCTCTCTTGTACAGAAGTGGATAGTAGCTACAGCGCGATAACCTGAAGCCTCCTCTTGACTCTTCTGTGCCGGCCTGTGCTCGTCAGGTTCGGGAATAAGGAGGAGTACATGGCCTTCATGAACGACTTCCTGGAGCACGAGTGGGCGGGGATGATGCGTTTCCTGTCTGAGATCTCCAACCCGGAGAGCCTGTCCTCCACCCCGGGCTTCGAGGGCTACATGGACCTGGGCCGAGAGCTGTCGGTGCTGCACGCGCTGCTCTGGGAGGTGGTGTCTCAGCTCGACAAGGTACTGGGCCCACGGACCACTGTAAACTGTACTAACATTTACTACAGGTACTTCCTCGCCAGACTAATTAGAAAAACAAGAAACATGCACTTAAAGTCAAAGAGAAAGTTGTTTTTTTAACCCCAAGTAACTGTAGTCTTACTTGTTTTATTTAGGATTTGTAGCATTTATTAATCTGACTGTGTGAATAATTAGTTTTGTTTACTTAATATTAGAGTTGTATTTTAACCAAATATGTTTTAGGTCTGCTTATACAGTACAAGTAACAGTAACATTTTTGCCTGCTTAGATGATCACGTTCTATATTCTGCCTATTTACCTTCTATATATTTTGAGATGATTCACTTTTACACAGAGTGGAGGTTTTTTCTAACAGTAAATCAGCCTTAATCTCATTTAAACAGACTCATTCCCGTCTCCGTACTCAAAGTGATATTTAATTTCACACCTTGTTATTTTAGTTCAGACTTGGCCAATGTCCTGAGTGTGTCGTTCCCCCTCACAGCATGGACCTTTTCACTTTCCAGCCTAAACCTCCCCTCACCATGTTACGCCCCAGCCTCCATGACGCAGCTCCCCCGGCATGTTCCTGTTATGATTGTGTAGAAGCTTGATTTGAGTTGAAGGACGAGGATTCGCATGATAAAGTGACAGCTGCATGTTCCTCTCCTTCGAGCATGAGCGCTAATATTTGTCCTTTTTCTTTCCTCGTTTGTCCTGTCTCGCTCTGTCCTCCGCTGTCCCACACCTCCTTTTCTGTTTGTGAACCTAAAATGGCCACTTCAGGGTGAAAACTCCTTCCTGCAGGCCACAGTGGCAAAGCTGGGGCCCCTGCCCAGGATCCTGGGGGACATCACGAGGAGCCTGTCCACCCCCACACCGGGCCCCACGCCAGGCTCCACACCGGGCCCTACGCTGGGCCCTACGCTGGGCCCGAATCTGGGCCCTCAGCCCCTCCAGCGCTTCCACGGCCTGAGCTCCACAAACATCAGCGGGAGTCAGTCCTCAGGGCTCCACAGCATCATGGAAAATTCCAACAGGTGATTTTCTGTTCACTAAGAAATGGTCATGTTTATATGTCATCAAGGCGCTTAAACCCCTCACCCATTCACACAAAGGAGGTGAGGGGTCAAGTGTCTTGCCTAAGGACTAAGGATAGACATGATTAGTCGACTAATCACGTTCATTTTAATCGCCAAACTGAATGTAGGTGTCTGTGCGTAACGTAGCGTAAGGAGTCGAGGCTGCGTCTCACAGCACAAACACTGGAGCTGTGGCCCCACAGTCTCGGCTCTGGCTTCTTGGAGATCACTATATCCCTCAGAGTGCGTTTACCTGCACATCAGTGTCCCGGGTATGATTGGATTTTTTGAGTATCTCAGTTTCGCATGTTTACACAGCATCTCCAACGCGACATACGCACAGAACAAACTCACCAGCCTCATCACATCCTCTGTCACAGGGAGAACACTCATATTCCACTGAGTCGTGTCCTTTAGTCCAACTGAACCTGAAGCATCAGCACAAGGAAAGAGCGAATTTTTTTTCACTTACTGTTTATGCAAATGAGCCATGGGGGTTTAAGACGTAAACAAATGTGCAAAACTCCATTAAACTCATTCTAATCTCACACTGATGTGGCTCTGTAGTGATTATGGTTTATATGTTGTAGAGTTGAGTTTATTTATGCAGATTAGTAATAGTAATAATAGTGATGATAATTTTAATATAAAATGTTAATGATGAATCGAACATCGATCGTTAATTTTCCTGACGATAAAATTTAATCGAATGCCCGTCCCTACTAAGGACACAACAGTTTTCATCTGTGGCAGCTGGAATTGCACCACCAACCTGTGGGTCAGTGCATCTCTGCCTGTAATATTTATGTCAAGAGCAGGAAACAAACCGACCTGCAGAGAATGAAGACGCTTAAATCACCAGCCTGAAAAAAAGATCAGAACTTCTTTTTTGAGATGAGGACTGTTGTGCTAGAAAAATGTCTGCAAAAAGAACAGATAAAAATAAACAGAGCAGTGAGTCGAACTCTAATCTTTCAACAAGGAGCTGAGTGATTTTTTTCTGCAGTTTAGTTTAGAGAAATTCACAGTAGCTTCACTAAGCTTCTCTGATGGAGTGCCTTTCACACGTTTAAAGAGCAGAGGCTGTGCTTTTATTATTATGTGTTAAAAGTCAACAGCCTGACAGTCGTTTTAGGGAAGTAAGAACAAAACCCAAAGTCACTCACTTGAATTAAAGTGAGTCTTTTTCCAGGTGAGTGCTCGACTCCTGATCGTCTTGTTTCGTTATTGCTTTGTCTGGATGTCCCACAGTGCGGCGCTACGATGTGTCTGTTTTGCGTTTGCTGCTTTTGCTGTGTAAAGCGTCTTCGGGGACATGTGTCTGTGTAACGCGCTATATAAATAAAAATAAAGCGCTATATAAATAAAGTTACCTTACCTTACCTTTTGCTCACATGCCCTGGAAAAACATTCTCGGTGTGAGCAGAGCCACCTCCGCAGATCCGACCTGTACGTTTGTCTGGTGGTGGCGCCTTCTTATGTGGGTCCAGTCCAGGCAAAGCAAACGGGCGGCTCATCCTCCACCAGAAAAGTTATATTGTGCGACTTTTCGTACATTTTGGCTTGACTTGAGTAGACTGGCGTGGTGTTTTAAAGCGGGAGTATTTTTCGTGCGTGGGGTATTATCTACTAACACATAACATCATTTATTTTCCCTTGTGTGTCTTCGCAGCGACGTGCACAGCGTTTTATCTGGCGCCGAGTTCATGGAGGGCGTCGTCCCGCTGCCCAACGGACGCAGCGTCTCACTGGTGGATCTCCAGGAAGCACAGCACGGCCCCCGCGTACACCGGGTGCCCTCCCAGACCTCGGTGGGAGCTCCGCCCACCGCGAGCTACTCCACCCCCCTCCCCCCACAGCAGACCAAAGCCACGCCCCCCCGAGACGCCCAGCCCCAGAGCGCGCCGCAGGTGAGGTGGCACGAGGCGGCAGCACGGTTAGGAGACAAGGGACGACTGAGGCGTTTAGAGGCTTTAATGTGAAGAAGAATAAACAGAATAAACGCTAATAACGAGCATGTTAACGCGCACTTCCTGAATACCAGACAGTAAAATGACCTGCGTGAAACTGGCCCCCATCAAAACACAAACCTACACAAAAACTAAGTCAATCGTTTGTGCTTCGTTTGTGCTGCAAAAAGTTTCGTTTGTGCCGCTTTACTTTTTGAGATATTAACAATTCTTCTATAGATCAAATTAGGATCAGCCAGTCCCCGAGGAAGATTAAAAATGCCTAAAATGCCCAAAATAGTGTTAAATCATTTGTGCTGCAAAGAGTTTTGTTTGTGCAATTATGGTTTTTAAGATATTCACAGTTTTATTTTTGGCCGGTGACGTTGTCCAGCCCGTCAGCATGTTAAATTGCCACCGTCAGCTGAGTAGAAATGTTGTCATATAATTTCCTCAAAAATAATAATGAATAATTTTAGAAATATACTCGCACAGATGAACATTTTCACAGCACAAAAGAGCACAAACAAATGACAAACTTTTCCTATAATTTTCTGCTTGTTTTGAGGCTATTTAACATTTTGAGGGGCTGGACAACGTCATCGGACGAAAATAAAACTATGAATATCTTAAAAACCATAATTACACAAAACTTTTTGCAGCACAAAACAGCACCAACAATTGACACAATTTTGGGCATTTTAGAGCATTTTTAAGCTTCCTGGGGGACTGGCTGACCCCAATTTGACTTATAAAAGAACCGTTAATATCTCCAAAACTAAAGCAGCACAAACAAAACTTTTTGCTAAAAACTTTTTGAATGTATATAACTTATGTCTTGTCTGTTTTTATACATGTATTATATATATATATATTTTTTATAAGGACAGGTGTTGAAAACATTTGCTAAAGCACTCAAGAAGTGAATCTGGCTTGTATAATGATTGTCCTTAATAAACATAAAAAAGATAATTTTACTTGACTTATCTTAAAATAAACGACCTTTAGACTAGAGTGAATCAGTCTCAGAACGAGTCAATAATAAATCTGAAAACAAGATGAATAACCTGATTTAAGTTTTAAAATCTTGGCCAGATCAGAGAAATTTGCTGTTTACTGTAGTTACAAGTAGAAATGATCAGGTTTGTGAAGTTTTAAATACATTTCTTTTAAATATTTATTATAAAAATACAGCACAAAGAACTGGTTAATAAAAAAAAACATAAAAAGGAGCAGTGGTGGTTTGTTAGGCTCCGTTGCTGCTTTTCCCATTTTTAAATTTGCCGCGTATCATTACAAACTGTGTACGACGTGTGTGTGTGTGTTGCTCAGGTGCGGCGCCCCCTACAGCCCTCTCTGAGTCAGCAGCGCAGCCTCCAGGCCCTGTCCTTCCAGAACCCCGTGTACCACCTGTCCAACCTGGCCCCGCGCACCAGCCCCCCGCACTCCAGCTCCGACAACCTGAGCACCCAGAGCTCGCAGCACAGCCCCTGGGACGAGACGGGCAGCCAGGCCGGAGCCCGCAGCCAGGCCTCCACCCCCCGAGCGGCCGCCCCCGCCCCAGACACGCCCCTGTCCACCGCCGTGGCCATCCCCCGACAGAGCACCACGGCCGGCACCGCGCACATCATCAAGGTCAGTGTGTTAAAGGGACCTGATCTGTTTATCGTGTTGTTTCCTCATCGAAGGACAAATCTGGAGTTGTGTTTTGTTTCATTCACACGTGTTTAACACACAAACTGTCTGTTCCACTTTTTATTATACACGAAACACTCCACTGTCACTAGAATCATTTGGATAATTTCAGCTCTGGAATTGTCAGTCTCTACTGAACAGAAGTAGGTATAAGGCAGCTGACGACTTCCAAAACCCAACACTTCACAACACAAGGTGGAACATTTTGCGCTTTGGGGTTGTAGACAGATTGTAGACTGAATATATGATGCATCAACTTTTTTTTTTTTTTTTACATATATAGACCGTACTTGTCTATAGCTGCAGGTGTCCACGTTGTAACTTGAGATATTTGCACAAAGATGATACAGTGCACAGAAAGATTTAGCATTTTTTTAATTAAATACTAGGGGTGTAACGATATCCAAGTGTCACGATACTCTTTAAGAAGTTGCGGATACGAAACATGGGTCAGTACTCAGGCCACGATACAATATGTTTCTTGATACTTCCTCTTTGATTCAGTTATTGATTAATATCTGTTTTTCGATACTTGTTTTGACAAACCGGTTCAACTTGTAGACAATATACTTGATACTAGGAGTGTGCAAGTCTCACGATACGATATCGTCACGGTCTGAACCTCACGGTACGATATTTATTGCGATATCGTGGGAAAGCTCATGATATTACGATATTCTAACAAGACTGACATTATAAAATGCTTTGACCAGTCATTTGGTACATTTATTGTCATTAGGGATGTAACGATATCCAAATCTCTCTGTACGATATTTTTCACCATAAACATCTCACTGTACCAGATTTATTGCAATATTTTAACTGTGAATCTGCTGCTCCTTTAAAAACGCCTTCACAAGACTTAATCCAAAGAATGAAGACGTAAAGGTGCTTAGAACAGTTATTTCTTCATGTCGTCTGCACTGAAACGGAGCAAAGGATCATGGTCTATGTAGTTCCCTCTGTTTTTTAGCTATTTCTGCATCAGAACTATTCATTTAAGCAGAGAGACTTGGGATTCGATATATTGTGATGCTCCATGATATTATTGTGAGACCCCTGACGATGCAATGTCACTATATTTTGGTTATTGTTACATCCCTATTAAATACCGGTACGTGCTTTTACCGAATAGTGCCTGTAACACGGCAGTAAAACGACAGTATTATGACAGGATTATCTATGGACAGGACTATGTCACTTCTGGCTCTACTGTGCATGTCCTGTCTGGTATCCTGTCAGTGTCTCGTAGGATTTCTGCAGATTTCAGGCTCTCTCAGGGGAGGGTCTAGTTGTATCGATCAGATATGAGTGGATTGTCCGGCTACTGAAGTTTGAGACATTTGAGACGTATCCCACTCACTCGTGTTAATTCATTATTATAAGGTAGGGCTGCAGCTATCGATTATTACAGTAATCGATTATTCTGACAATAACAAACGATTACTCGACTATTCGAACAAAATAATCGAGTAATCGTTTGTTATTGTCGTGTCTACTTTGCACATGTTAAGTACACACCACGTGCATTGACAGATACACGTGTTTTGGACATGAAAAACATAATTATCGCTGGGCTAAGGTTGACTTACCTCACGGTTTCTTTTCCACTTGATGTAATGTACGGGGCTTTCTGTTTAGATGTTGTAGCATCAGTGTTGAGAAGGTGACTTTTAAAATGTAATCCCCTACAGATTAGATTACAGACCCCAAAATGTAGTTTGTGACATAATCAATTAAATTACGTAGTAACGTAATCTGAATACTTTGGATTACTTGATATTGTCATGATTTTTAAAACTACATGAATGTAGCAGCCAACTCCTGCAAATTCTTGTTTGGTTTTAGACCTGGATTAGTCCTGGTTTTAGATCTGATTTAGACCTGGTTTAGACCTGGCTTAGTCCTGGTCTGAGTTCTGGTTTAGAGGCGCACAGGAAGAAGCGTGGTCCACGGAGTGTACGTGACAAGACACAATCCACGTGTAGAGTGCACGGCAGACGGGAGATGAGGTGTGTGCGGCGTACCGGAAGAGATGAGGTGTGCACTCTTATTATACATCCATGGGCGCTGCGCTGTTGTGTGTACAGTGAAGTGCAGTGGTCACGCGGAAACTTTACCTCTACCACAAAAGGTTCCGGCCATCGCCGAGCGTATGAAAATAAAACGAAGCATCGAGGGAAAAAAAAAAAATCTATACATTTTTCTAATCGATCAACTTGATGAACCATTTCAGCCCTATTATAACTTATTTTATCACACGGCGATAAACTGTTTTAGCGCTGACAATGGCACTAGCTAATGCTGCAACTTCATGTTAACCGCACAAACAGCGGTGCTTTCTGCACTTGGTAATTCTAGTTATAGTTATTCGAACATGTGAATGAAACAAAACACAAACTCCAGGTGTGTTTTTGAGGAGGTAGCAACATTAAAACATGACTTCAAGCTCACTAAAGTCCATTCCATGTAACACAGGAGCTTTAAAGTTCTACTACTTATATACTACAAGTTCTGCTAATGTTCTGTGTTGTTTTAAGGTGGAGCAGCAGAGCAGAGGAGGCTCCCGCACGCCCAGGTCCCTCCCTCACAGCGCCTCCTTAAGAAGCAGCAGCAGCGCCAACACGGAACCCACAGCGCCGGGACCTGCCCCCAACCCGCCACAGCCCCCCTGCCCCGGCGACAGCACAGCCCCGCCCAGAGGCAAAGCAGTGCAGCAGGTGAGCCAGCAGGGGGCAGTGTCACAGTGGAGCCAGCAGGGGGCGAATGGACGGAGAGGTCTATGGTCCAGTGTGACCTAACTCAAATCACAGCAAAAGATCTCAGTCAGTACGATTACAAACTCACTAAGAAGAGCGGACAACTGACTTAGTCCAGTGTAATCAGGATTTTCAGTAAACTTCTAAACCCAAGAAACAGGATTGAGGCGTCAGGGTTTGAATCTCCTAAAGAAGCCGGTACATACTCAGATACATGTTACAGCACAGTCTGATTTTTGTTAGGAGCAGAGCCAGACCAGGAGAGGCGTGTTGTGTGGTTTATCAGCTTCTTGGCAAGGGACATTTATTTGTACAGCTCAGTTTGTCCACAAAGTAATTCAAAGTGCTTTGCAGAATAAGAAATGCATCAAAATCACAATTCAAACAAATCAAAACATAAATTATCATCACAGAATTAAAAAGAGAGATTAAAGTAGAGAGAAGAGTGCGGAATGAGAAATGAAAACCTTTCAGTCATTCGCAGATAACAAGAACTGTTTTTAGTCCCCGAGCCCCACAGAGTGCAGATGGTTCATGTGGCACTGAAAAAAAGGTTCCCCTCATTTTAAACTAGCGGATTGTTTCTTTTTAAGGCATAAACACTTCGTCACAAACCAGGAAGACGTTTGGAAAGATGCGATTACAACTTCTGGTGGTACTTCCCGTCTGTTTGTTGTAGTAAGTCTGACAGAATCTAGGAAAAATGATGTTCCTAAATTAAGGCCTTAAAAAGTCTTAAATTATGTTGTCCGAGTCTTATTTTTTCACAAAGTCATTTAAAGCAGTGAGTAGTGGTCATTATTAGAGTTGGATCTGGTGTTTTTTTGCTGCATAATGGGTTTGATGTTGATCTTAATTTTCATTTAAGTGCTCTTAAAAAGGTCTTAAAAAGTCTTAAATTTGGGGCAGTCAAACCTGGAGATACCTTGTTAATGTTTGGCTAATGAACAGAGCCCCGTGTCAGTAAATACACTGTAAGTTGTAACTGAATCTTTCCAAACGTCTTCCTGGTTTGTGGTGTAAGTGACAAGTTCTCTTCAAATAAACAACCTGTAGACTAGAATGAAGCTGTGTCAGAACGAGTAAGTCCATAATAAATCTGAAAACAGGATGAATAACCTGATTTAAGTGTTAAAATCTTCGTCAAGATCAGAGAAATGTTACATTGTGAAGAGTCTGTGCTCGAGGACGGGAGACTGACGTTTGTTGTGTTTTCGAAGGTTCCTCCCGCGGAGCCTGTTGCCGTGGCGATGTCCCCGGTGGATCGCACGGCCGCCTGGGTCCTGAACAACGGCCAGTACGACGAGAGCGAGGAGGAGGAGGGGAGGAGCCCGGAGCACAGCGCCTCCGACAAGGTGGGGTTTAACTGTAATGTCTGAAGGATTACAAAGGCAAACAAAGGGCTGCACGTATCAAACTGCAAACAACGGCCCTTTGTCACGGTTCCTACGGCGTCTTAAAGAGCCTTAAAAGCACTGAATTTATTAATTTGGAAGTAATACCTTTAAAAAACTTGAAAAAGTCTTGATTTTTTATATCCGAGTCTCAAAATTTGTGCAGTACGTAACTTCTCTGTGTTGAATTTCTCCTCAAAAGTTTAATTTGTTGAACACCATTATTTGCTTAAATAGCGTCGCCTAAATAAAGAGCGGCTGAACCAATAACTAAGAACACAGCACAGCCCCGGGTCAAAATCCTCCGAACACGTCACTGAAAGTTGGTTTTACGTTACTGAGCGACACATTTCATGCTGGAGTTAAAGGGAAGAGTCTTTTTACTCCCCAGATTCATTTGTTTGAGAAATAAATGAACACAAATTCAAGAATTTTGTTTTTCTTTGCTGTTAGGTTTATGAAATAGGCCGTGAAATGAATATTACGTTTTTATTAGGGTCGTTAACGCCTTAACACGTGATTAATCCCCAAAAATATCGCACTAATGTTTTTTAACGCAGATTAATCACACAATTTATTTTGAACGCTCCTCTATCGAAAGTGCGGTGCAGGTTATTAGGTCAGTGATCAGGTCTGTCCATACATGGCTTTAGATCAAACTAAAGTAGTTTGCAGATATCGCAGCGATGAACTCTCTTTCCACAGAAGCACAACAGGTTTAAAATCCCGTCTTAAAGCAAAACACAGGTTTGATTCAGCGACAGCAGCAACTCTACTTGTACCAACAACAAGACGAGCACGACAAACGTTGGCCGAGCGCATTTTTGTCTAAATATTTTGGTCTTTTTTGAAGAATAATTAACTGCAATTAATCGTGATTAATCAAAATTCCAAAGTTTGATTAATCTGATTTAAAAAATGAATCGTTTGACAGCACTAGTTTTTATATAAATAGTCTTAATGAGGTGTTTTAAAAGACTTGAATTTAACTTGAAGAAACCTGTAGGAACCCTGTTTGTTTTCCCTCTTACAGGCACCTGATTTTTACTCAAATAATTTACCAAATAAGAGCCGGTTTCCTTTAAACTCCGGGTGCAGGTGAATATTTTGATAAATAAGCGCTGACTCCAAATACACGCTGAGTCTAATGTTGGTGCTGAAGACAGAAGTCGTGCTGCAGCAACAGGACACAGGACCGATGCTCACGTCGCCTCTACACAAACCAAACTTAAAACCACATGGCTCATTTGCATAAACTATAAGCGCCGAAAAAAACAGCTCGCTCTTTGTGCCCTGATGCGGTGGATGAACGTTCTCGCTCTGCTGCTCCACACTCGCTGCGTCTGTCATTTGTTTTGCTAAAGAAACGTCTGCATGTTGCGGGAGGGTTTGAATGACTTTCTGTAATTCAGGAGTCGCGCCGTAGATATTTTGTTGTAACATTTCACATTAACTCGCCCACGTCTGCGCAGAAAGTCGCCTAAATTATCGTCATACTGGTTAAAAGAGCCGGTTTAGGTAGCGGGTTCGATCCCGGGTCGCCCGGGCCTTTCTGTGTGGAGTTTGCATGTTCCTCCCTGTGTCTGGATGGTTTCCTCCGGGTGCTCCGGTTTCCCCCATCAACCCAAAAAAACATGCCCGCACCCTTATGAACTAACATCAAGGACCATGTTGTCCACCCTCCTGTGGGCTCACCACCTGCAGAGGGGTTCATGGGGGGGTCAGGTGCTATGAGGCGACTCAGCCGGATTAAGCGGGAGAAGATGGATGGATGGTTAAAAGAATTTGAATACCAGATTTTCCCAGTTTTGCCTTAATCTCCTGCCCCAAATCGCCGCCTGGTCTCAAATAAACACCTGATCTGTTAAGAGATGGAAACAAATAAACGGCCCGGCGACTATTTATTATGGTATTTCACGGTAGTTAATTTTAAACGGTTTGCAGTGCTCCAAAGTTATTCCTCGCTTTACCTTTTGCATTCAGAGCATCCGAATTAGACAGATAATATTTTGACCTAAAGAGCTGCTTATAAAGTATATCTGTACTGGGGAGAGACACATTTTGCTCAAATACTTGGAAATAAAATCATGTACAGGACCTTTTAAAGTCGGTCAATCTTTTAAAACTATTATAATCAATGCAACACACAAGTGCAGTGCTCCATTTCAAATACTTCAAATTATTGCACGGCGTTTATCGAAACACAAAGCACATTCTTGGTTTTGTGCCAGGTGGAGTTGTCAAACCAACTTGACAACCCTAAAGATACTAAAACGAGCATTAAAACCGGATCCTCTTTTCAGCGTCGAGTCGTTTCAGTATTTTCCTTTATTGCGATACTTCTCTGCGGCAGCGTTTTTGGTTTTAAAGTGGGTTTCGGTGACAGGCGCTGGACCGCAGAGGGATTACACAGGCATAAGGACACATGGTGATGCAACAGAAAGGACTTTGGGCTTAAAATAGTTGAAAATCACACTCTCGTCGAAATAAAAGTGTCTGCATCATATTCATTTCACTCACACGTCTTTATTGCGTCATTTTGTACATGAATTTTAAAAAAAAAACGCCTCTAAAATAAAAGCAAAGCAGCTTTAGTCCATGCAAAATGATAAAATATGT